>CM077159.1:196634073-196948079 GCA_039583875.1 Platanthera guangdongensis
AAGGGGACCCACCTAAACCTTCCAAGCCCTAAGGGAGGTCAATGGGTCACCAAGAACCCATTGGGGTCAACCAAAGAGGCTAAGTTGACACAAGTCAACCCTATCCCAAAAAGGTCAAAGTGCTCTAACTAGGGGTCAAGTGACCCCCAAGATGCCCAACCAACCCTACCGAAGTCTTCCTAGCACCTTAGGGGAGGTCAATGGGTCGCCAAGGATTCATGGGGTCAACCCAAAAGGTCAAATTGACCAAGGTCAACTCTACTCTAGTGTTAGGTCAAATTAGCCCAAATGGCTACCCAAGCTCAAACTCATTTCCCCCACTTGGGATAACCTCATTTTTATTATTAATATGAGTCAGTGGGGTGCCAACATGCTGGAGGAGAGATCAAATTCAGCCTTGATGGTTACTAGGATGAGAGAAATGGGTTAGTTTTCTCAAGTTAGAGGAGAGAGAGGTGAGAGAGAAAATGGCCATTCATGGTGTTTGAATGCCCTTGACCCCTCATCTCACTTTCAATTGATGAGGATTAATCTCCCCTCATTAGTTAGAGGAGACCAAGGGGTTTTCCCAGCCTTAGGTGGCTAAATTCAAGGAATATGACATGGCTGAATTCAACTTTCATGGCAATAAATGGCTTTGAAGCTTAGGACATTCCCCTCCCTCATTTGAGTGTTTTTAAGCTTCACCAGGCAAAGGGGAGGAGTTTCCAAACTTTTTCTGAAGGAATCGAGCCCTCCCACTATACGGTGTAACGTACCTGAAGCTCAAAAATCGGGCCATCGCGCACCACCCACCAAAACTGTCGGCAAGCACAGTTGAAGGTCCTCCTCCTCTACTCTTCTCTTCGTGGGTTAGATCCTTAGATCATTTAGGGAAATAAGTCGGGCTCAATTGAGCCCAATTGGAGAGAGATTTTAGAAATTTCCATGGTATTTCAACTCCTCGGGTTCGCCGGAATCCCCACCTTCGGCGGCCGTGCCGCGCCCGGCGATAGCGCCCACCTCACACGACGGTGGTGGCGGTGGTGGCCGGCCAGGGAGGTGGCCGGGTGGCCGATAAAAATGCCTTGGAGTAAGCTCCAGGTCGGGCTGATCCCAGTCTTTGGCTGGAGAAAGAAGATGACTCGGAGGCGTTGGATCTGCTTCAAGATCTGTGCTGGATCATATTTATTTATTTTGATTTTTGTATTTTCTGTCCTGTTTACTGGGCTGTGGAAATTAAATATTAAAAATACCTGGATCCCCTATAGTAAAAGTTTCAACGTGAAATTTGTAGATCTGTGAGTCTAGTTTATTTTAAAATTGATTTGAGTCAATTTGAAGTTAGGTCGGGTCACACACTCATTTTGGTGAGCTCTATACCTAGGCTAGATCAGAGATTGTTTTGATGTCTCCATCAATCCAGCCATCTAAATGACTTGAAATTGTGGATGGGTGGTCACTATTACATATACCTAACATATCCAAAAATGAGAATTTTTGGAAAAATTTTCCTAAAGTTTTTGTAGAAATTTAATAATTAATGTATGAATTATTTAAAGGGTCAAATGACCTCCAAATTCTCCCAAATTATGGTGAGAGGTTTTTGGGGTCCATATAGGTCTCTGTATAAAATTTCATCTCATTATACTTGATCCCCTGATGTGTTATGTTAGTAAACACCCTCTCATGGATTATGAGGTGGATTAGAGTGGATTTGCCCTATGACCCTAGTTCAAACCCTAGGGTTGATCTCTGGGGGTTTGTGAAGGACATAGGGTGTTATGTCCTTGTATGGACTTGGTGTTTAGTCCATGTGACTCTAGGGTGGTGAAATGCCCTAGGGAATAATTTGGTGATATTTTGACTTAGGCACACAACTTAAACCAATTACGGTTAGTTTAGTCCTTTACCTTTTAGGAAAATATTGAAGGGGCATATGACCTTGGATACTTAGGAAATTTTGGCAGGAAGGTTTTTATAATATTATGGTCTCTAGAAATTATTATCAAATGTTTGGAAGACAGTATATTGTACTTGTAGTTTTAATCCTTGTATTGCCCCTATTGATGATTTTGATAAAATAGTGATTAAAATAACTTAGAATGTTATGAAACTTAATTAGTAATGTTTTGTGATCATATTAAATCTTTGGTAATTTTTTGTATAATTTTTGGATTAAGTTTAATGATGCTTCCTTCTTTACATCTATTTATTGATATTATCTTGGATTAATTAATTAAATTTAATTCATTTATGAAAATTAGTGAAATTTGGTGCTCTCTGGTATTTTGACATCTTGTAGTGTTCTTAAATTTTGGGTGGCCATAACTTAAGAAAATCTAGTACTTCATGTCCAAATTACCCATGACCAAATTTTTGGGAAAATTAATTAAATGCCAAATTAATTAGAAAAGTTATAAGTTCTGGATTTCGGCTAAATGTGTCATGTTAGGCCCCCAATACATATTTTAGGCCATTTGAATGAAAATTTGGAATATTCCCTATCATGTACATCATATAGCTTAGGAAGTTGGAGTTTAGTGGTTTACTGGTTTTGGTGATGGAAATAGGTTCATCTTTAGGAATTATGATGAGGAAAGTGCTGGGTTGACTAGTGTTATGAGGTGCTCGAGATCGATGAAAGATCGTCCTTCCTGTGGATGGAGAGAGAGTGAGTCAAATCACACTAGGGTTAGATCCAGAGTAATATTAAAAGGGATCGGGAATCGGGTATTAACCAATAACAGTAAGTGTCTAGCGAAAGGGAGCTTTGGTCTTCAGCCCATCGTAATTCCTAGTGCCCTCGAGATCCATTCAAGGGGAATGTCTTGGGCAGTACAAGGTTAACGTAAGTCGTAAGAATAAATAGAATGGAAGAGTAATTAGAAATACTCTAGGGGTTACACTTACACTCACACTCCCCGGTGTTGTGGGAGTTAGGTTAGTTAGGTCTCACGAGCGGTAGGCTCGGTGGTTTTGGTGATGGGCAGGTTAGCCCGGCGAGCTGATGGCTCGGATGGTTTTGTGACGGACGATATTATTCGGGGAGCTTTGGCTCGATGAGAAATACATTAATGTTGCATGTGCATAAGATATAAGGTGGTGGGTCATCAGTATTAGAGAGTCGTCACACAGACACCAATATGTTGGCTCGGCAGGTATGGTTTTGCACTTAGCCAGATAAAGTGTGGTGCGCAGCCGGCAAGAGTACGCAGGAGCTCCGCTTGTGCACCAGCGTTGAAGCATACGATAGGTCTGACTGGTAGTGTGATACCGATTTAGAGGTGGTCGAGGCCAAACCCACCGCTTCTGTTTGTCACTACAGAGATATCCTGGGAGGTTTGGCTCCAAAAAGGGGGAACTAAAGGTCTGTGTGCATAGAGTCAAGTGGGTGTGTTGCACTTGCATAATTCACATCATGGCATACTTGCATGTCATAGCATCATCATTGCATATAACCCCTGACACCAATTATATAAAGCAGTATGAGATACTTTATCAATAGGCATTGCAAAACGACCCTGTTGGATCCCTAGTTGGATTTGGGCTAGGTTCACTAAACTAGGATGTTTGACCCAACATGTATAGCCAGGGTCATATTTGTGTCCTAGAGTCTAGGTCATGTCCTTAGAGTCAACACTATATGGACCAACCATCAACAGACTGCAGAAGACTCAAACTTAGAGAAATTCAAAGACACAGGAAATGAGTTCGATGTTCGTCGAACTCAGCTCGACGAAAGGCGTGCTCAGCTCGACGAAAGCGTGCTCAGCTGACGACGCAGAGACAATTCTCTGAGCTGAGCTCGACGAACTTGGTTCTTAGGTCGACGATCTCTGGACACTATACATCAACATTCCAAGTCCAGAATTCCTTTCTCTAAACCCCAGTCGACGAAGTTAGAATATCAGCTCGACGAATTTGGTTCTCAGGTCAATGATTTCTGGATGTTTTACCTCAGCATTAAAGTCCAGAAACATCTAAATATTCTAAGTCCAGAATCATACTTCAGTCGACGAATTCATGTTCTCAGCTCGACGAACTTAGACCACAATATTGACAAGTTTATCAAGTAGTTGTTAGCAGTTCTCAGGTCGACGAACTTATATTCTCAGCTCAACGATCTTGATACACAGAATTGGCAAGGCTCTGGAGAAAGCAGTTATCTGTTCTTAGTTCGATGATCTTGGATATCAGCTCGACGAACAAAGATTATCTGGTCGATGAACAAAACTTCTCAGCTCGACGAACTCTGCACCCAGATCGACGAATTCTGTTCTCTGCTCGACGATTTCTGTGCAGTTCCAGACTTGGAAATTTTCTTCCCACTGTCCTTATTTTATTGCAATAATTCTTGAGTAATCAATGCTTAAATATTCTCTGAATATTACCGTCAGAAGCAAGCATTGATTACGGTCTTCATCAGGATTATTACTTGCCACTTTTCAATGGGACAGTTGGGGAAATCAATCAATGCAGATATTCTTCAGGCCGTCAGTAATTAATGCTGAAGAATTCAAAATTCAGAAGGAAGATTACATGAAAAATATAAAGGATTTTTCTTCTTCCTTCGGGCAGGACGCACCATTCATATATAGAAAAAGAAATCATACAGTAACAGAGAAAAAGAACAAGCCCCAGACCAGAAAAATAACAGCAAGCTGAAGAAGAAGAAGAACATTCATTCAAAATCAAGAGTCTTCTTCCTTCTTCTTTCCAGGATTCTTCAAGGACAACAAAAACTTCATCAGTCAAGAAGTTCCTGGATACCTTATGGTCAAGGCTGAAACATGGAAGACCTACTCACCCTGAAGCAAAGCTCTAACCTTGCTGAACAAATCAATATCTCAGGGGGAGACTTTGTTAACATCAAAAGATTACTAAAGTCTTCTCAGTTGTATTTGAGAAAGAGAAGACATCATCACTCTCTCATCCTCCACTATAAAAAAGGGTTCTTTAACTCCCTTCAAAAGTTATTCCTGATTGCAAGTCACCTGACCAAAAGACTTGGGATTGGTTTTTGAGCATCTGATCAAAAGCTCATTGGTGGCAGTCACCTGATCAAAAACCTGAGTGGATTCCTACCAGGGTGGTAGAAGAGTAGATGTACCCAAGTTTAGGGGAACCACTATAAAATTCTTGTGTTGTCTAGTTGCCTAACTTTTCTTTTGTCCTATTGTGGTTGTGCTAGTTAGGTTGTTGTGTCTGTGATATTAATTTATATTTGCAGTGCTTGTGGTAGATCACTTTATCTTAGGACTATTTTTATTTACAGCAAAAAGGCATTAAAAGTTTCAAGATACTCTATTCACCCCCCCCCCTCTAGAGTATTTCAGATCTAACCCTTACTTTCAATTGGTATCAGAGCAAGTTTTCTTTGGTTGTACAAGCTAACCCTTAAACCAAAAGATCCTTTATTAGATCTGACTTTTTATTTTATTAGGATTATATACACAGCATGGCACAGAACAAAGCTATGCAAGCACCAGACCTCCAGTGTGCAACATAAATAAGTTTGTCATCTGGAAGGCAAGAATAAAATCTGTATATGAATTCTATTGATGGGGACATCTACAACTCTATTTTGACAGGTCCTCCTCAAGCAACTGCCTCTACATATACAGCAGCCTCAAGCACTAAGCAGTTCCACCACCTGAGTGGACTGAAGCACAAAAGAAAGTCAAGGTTGCTGATGCCAAGGCCATGAACATTCTGGCCCAAACAATGTCAGATGACATTTTCCAAAGAGTGGCTGAATGCACATCAGCCAAGGTCATTTGGGACTCTCTCAACCAAATGGTGGCTGGCTCTGCTGATGAAAGGAAGGACAGAAGGTCAAATATCATATCACAGTATGAGAATTTCAAGAAGGATGAAGCAGAATCTGTTGCAGACATGTACAACAGATTAAGCTCAATAATCAATGAGCTGAAAACCTTGGATAAGGACATCACCCTCACTGAGGTGAATGACAAAATCCTCATGTGCTTCCCAAGCTCATGGGATTCAAGGATCTGGCCAATCAAGGAGGCCATGAGCTTAAATGATATTTTCACAAGAATCTCTTTTGGGAAAGCTCAAGTCCTATGAGCAGCTAATCAAGTCCAGAGAAGCAGCTGAACAAAGGACTCCTCCACCAGCAAGGAAAGAGCAAATCTGGCATTCAAGGATGCTGAGAGATTGAAGCTTCAATAATAAATGAAGAGCTAATGGGTCTCTAGCCAAAAGATTTTACAAAATGGCAAGGAAAAACTTCAGAAGAAAATCATCAGGCAGGATGATAAGCCAAGGTATGACAAAACCCCCACTAAAGAAGTAGTTTGCTTTGGCTGCAGGAAACCGGACACTTCATCTCAGAGTGTCCAGAGAATCAAAAGAAAGAAAGGAGAAGAGAAAAGGATACCAGAAGACAGCAAAGCTCAAGGCCTTCCTCCAGCAAATACAAGAAGAAGGAGAAGGGCTTTGTAGTAGAAAGCTGGAGTGACACTGAAGATGAATCCACATCTTCCAGCTCCAGTGAAGAGGAAGAAGAGGCAAGGTCCAAAGAAGTCTGCCTCATGGCCATTGATGCCTCCAGAAGTCAATCAGATGAAGAGGATGCATCTGACAATGAAGGAGCTTCAGAATCAGAAGCTGATCAAGTATTTTCATCTTTGACTATAATTCTGATAGTTTCAAAAGTGAATTTAGGACAATGTGCATTGATTTAATAAACTCTGAAAAAGAAATCCAAACACTTAGGGAAAGACTAGCTAATCAAGAAAGTCTGATTTCTGAAAACACTAAGCTAAAAGATGAACTCACTCTAGCTAATGAACAAATTAATTCTTTAAAAACAGAAGCTATGTGAGGCCAAACAACTTGAGCAATCTCTCAATGGGAGAAGCCTTAAGCTGATGGACATCACAAGCACAGTCAATGCCAGACTGAATGACAAACTAGGCTTGGGTGCATCATCAAGTTTACCCCTCATACTCAGGAAGAATATATTAACCACACCAATAAAGTTTTGTCTGAAAAGGGTAAAGAAAAGATAGATAATAACAATCCCAATCAAACTAAAATCACACACAAAAACAAGAAAAAATCAAAATCAGAAAACTTAGATAAAAAAAAAGTTCAGCAGATTTCGTCGAACTCAGATCGACGAAATGTGGCCAGTTTGTCGAACTCAAGTCGACGAACTCTGAACGCAAATCAATATAATAATTATTTGTCTTACTGCGATCGACGAACTGTGTATGGTTCGTCGAGCAGAGATCGACGAACTTGGGGCACAGAAAATGAATATGTTCATTGCTAAGTAGAGATCGACGATCTCATCCCATTTCATCGAACTCTGGTCGACGAACTCAAACATTTCGTCGAACCCAGAAAGACTTAATAAAAGTCATAAGTATAACAAAAATTCTAATAAATATAGGAAACTTTTAATCCACTAGCTGATTGGATAATTCCTCCTAGAAGGTATCATCCCTTAGGTATAAATCACAACCTGATTTTTCAGTAATATCTAGTTTCTCCTATCAACAATATAAAGGACCCAAGGTAATCTGGGTCAAGAACAACTAACTGTTTTCATTGTAGGAAAAGGCTGTCCAGCAGATAATCAAAAATGGTATCTGGACAGTGGATGCTCCAAGCACATGACTGGCAGCAAGGACAACTTAATTAACTATAAGTCCAAGCTGGGACCAAAGGTGATCTTTGGTGATTCAAAGTGTGCCAGTCAGAAGGCTTTGGAGAAGTAAAGATTGGAGCAGTCACTTTCAAGAAGGTGACATATGTAAGTGGACTAAAGCATAACCTCATCTCCATAAGCCAACTATATGATGAAGGTTATCAGGTACACTTTAACTCAACATCTTGTATTATTTCTAATAAAGAAAAATAAAATGTTTAATTGGAAATAGACAAGTAAACATATATTTAGTTGACTTTCATTCTGCCAATTCAGATATTTGTCTGCTTAACATTGTTTGCAATAAAATGAATTATGACATAAAAGACTGGGACATGTAAATATGAAAAATATTGCTAGGCTATATAAAGACAACCTTGTAAGAGGTTTATCTTCTGGTCCCTACAAGAAGGAAGGCCTTTGTAGGGCTTGTCAACTAGGCAAGCAAACTAAATCTAGTTTTAAATCAATTAATAAAAGTGATTCACCTAGGATTTGTACTTGCTACACATGGACCTATTTGGACCTATTGTTGTACAAAGTCTATGAGTGAAATCCTATACTCTAGTTATTATGGATAACTTCTCAAGATTCACTTGGGTGTTCTTTCTGAGATCTAAGTCAGATACATTCAAAGTTCTTACAGATTTTCTCAGGACCATACAGATTGAGTACTCTACTCATATTGCATTGATCAGAAGTGATCATGGTACAGAGTTTGAGTCTCTTCTTATGCATGAGTTCTGTGAGAAGGAAGGTATCAGGCACTACTTCTCAGCTCCTAGAACTACCCAACAAAATGGGTAGCTGAAAGGAAGAACAGAACCTTAATTGAAGCTGCAGACACATTACTTGTAGATGCATACATGCCCCTATCCTTTTGGTCAGAGGCTGTAAGCACAACAAACTATGTACTAAACAAAAGCCTAATACATAAACTTAAGAATAAGACTCTCTATGAACTGCTTAAAGGGAAGAAACCTAAAATCACCTATTTTAAATTATTTGGCTGCATATTTATATACATAATAACAACAAGAAATATATTAGAAAGTTTGAAGCTAAAGTTGAAGAGGGAATTTTTCTAGGATATTCCCAAGCAAAGCTTATAGGGTGTTTAACAAATTCTCTTTAAAAATTAAAGAATCAATTCATGTTACTTTTGATGAAACTAACATGTCTTATAAGAAGAAAGATCTACCAATAACACCTTGCAGGTACCTCACTTGTGTGAGAAAATAGGTGAATTAAACCTTCCACAAGAAGCTATAAGACCTTCTCCTCCATAAGTTGATGAAGACAGTGAAGATGAACCTTGGAAGAGGCTGAACTTCATTCAAAAACAGACATAATTCCACAAGAGGAATTAATTCCAAATGTTGTTGCTGAACCAACTCCACCCATTGATCTTGTCACACTAAGAGATCACCCTAGATCCCAAGTGATTGGAGACTATCAGCAGGTGTACATACATGGCATCAACTCAACCAATGTGAAGCATGCATATTTTCTCTCTCAAGTTGAGCATCAATCCATAAAAGATGCTGAGCAAGATCCCCACTGGATCATTGCAATGCAAGAGGAACTCAACCAATTTGAGAGATGTAGAGTTTCAGATTTAGTTTCAAGACCCAAAGACTACTCAATCATTAGAACTAAATGGATATACAGAAACAAACTAGATGCCCATGTGTAATTATGAGGAACAAGGTTAGGCTTGTTGCTCAAGGTTATAGGTAAGAAGAAGGTATAGACTATGACCAAACATTTGCACCAGTTGCAAGGTTAGAAGCAATCAGGATCTTCCTTGCTTATGATGCATACAAGAAGTTCAAAGTCTATCAGATGGATGTAAAGAGTGTCTTCCTGAATGGAGTACTGAAAGAAGAGGTTTATGTTGAACAACCTCCAGGTTTTATCTCTCCAACTCATCCCTCATATGTTTTAAATTGCATAAAGCTCTTTATGATCTAAAGCAAGCTCCAAGAGCTTGGTATGAGATCCCTAGCTAGCTTCCTGATAGAGCATAAATTCACTAGAGGCATAGTAGATAAAACATTATTCACTAGGCACCATAAGGATTAAACTTTGTTAGTACAAATATATGTAGATGATATTATATTTGGGTTTACTGATTCCAAACTATGCAAGAGGTTTTTTGACCTCATGCATTCTAAGTTTGAAATGAGTAGCATGAGTGAGCTCTCCTACTTCCTTGGTCTCCAAGTGAAGCAACTGCCTGATGACATCTTCATCTCCCAGGCTAAATATGCTAAAGAGCTTCTTAAAAGTTTGGGATGGTTGATGCCTCAGCAAAGAAAACACCTATGGCTACTAATGATATAATAGACACTGATGAACATGGGAAACCAGTTGATCAGAAATTATATAGGGGCATTGTTGGGTCCCTACTAATCTTACATAAGTAGACCTGACATAATGTTTGCCACATGTCTTTGTGCTAGGTTCCAAGTGAACCCTAAAGAATCTCATCTAGTTTTTCTAAAAAGAATTTTGAGATATATAAAGAGTTGTCCTAGTTTAGGTCTCTGGTATCCTACTGAGTCAGAATTTGATTTAACTGGATATTCAGATGCTGACTTTGCTGGATGCATGGTAGACAGGAAAGTACCTCAGGAACTTGTCAGTTCCTTGGTATGAGATTAGTGTCTTGGTTCTGCAAGAAACAATTATCTGTGTCCACATCAACTGCTGAAGCAGAATACATTGCAGCTGGCAGTTATTGTTCCCAGATGTTGTGGATTCAAAAACAACTCCTAGACTATGGGTTCAACTTAAATAATTCAACTCTCTTATGTGATAACACAAGTGCTATATCCATAGCATAGAATCCAGTCCATCACAGTAGAACTAAGCATGTAGATATTAGGTATCATTTCATTAGAGAGTGTGTAGACAAAAACAAAATTAAACTTGTCTATATCTATACTGATTTACAAAGAGCAGATATTTTCACCAAACCCTTGGAGGAAAGAAATCACTTGTTCTTTATAAATCAGCTGGGCATGATCAATGGAGAAGCTTTGATTTAAATTCTGTCTGCAGTCGACGAATTTTTTTAAGTTCACTGAATGGAGCTCGACGAACTGGGAAAAGTTCTTGAGATATTCGTCGAACGGAGATCGACGAACTCTCTGTGAGTGAAGTTGTTTTCGTCGAACGGAGATCGACGAATCTGCTTCGAATGAGAAAACTTTCGTCGAATAGAGCTCGACGAAATGTTTTCAAATCTTCAAACTGGGCTCGACGAATTATTTAACTACACATTATTTCGTCGATCTCAGATCGAAGAATTATTTATTTTTCGTGGAACGGAGTTTGTCGATTCATATTCCGAAAAACCTATATCTAGGTTTTTCTTCGACCTCGTCTCGCGCTTTCAGTTCCCTTGCACTTGATCTTCGTTTTTCTCTTACAAGTGAACTAATGGCGATTCCAGCAGGCAGTCTTGCGGCCATGAAATTTGATACTGGCTTTGATGTGGACTTTGAATTATTTCAACACTCTGACCCCATCTTCCTGGATATTCTAAAACTGCTTGAAGAATAGCAGTTGAAATAGTTGATGACCACCAGGATCAAGCTCGCCAGTGCAAAAATCAGAGAGTGGGTCTACACTTCCTCCACCACAGATGAGAACTGCATGACCGGCATAATATCGGGTAACGCCGTCTCTCTTACCCCCGCCGTTATGACTGAAATATTTGGATTAACCAATGGTATAGAGGAACTGGAAATTGATAATGAAGAATTTAATGATATGTTGAATAAAATGGGTTATTCTGGAGCAACCCCTAATAAATTACTGAAAAAACAACTGTCTACTGAGTACAAATTTCTAGCAGATGTTGTCGGAAAAGTATTGCTAGGTAAGCACACTGCCCATGATTACATAACCAGGCATCAATTCCTGGTATTGTGTGCAGTGGTGAATAAAAAAACAGTGAATTGGGCTCAAGTCATGTTTGAACTGATTAGGAAAAAGAATACTAAAAAGGAGGTTTGTTTTGGAAGGATTCTAAAAATCTTCCTTAAGGAAAAGGATGTTGAATCCCTGGTCACCCCGACCATATTTATAAATGCCTCCGAGAGGCTCACCTGTGCTCTCTTTGGCAGGTGGGAGAGGAACATCACCAAGCCCTCTAAGGCTTCTTCCTCCTCCAGGCCTTCTGAAAGCACTAGGGCTGTCACAGCCGCTCCTCTAACCCCAGAAGAGGCCCCTCCACCTCCAACATTCCTTCTTCTCCTAAAACTCAACAACAACAACCACTTCACATTTCTACCCCAGTTTCATCTCCTGCACATTCTCCACCTTCATCCTCTCCTCAAATAAATCTCACTTCAATCCAATCTACTGAAATCCCATCTTCTCCCATTCAAGAATCCACACACCATTCTCTTTCCCAATAACCACAACCATCCCCACCTCAATCCCCTCTTCCACCTCATTTAACTATCACAGATCCTGACACCTTTCTCTCCTCCCACACATTCAACCTAGTGATTTCCTCATCATCCCCACATCAAGAATCCATCCCCACAACTAAAACTCCATCTTTTGCACCTGACCACACACACCAAGATATGTCTAGTGCATTCTTTGTTTGCTCAAACTGTGGTCACCACAATCCCTACTCCTCCACTGCTCCAGAATCTCTTTATTTAAACTTCTCTGATATTGTTAAGGATCTGCTTGCTGTCATCTCCTCCCACTCTTCAAACTCGTCTAACTAATGCTCTAGCTCCTCTCACTGCTTCCATCAAAAATCTCTCTGCCACAGTTGCTGCTCTAACCCTGTCCCTTCTTCTTCTGGGGGACTGGCTCCAGACCCTTCTGTAGCCAGTCAGGGGGAGATGCTTCATGATGAAGAAGCTCCAGTGCATGTAGCAGCATAAACAGCAGAAACAACAGCAAAAAAAGTAACAGCAGAAGCAGCAGAAACAGCAGCAGCAGCAGCAGAACTTGATTCCTTCATGATCCTTCTGACATAATAGATTTAATAGAATCAGATACTGATATGGATGAGTCTGTTATGGCTGAGACAGACACTGTTGGTGATTATATTATACATCTCACAGTTGATCTTTTGAATCTGTTAAGCATTTTTGATACAGCTCATTTGAACTTTCTGCCAGAAGACAGCATTAAGCCATCTTTGGCTATAGTCCCCTACACCTCACCTATAATCCCCAAGTTTGCCAAACAACTAAAGGCTAGTTTTGCTATAACAGAGGTTCCAACTATTCCATCTCCACCAAAAGCTGCTTCCCCCATTATCTCATCCCCTCCCAGAGTCATCTCTATTCCAACTTTTATTATGGATGACTCCCCAATGCCTGATCTTGATGCATTGATCATGGCTGATATAGAAGAAGAAGATAAAATAGTTGTTGAAAGCACTATTGTGTATAGCTCTCCTGCTCCAGCTCCAGTTCTTTCTCCAGCTCCTACTCAGGATGAAAGCCTATTGATACGTCTGTACTAAAAGCCATTGATGCTTTATATGATACTCCTCAAGGATCTTCTGATGAGTATGATGATGAAGAGGACTCTGATGATGACCCCAAAAGAAGAAAGTCTCTAAGAAAAGGAAAGCTCCTCCACCTCCTGCCCCAAAACCAAATCCAACAAATGATACTCCCTATTATATACTGCAGAAAATCACACCATACAAGGGCATGCCAGCATGGATGTGGTTGTCCAATAACCAACAAAAAGAAACAAAGAAAAGCAGGAGATACTCACCTCCTTCTCCAAGATTTAGGAAAGACCATCCTCCTCCTCTTCCACCTACTGCTGGTGCTTCAGGTTCTTCAACTCAGAGGACTACCTAGTATCAAACATATCAGAGACATCAGGGTAGGTCCTCCGTTTCTTCAAGAAGCAGCCAGCAAAGGCAATATTCATCAGACAAATAGCATCGTCAACAACAACAACAAATCACTGAACATCAGAAAGCTGAAAGCCCAAAGAGACCTGCTTCCCCTCATGTACCTTTTGAAGATCCAAAAACAACTACAACAGTAAGGATGGCCAGATTCCAGGAATTGGTTGGCCTATCCATGATCAACAAAGAAAAAGCTGAAGGAAAGGATCCTTCTGAATACACTACCATGTCTAAATACAGGAAGAAAGAACTCAACAGATTTGCTAAAAAAACTAATAAATTTTTTAATATTGATGATTACATGAAATTACATCCAGAAGCTGTAGTGTCAGGGGCCACCTCCCTTAATATCATTGGAGCTGCAGATATGACAATGACCAAAACTCAAGTAGCAAACACAAATAGGGAAATCAAATTTACACAGCCTGGTGAACAAGCTAAAGAGGAGAAGCACAAGGAGCACAAGAAGAAGAAATGATTTTTGAACTGTTTTAACTTCTCTATTGTCCTAAAACTGCTTATTTATTTCTTGATACAAAGCTTACTGTATATATATATCTACTGCACATTTAAATTTTTCCTACCAGATATATTTTTTCTTTCTTTGTAGCTCTTTTGTGTCTGTAATTAGTGATCTCACCCAAATAGGGGAAGATTGTTGGATCCCTAGTTCGATTTGGGCTAGGTTCACTAAACTAGGATGTTTGACCCAACATGTATAGCCAGGATCATGTTTGTATCCTAGAGTCTAGGTCATGTCCTTAGAGTCAACACTACATGGACCAGCCATCAACAGTCTGCAGAAGACTCAAGACTTAGAGAAATTCAAAGACTCAGGAAATGAGTTCGACGTTCGTCGAACTCAGATCGACGAAAGGCGTGCTCAGCTTGACAAACTCAGAGACAATTCTCTGAGCTGAGCTCGACGAACTTGTATCTCAGTTCGACGATCTCTGGACACTATACATCAATATTCCAAGTCTAGAATTCCTTTCTCTGAACCCCAGTCGACGAAGTTAGAATATCAGCTCGACGAATTTGGTTTTCATGTCAATGATTTCTGGATGTTCTACCTCAGCATTTTAAGTCCAGAAACATCTAAATATTCTAAGTCCAGAATCATACTTCAGTCGATGAATTCAGGTTTTCAGTTCGACGAACTTAGACCACAGTATTGATAAGTTTATCAAGTAGATGTTAGCAGTTCTCAGGTAAACGAACTTATATTCTCAGCTCGACGATCTTGATATACAGAATTTGCAAGGCTTTGAGAGAAAGCAGTTATCTGTTCTTAGTTCGATGATCTTGGATCTCAGCTCAATGAACAAAGATTATCTGGTCGACGAACTCTGGACCCAGATCGACGAATTTTGTTCTCTGCTTGATGATTTCTGTGCAGTTCCAGACTTGGAAATTTCCCTCCCTCTGTCCTTATTTTATTGCAATAATTCCTGAGTAATCAATGCTTAAATATTCTCTGAATATTATCGTTAGAAGCAAGCATTGATTACGGTCTTCATCAGGATTATTACTTGCCTCTTTTCAATGGGACAGTTGGGGAAATCAATCAATGCAGATATTCTTCAGGCCGTCAGTAATCAATGCTGAAGAATTCACAATTCAGAAGGAAGATTACATGGAAAATATAAAAGGATTTTTTTCTTCTTCCTTCGGGCAGGACATAGCATTCATATACAGAAAAAGAAATCATACAGTAACAGAGAAAAAGAACAAGCCCTAGACCAGAAAAATATCAGCAAGCTGAAGAAGAAGACAAACATTCATTCAAAATCAAGAGTCTTCTTCCTTCTTCTTTCCAGGATTCTTCAAGGACAACAAAAAACTTCATCAGTCAAGAAGTTCCTAGATAACTTCTGGTCAAGGCTAAAACATTGAAGACCTACTCACCCTGAAACAAAGCTACAACCTTCCTGAACAAATCAATATCTCAGGGGGAGACTTTGTTAACATCAAAAGATCCACTAAAGTCTTCTCAGTTATATTTGAGAAAGAGAAGACATCATCACTCTCTCATCCCTCCACTGTAAAAAGGGTTCTTTAACTCCCTTCAAAAGTTATTCCTAGTTGCAAGTCACCTGAATAAAAGACTTGGGATTGGTTTTTGAGCACCTGATCAAAAGCTCATTGGTGGCAGTCACCTGATCAAAAACCTGAGTGAATTCCTACCAGGGTGGTAGAAGAGTGGATGTACCCAAATTTAGGGGAACCACTATAAAATTCTTGTTGTGTTGTCTGATTGCCTTCCTTTTCTTTTATTTTTGCTGTGGCTGTGCTAGTTAGGTTGCTGTATTTGTGATATTAATTTACATTTGCAGTGCCTACGGTAGATCACTTTATCTTAGGACTGTTTTTATTTACAGTAAAAAGACATTAAAAGTTTCAAGATACTCTATTCACCCCCTCTAGAGTATTTCAGATCTAACCCTAACTTTCAGACCCCTTGGTCTGTAGGTTTGTATGTGCATTCCTATAGGCCATGGTTACTTTCTTTGTTTACTTTCTCATACTATACTTGTTCTCTTGTTCTTGTGTATATTTATACTGCTTACCTACTACTGTTTACCTACTACTACTTATTTATACTTACTGTGATTATATATTCATGATAGACTACTTCCGCCGTCACCTGCTTACTTTGTTATTCTCCACCTTCATTACCTTCCCTTTCCTCCTCCCCGCTCGGTGTCTAGGAGCCATTGGGGGAGGGGTGGGGGATGATGGTGTAACGTCCCCTGGGCCGTCTGTGGGCCTCAGCCCACTAGGCCTTCGTTAGACCGTTACCGGGCTGCAGCCTAAGCACCCCAACCCCTCTCCCTCCACAGGCGGGTTGTTGGTGGTCGCAGCCTCCCTTTGATGAGCGAACTCGGCAGTTAAGCTGGGCCGTACGGGGACTTCCCAGGAGGTCACCCATCACAGTACTACTCTCGCCCAAGCATGCTTAACTATGGAGTTCTTTCAACTCTCATCACCAATTGATGAGAGTGCATAGAGTATCCACTAAGCTTTCTGATGAACCCGCAAGCACTCTGATTTCTCTTCCACCAAGCTTTCTCTATCATCCCATGAGGACATTCATCACCATCAGGAACACCCTTCAGATTTAGAGTGCATAGAGCATCCATTAACTTGCATCGCCAAATGCCAAAATTATCGTTCGGTCGAACTTGGTAACAATAATATTCACCGAATGTGAACTCGTATGATGAGTTATTGATTATACTTCCTCGAAAGGCGAAGAAATTACATTGAGTCCCCCAATTATTTTTCTATAATTCCAAACAATGCTGCAGGGAACGAAATAGCAAATTAAAAAAACCAAAGCTCACCCCTCTTTCTTAGTCTCCAAATGTGAGAGAATAAAATAAACAAAAAATCCCCAAGATGTTAGGGCACATCAATAAGAAACTTATACGATTACAACGGTGGAGAAAAGAGAGACTTACACAGTTACAACTCCACATAATAATAGCTCTAATACCTCGTATTTATTGGTGAAATTAGGACACACCAAAAAAAAGACAAAAATGTCTCATAAACAAACAATTCTCCCAAGATGTTGCTGTTAGAAAATAATCCAGATTGCTTTGATGATGGCCTGGTTGCTCCATGTGAAAAGGCACAGCAGGCTCCGGCTGAAACATCGAACGAGAAGAAACCTGCAGGAAGTAACCTGGAAGAAGGAAGAAGATAAAGCAGATTAAGTTATTGCCAGTTTTGCTTTGGGCCCGGTTCCTAGTTTTATCCAGAGTTGTGTTTTTATTGGTTCTAGGTGTGTGAGCTTTTATTGTTGTTTTTGTCCTGTAGTAGTGTGTGGTGTCTTTAAATTATGAGTGCAGTGTGGGTTGTAGTGGGTGTGAAAAAAAGGCAATCTTTGCAGAAGGAAGAACCTGTTGGACTTCCAGGTGCATGTTTTCAATATCATGTAAGTGCTGCAGTTTAGTTTTCTCTTAATAAAAACAATCGTGGATGTGCGTTTTGTGCAAATACTCCAACATGGTATCAGAGGGAGGTTGTGTGTGTGTGTGCTGGTTGCCATCAATTTTTTTCTGAGATCAGTTCCTCGCACCAAGTGTTTGAATCTTGCTGATTCTTCACTGTTTTTTCAGTGCCTGTTTTTTTATCTCAGTTTGTGTTCATCATATGGCATCGATTTCTTCTCCAGTTTCAAATTTGGTGTATGATCCAAGTGGTGTGCCAATTTTTGAAGGGAGGCCTATGATTTTTGGCATGTACAAATGCGTACATTGTTTGTATCCCAAGGACTGTGGGATTTGATTCAGAATGGTTTTTCTCAACCCACCATCGATGATCCAGTTGCCGGGTGGGATGCTACCAAGCTTAAGGAGTTTTCTGAAAACCAAAAAAGGGATGTTAATGCCCTTCTCTATATCCAACAAGGAATAGGAAGGAGCATATTCCCTAGAATTATGGGGGCTCAGACATCTCAGGAAGCTTGGAACATTCTTAAAACTGACTTTTAAGGATCAGCGAAGGTGGTGTCTTTCAAGCTCCAAAACCTATGGCAAGAGTTTGATACCCTCAACATGAGGGAAGATGATAATGCACTTTCTTATTTCTCTAGAATTACAGCTCTAGCAAATATAATTAAAAGCTATGGTGACATAGTGGAGGAGAAGAAAATGGTACTAAAGATTCTAAAGACCCTTACACAAAAGTATGCTTATGTTATCGCAGCCATAGAGGAGGCAAAGGATATAAATTCTCTAACTATGACAGATCTCATGGGATCCTTGCAAGCTCATGAAGAGAGAATGAAGAGGTTTGAACAACAAACTATCGAACAAGCTTTTCAAAGCAAGCTGGTATTCCGTCCTGAACCAAGAAGAGGTGCTCCTTTCAAGGAAGAAAAGTCTGGAAAATCTTTCCAGAGCCATTCACGTTTTTGTAACCTATGTAAAAGAAATAACCATGAAGCCATCGACTGCTTTTACAAATGCAGAAAATGTCTGAAACCCACACATTTTAATAAGGATTGCCCATTTCAAAAAACCAACCAAACCAACCACAGAAGAAGTCAATTTCAGTGAGCAAGAGCAAGAAGAGGACTATGTGTTTTACACTTGCGACGAGAATGGAAACAAGAATTAAGAAGTATGGTACCTTGATAGCCGGTGCTCGAATCATATGACCCACAATAAACATGCGTTTATTCACCTAGATGATCGCATCACCTCCCAAGTTATTCTAGGTGATGGAACCTCCAAGCAAATAAAAGGAAAAGGCACAATTGCTGTATTGGCTAGAAATGGTAGAATTAAAAAAAATCAGGGATGTCCAACTGGTGCCTGAGCTTGCACATAGCTTGTTAAGTGGGGGCCACCTAATGGAAAATGGTTACAGAATCGAGTTCAATGAAACTATGTGTAGTATCATTGAGAAAGCTTCTTCACAGGTTATTGCCAAGATCAAAATGTCTCCTAACAAGATGTTTCCTCTCAAGTTATCCTTGGGTGAAAGAAGTTTTGTCACTTCTGTTAAAAATGAATCAGAAAAATGGCATCATAGGTATGGACACTTAAACTACAACTACATGAAGAAACTACAAGGGAAGAAACTTGTGCATGGGTTGGCTAACATCCAAGACAACATCAAGGTGTGCCATGAGTGTGCCATGAACAAGATACATAAATTACCTCATCCCCCCACTCAGCTTCCAGGAACAAATCTGTGAGACCTTTGGAGCTGGTTCATGCAGACATTTGGGGCCCTTCAAGAACGGCTATATTATCAGGTAAGCATTATTACCTCCTATTTGTTGATGATAAAACTAGGATGAATATGTGGGTGTTTATTCTAGAAAATAAATCTGAAGCTCTAGTCAAGTTCAAACAATATAAATCCAAGTTGAAAATCAATCAAACTTGAAAATAAAAGCCCTAAGGACTGACAGAGGAGGGGAATTCACTAGCAAGAACTTCATCTCCTTCTTCCAAGACCAGGGCATATTCCAGGAACTCACTGTAGCAGGTACTCCACAGCAGAATGGTGTATCAGAAAGGAGAAATAGAACTATAATAGAAATGGCTAAGTGTTTACTACATACAAAGAAACTTCCAAAGGAATTCTGGGGAGAAGCAGTTAACACTGCTATATATATATATTAAATAGAGCCCCTTGTCATGCCTTGTGCAATCTCACCCCCATTGAAGCTTGGACTGGAAACAAGCCGGATGTTTCCCATTTTAAAATTTTTGGAAGTATAGCCTATAGCCTTGACCAATCAAAATCGAGAGATAAACTATCTAAGAAGGGAATAAAGGGAATTCTTGTGGGATATAGCCTCATCTCAAAAGCTTATAGAGTTTATAATCCTGTCACCAAACAGTTACTAATAACAAGAAATGTTATCATAGATGAAACAAGTTCCTGGACTTGGGAGGTGACTCAGGATCAGCTGGTGGTGCCAGGCGGTTGCTGAGGAATCACTTGTAGAAGACATTGCAGAGGATCATTCTTTATTGCCGCAGCCATCTCTTCCAGCACCTGCTTTTGAATCATCAACAGTGCATAAAGACAGTGTGTCACCAATTTTATCATCTCCTTCTCCACCACCCAAGTACAGGCTCGTCACAGAGCTATATAACTAGTGCAACATTGCCATGTTTGTTCAAGAACCATCCAGCTACCAAGAAGTAGTTGCAGATCAAAGGTGACTGAAGCTATGGATAATGAAATTCACATGATCGAAAAAAAATCACACCTGGAGCATGGTGGATCTGCCTCCAGGAAAAGCAGCCATCGGGCTAAAATGGATTTTCAAAGTAAAGTACAATGAAGAGGGAAATGTTCAAAAATATAAAACAAGATTAGTAGCAAGAGGTTTCTCCCAGAAGGAAGGGATAGATTATTTTGAAACCTTCTCTCCAGTGGTTAGATTTGAATCTATCTGAGTGTTGATAAGCCTTGCCACATATTACCAGTATCCCATTTATCAAATGGATGTCATGTCGGCTTTTCTTAATGGAGAAATTCATGAGGAGATATATGTTAGACAACCTCCTAGATATGAGCTTCCCGGGAAAGAAGATAAAGTGTTGCGGCTAAGTAAAGCCTTGTATGGACTGAAACAGTCATCAAGGGCATGGAACAATAAGTTGGATGAAAACCTCCTGCACATTGGCTTCATAAAATCAGTTAGTGATCCAGGTATTTACGTAAGGAAGGAAGAAGAAGGAATGATATTAGTGTGTGTTTATGTGGATGATCTCCTGATCACAGGATCCAACGATGCTGCCATCACAAAGTTCAGAGAGTATATAAAAACCAAATTTGAAATGACAGATTTGGGACTTACTCGGTTCTTCTTGGGGCTTCAAATCTCTCAAACCATCAATGTTACCTATGTATCACAATGTCGATATGCTAAAGAGGTCATGTGTAGATTCAATATGGGGAACTCTAATCCTGCATCCACACCTATGGTGGTGGGTGAAAAATTGTGCAGAGAAGATGGAGAAGAAAAAGTTAATGCAGAGCTGTTCAGGAGCATGATCGGCTCCCTAATTTACTTGACCATTACCAGGCCCGACATTGAATTGGTCGTGAGTATGGTCACAAGGTACATGCAATCCCCTACTATAAAACATCTCACTGCTGCTAAGCGTATTCTCAGATATATAAATGGTACTAGAAGTTTGGGGCTAAGGTATGAGAAAGGAGAAGGTTGTGAGTTAAGCGGATATTCCGACAGTGATTGGGCTGGGTGTGCTGACGACAGGAGGAGCACGACGGGGTTTATAATGTTTATGGGATGCAATCATGTTTCCTGGAGCTCAATGAAACAAAAAACCATCGCTTTGTCTTCTACCGAAGCAGAATACACGGTGTTGTGCGATGCTGCAAGAGAAGTGATGTGGTTAAGGAGTTTGCTGGGAGAATTAACAGATCGTAGTCCAGAACCAACCGAGATTCAAGTTGATAATACGTCCGCCATTGCCCTAGCTAAGAATCCTATTTTTCACAAACGAACCAAGCATCTGGAAATCAAACTTCATTATACTCGCGACCTGGTGAATAAGCAAGAAATCGTGCTCAAATATTGCAAATCAGAGGATCAGATGGCCGACATGTTTACCAAACCCCTATCGGCCCCAACCTTTGTCGAGCTCAGGAGGAGGATCAAGATGAGAAACAATATGGATTACGAGGGGGTGTTAGAAAATAATCCAGATTGCTTTGATGATGGCCTGGTTGCTCCATGTGAAAAGGCACAGCAGGCTTCGGTTGAAACATCGAACGAGAAGAAACCTGCAGGAAATAACCTGGAAGAAGATAAAGCAGATTAAGTTATTGCGAGTTTTGCTTTGGGCCCGGTTCTCAGTTTTATCCAGAGTTGTGTTTTTTATTGGTTCTAGATGTGTGAGCTTTTATTGTTGTTTTTGTCCTGTAGTAGTGTGTGGTGTCTTTAAATTATGACTGCAGTGTGGGTTGTAGTGGGTGTGAAAAAAAAGGCAATCTTTGCAGAAGGAAGAACTTGTTGGACTTCCGGGTGCATGTTTTCAATCTCATGTAAGTGCTGCAGTTTAGTTTTCTCTTAATAAAAACAATCGTGGATGTGCGTTTTGTTCAAATACTCCAACAGTTGCAATAGTGCAAACTATCATTGGACAAATCTGTGAAAATTTCTAGAAGCCGAAGAAAATACCAAAAATAAAATGTGGGATTTATTTGAGATAGCTAGAGAGATATGAGTCCGCTATAACCACATCAGTACATACACATGACATATATACATACATACAGACATACATGAATTATTCAGAGAAAATGATCCAAAACAGTGCAAACCAAAGAAAAGAAAAAAAAATCAGAACCTTCGACATTTAGCAAACTTTGAAGCCTTCTACGACTTCCTGGGAGCAAACATTGGAGCCGAAAATCACACATCGGTGTGTTAGATTTATATATAAAATGTCTGCTCGTGTTTAGGCCGACTCGGAATAGGTTAATGGATTTTCGTGTCTTTCTAGGGTTTGGCCCTATGCTGAAAGTACTATATATACCATATTCCTTACTTAGATGGGGTATAGTAGAATACTTTGAGCGTTCTAACCCTATCACGGTGTACTTCTTGGATGCCGCTACATACAACTTGGAAGCAACATTAATTAATTGTTGTAAACAAAAATGGCAACAAAGGAGACAACTAGATAAAAGTTAGAGAAAGAACGTCTCCTTTATTCTGAAAAGTTTGTCGTTGCTATCTGTTTCACGAGAGATGAATTGTTAGGTCATAAAATGTATCGTTGTGCTCACAAGCAAAATACCAATCAACTATAGTCGAGCTCAACCAAAATCAAAACAGTGGGAGCGATGGATGTGGATCGATGAGCACCGAATGACGCCAGTTGTTGGTCGTTGATCAAAGAGCACCGAAGGCAATTGAACACCGATCGTTGGGCGGGTGTGGCTCGACAAACTCGATTTGTTCACTTTAAAATCAACAAAATCAACTTTTTGATAAGAATAGACCAAGAAGATCTCGATCATCATTTGGATCAAACATGCATAATCATAGTTGTCATGGTTCTGGTTCTACTAAAACCGTAAGCGAACCACTAAGCTAACAGTTCTTCAAATTAGAATCCAAAATCTTATTTGATTTGACCGGTTCCGGTTCCACCATAATTTTTAGAACCGTCAACTAGAACCAAAATCAAACCGGTCACTAACGGTTCGGTTCGGTTCTACGTGGTTCGGTCTGGTTCCAATCGATTCAAATAAAATCAAAATCAAACTTGGCGCAATGAAATAAAAGTGCCCTCCAAATAGTAAAACTCATAACAATATCGAAACAGAAATAATTAAGTAGTGTGCTACTCGGCGGTCTATTCCACGATCGGTGGGCTAGTATGCAAACTTTCCTACGCGTCTATACTCGCCACGATATCTGGTCGGCTTGCGCGTGTCTCGTCGGCAAGCGCAACCGTAACAATCAGCTATAATTAGTTGTTTTTCATGATTAATATTAAATAATAGTTGTGTGCCTTCAATATTTTAAAAACAAAATATTTAAGAAAAATATGTTGGTAAAATTGAAAATATATTATATAATTTTATAAAAATTGAAATTGTATAGGAAAAATCTATTCCAAATCGCACCAATGTTAAATCACACCGCATGATTTTGGTGAGGTGAAGTTTTGTTCAATCTAAAACTGAACTCCTTTTGTGTGATTGCGGTTTAGGTTCAAATCGTATCAGGTTTACCAAACATACTGATAATAGTAAGTATAGATATTATAGATAGATTAAAAATAATAATATTATTATAATTAGATTATTATTAATAATAATAATAATAATAATAAACGGGTTGCGGTTTGATTCTGCTCCGTTCCGGTTCGAATTTGGTCTAAAAATCTTAAAATCGCTTAAGATTTGTGTGTTGCGGTTCTGTTCTGGATAATAAAATGAAAGAACAACACCAGGACCAATGTTGTTCATGGTTCCAAAATTCAAATCGGAACCCGAATAATTTGCAAACGGCTCAGTCTGGTTCTCTACGGTTTTGGTTCGATTCTTATTCAATTTACGGTTTTTGTTTTTAAGTGACGGCCCTTGTGAAAGATACCCAACACAATTTCTTCATTTAAAAAACACATATTTAGTTCCTCAAATATATAAGACCGTTAAAATAATTTTTCTTTCAAAAACAAAACAAGATTGAAGCAGCAGGAAAAGTTAGTTTTCGACTCAACGTTATGCATTTGGACTGTATATATATGAAGAAGCAGAGAGTAGAATTAAGAAGAAGATGATGAAGAAGAAGAGGAAGGGTGAGTTGGGATGCATTTTGAGGCCGGCCGGGCAGATAGAGTAGATTAAAAGCCAACACTCCTCTACTTGTCTTGATCTGCTTGGATTATTCCTGGTTCTGCATATCTGCCTGAATCCAATATGAAAACACTACATGTATATGCTGAGTGAGTGCAAGCAGGTTCAGAAAATGATGGAGCTAATTCTAATTAGTTGGTTGGTGGTATGTGATTGATGAGAAGGGAAACAATGAAGTGTCTGTTTCTGTATTTTATGACTTTTAATTTGTCCCCATACCCCTGCTTGTCCCCATCTCTTTGATTTGTTGCATCCCTCTGCATTATTCCTGTGCAGATGAAGTTAATTTTCGATCCCATGTCTGTCTGGGGCATTTTAATTAGCTTTCTTTTTTTTTCCATTGTTGTTTTGTTTTTCTTTAATTCATGGCCTATGTAATTTCCGCATATAATTGGATGGTTATGGCTAGCTGCAGTATAGAAGACGACATTTTTATAAATGATTGTTGCTGCTTGCTGTGTGTGAGAGAGACAGATAGGGACCAACTGCTGAAGGATACTAATCGCCATGAAAGGAAGAGCAGGACAGGTAGACATAAGTTTCCTTATTAACTTATTATTATTATTATTATTATTATATATATATATATATATATATATGCAGGGTTAATTACCACTGGGTGTTTGCATAATTACAGGTTGCACCCCTCTATCTTTTGAAATTACATTTACATCCTCGAAATTTTCTTAGTTTACAAAAATATCCCTTTAATTAGAAATAAAAAAAAATCAAATGAAATATTTTATGATATTCAACTTTATTCTTTGTAATGAATTTAAGGTTAAAGATGCTTGTGAACTTTTTCCTTTAGAAATGAAGATGAAAAAATATGTAAAATTAATTTATGGTATTCCAACTTTACCAATTGTAATGACATAGCATTTTACCCTTTATAAAAAGATAAAATTGCATCTCAAGGATGCCCCACTTTATGATATAACAGTTGCGGCCAACTTGAGACTCCTGTACTCCGTTGTAGATTACGTCGAAAATTCAAAAAGGGTGAAAACCACGTGACCGGATCTGTGTCGCGCCAAAATCTACCATTTCGCTTCGTTGCAAGTATTTGGAGTTCCTCGAAGAGCGACAAGTCAGTTCTCCGTTACAAGCTTTGAGTACTAAGAGAAGAGCAAAAAAACCAAGTTCGCGGAGCTTCCACGATGCATCCACGAGAGTATCCGCAAGAACGTTGTCTTGTACCTTCTCCCGGGCTCACTGAAGCGTCCAAGTGAGCATCGAGAGTACTAGAGAGGGAGCATAGCGAATCCCGAGCAAGGGAGTGATCTAAGTCCCATGTTTTCACCTGAAAACCTCAGAGCTCTCTTTAGTCTCTGGTGTTGCTTATCTTCAAGCCTTGGAGAGCCTCTTTATAGCGTTCTGAAGAGATGTGTTGGTACGTAATTACGTCTGGTTGAGTCTTGAGTTGGTGAATGACGTCGCTCTGTTGCGTTTATCTAGATTACCAATTTTCCCAAAATGACGAATATGCCCATGAGCGCTACGGGAGGCCTCAGAAAATTGTTCGGCGCCGGTGGTAGCCAGACACGTTGGCGGCGGGGCTGGTGGGCGATCGGCGCACTCGCCCGGATGCTTCACGCGCGCTCTCCGCGCGCAAGGCAGTAGCGGATCTACGAATTTTAAGAAGGGGGAGGACATCAACTTACTTCAACAAACATATTTTAAGAGGTCTCCATCTTACCGGAGCCGTTTCTCCCTCATCCTACATCATTTTTGACATAGAAATAGTCAAAATTCATTGTCTCAGCGAAAGAAATTCAAATCCACTAACTATTTTTCAAAATTCTTGGGGGCCCGGACCCCAACCCGCCCACCTTAGATCCGCCCCTAGAGCAAGGGCGTGTGTGTTGCGCGTTACATGCATCCTAGGGCTGGGTACATGCGCGCCATGCGTGATACGCGCATGCAGGGGGCACACACTCGTGTGTTGGCGCACATTCACAGGGTGTGCACATGTGTGTGAGAGGCATGCACAATGGGTACCGTGTGCGGTACGGACATGCGGGGTGGTTTTCGGTCCCTTTGAGTGAACGTGGTCCGTGTGTGCGGCTCGCTCGTTTGGGTTGGCTCGCTTGCGTGTTTTGGTTGAAGTATTTTCGGTTTGACTCAAAAATTCTGAGTGGGAACGTCCATCAGAGACGAAGAATGAAACTTTTTTGGGGCTGCAATTATCCAAAAGCCCTAATTATTCAGTAGGGTCTGCAAATATAATTTCTCTAAACAATTAAAACATGTACTTCAAATTTTCTACCAGAACCATACTGTAGAAAGTGTTAGTACTATTGCGGCCAACCTGACGTCTCGGTCAGACCAGATTAACTTAGGCTGTCTTAGTCAGGGAATGGTCGAGCGCGCAAACAGTCACAGAGAAAAAAATCAGACAAAACAATTTTTTGATGTGGAAAACCCATCAACTGGGTGAATATCACGTTCCCGGATCTGTACCAATCAAACCTCCACTAGATCTGAGCGTTGTTATAGGACTTTTCTAAGAGCTCGAGTGCGACAGACCACCTCTCATTACAATTATTGGGGGTGGGGGAGAGAAGAGCTCGAAGAGTGACAGACCACCGTTCACAGAGCTAACTATTTTTTGTGTGCTTTGCGCCCTGCTAGGACTGCGCGCACCCAGGCGCCCTGCCCGCACAGGCAAGCACCCAGGAGCGCGCGCGGGGGAGGGAACTGGGCGTTGGCGCACACCCTGACCGCGTGCACTGCCCGAGGATGCGCGCGCGCCGAATCATACCGTGCGCATTACTGCGCGCGGTTAGGCGGGGGCGCACTCGCAAAGCTCCGCGGTCGCTCGAACGGGCTTGCGGAAGATGGCTCCGGGCAAAGAGATTCATGCGAGTGCGACCGACAGCTCGAACTTGCTCAAGAAATTCTGGGTTCAATCAAGCCACTTAAGGAGAACCTCATCAAGTATAATATTCATTTCATCACGAGAAACATTTACTCAATGTAATAAAACATTTTGGTAATCTACTGATCATGATTCCATTCCAACAATCAATATTAAATATAGATGTAAATAATACTATAATACAAAAATAAATAAATAAATAATTTTTTTGAGGAATATATGCAGCGGTCTCTGACAGTAAAAAATCCAAAAGAAGTTGATGAATAATAAGATGCAATTAGATGAGGGAGAAGAGACAGTCGAGGCATAATTAATTAAATTAATTAATCACCTCTTATCTCTTACAATCTGACCCACAAACAATTATCACCATAAAGCTCTAAAAAGACACTCATCTCCACACATTATTAATTATGCTTTATGTCTCCACACAAATCTCTTTTAATGCTTTACAAAGGCATGTCACTTTTAACTTGATTTTTCTCTTAAGTAATCTCATGGTCCCCATTTCTCCTGGTTGGCCACGGCTGCCAGCGCATGCACGTGAGCTACAGCTAGCACATGCACGTGAGAGGCGCATGTCGTGCGCTATAGGTGTCCGTTGCTTGCGGGTTTTGCGCGGCCTCCATGCGTGCTCGGTCCTGTTTTTCTTTCGGGGTGGTTTCGGACCCTTGGAGCGGATGCAGCTTGCTGGGTTGGTTCGTATTGCTTGAATATCCTCGGTTGGAATTCGAGCAGTTGAGTTAGAAAATTTCAGGAGGAACTCCGTGAGAATAATTTAGACAGTTGTTTTGAAAAAGTTGTAGATTGTTTGAAAAATTCTCATCTAAATTCTTTTCTTCAAAAAAAAAATGCTTTACATTTTTTTTTGTTTAGAGAACAAAATTTTAAAAATTATTATTTTGCTTTTTGATAATAAAAATAAGTTTAATGGTGCTCCTTTATCTCATAAATATGTAAATATTATTTAAATCCTATGCAGGTTACAAAAGGTGAGTGGCAAAAATCAAAGATAGCGAACAAGTGAAAAATAGCGACAACATTTTCATTGGCGAGAAGCAAGAATGATTGATCATCGCAAATGCCCCGAGTGTGACCTTCATAAACCCTCTAATAAAAAATAGGATAAATTGAAAACATTAAAAGCATTTTTTTAGAAAGTCATGCCGGTGCTAGGATTCACATATAACGGAAATAATCATCTACCAACAATAGGAAATAACTTTTTCCTTCTAGGGAAGTTATTTAAGACAGTCCCCAAAATCACAATGAATTAGTTATAGGGGCTTTTTACTTCTATAGGGGGCTGACTGTGGAAATGGAAGTTTGTGTGCTTTGCTCCTCACCCAACTATCACAAAACACAGGTTGAACATGAAATTTGGGCAAACCTAGCATTAATTGTTTAGTACTGATAGATTGTATGGCTGCCCGGTGAGTGTGCACAACTCTCTTCGGCTATAGATTGGATTCATTCTCTCCCTTTAGTAGATTATTAAGTTAAGCGATCAAGATATTTTGTTTTAAATATCTTGGATCGATAGTTTAAAAACATAGATGTATTGATAAATATGTGATACTTAGAATTCAAGTGGGGATGTTGAAGTGAAGAGCCGCGTCAAGGATATTATGTGTTCGTAAAGTGTCATTAAAACTTAAGGACAAGGTTTATCGCACTGCAATTAGACCAATGATGCTCTATGATTTTGAGTGTGGGGCAGTGAATTGTGTACATCATCAAAAAAATGGGAGTTGTGTAGTTGAGAATGCTTAGGTGGATGTGTGGACTGTGGACACACGAGACCGGATAAAATTTAGAATGAATGTATCAGAGATACGATATGAGTAACACCAATTGCAGAGAAGATGCCAGTAGCTCGACTAAGATGGTTTGGACACGTACAAAGGAGACCATTAGAGACACATGTTAGGTCTTGTGAGAGTCTAGTCACTCGGAATAAGATTATGACAGAAGATAGATCACAATGACGACAAAGGATTCATATAGCCGACCTAATTATAGTGGCATAAAGAAAATTTAAAATATGTATATTTAGTTTGTTAGTTGACTTATTTTTATATTAATTAATAGTTATATTAAAATAACAACAACAACAACATTCAATCCTTTATCTCACTATAATGGGGTCGGCTATATGGTTCCTATGTTACCATTGTGCCATATTTTTTTTCATAATCTCGTTAATGCCCTACGTACATCATGTCTTTTTTAAAACCAGTCTAGCTATGTCGGTCCTAAGCCCGAATGAAAAATGGTGATGGTCTTATTAGGTAGACGACCAACGTAAAATTTGGTCACCCTTATGAATATGGATCATTTGAGAAATAATAGTTATATTAAAATAATTACAAAAAAATTAAAAAAAATTTATATCTTTTTTTATTGAAAATTCATATTTCGCGTATATATTTATTATTGTATCTCGTATCTCATTTTCATCCCCGTGCTAAATAGCTAGCTATTATTAGACTTTCAACTTAAAATCACATGCATTTAATCACATTATATTTTTAAATTTTTAAATCAGATCTTTTAATGCTTTAAAAGAATATTAAACTTCTTTGTCACCCTTTTAAACCACTGACACTGTCTATTTTTTTATTAGTTTAGCTAAAGGCAATAGTCGATGCTAATCTTTAGCTTAAAAACTGATGGGTTCCTCTGAATTTTCCATGTCAACCGAAAAATTTCGACCAAGAACACGAGGAGGAGCCAACCCGATCAAACGAGCCGCACGCATCAAGTTGTGCTCGCCCAGAGACCCTAAAACACCCTGAAAGCAGGACAAAGCAAAGTCCACACGGACATGCAAGCGACAAGCACGCGCCCACTCGAGCGGCATGCACGCACAGGCAGTCAGCCGGTGCGCGTGGGCAAGCTCGCGGCCCTCCCTCTGACACACGCTAGCTAAATTAAGTGCTTGTTTGATGAAGATTAAGGCTGTGTTTGGCGCAGCTTATCGCGGTTTATTTACTCTGGTGAGGTTGGACAAAAATGTCATCGTCATACTAAAATCTTATGCCCCAAATTAATTTTTTTTTATAATGACAGTAGCATTTGTCATACCAAACATACATTCTATAACAATGACGTTTTTGTCCAACCTCACCAGAACAAATAAGCCCTGACAAGTCACGCCAAACCCACCCTAAATAATACATGTTCTTGAATAGAGCTCCCTATCTGCGGACAGAATCAGACATAGAACAGTATTTTAAGGGTTCAAGGGCTCTAATTGGAGGCTACTAAAATTAGCAAAAAAAACAACTTTTGCAGTTTTTTTTTTTTGAAAAAACACAATAGAAAAAAAACGCTCAAACAAACCTAGCGTCATAAAATCTGGCATCTCAATACTTTAGCTTATAAATTCTAGTCAACTGTCATCCTAGCTAGGTACTGGGCCAAATTTGGTGTGGGTACTTGGCTTGTCCCCTTTAGCTAAGATCTAACCTTCATTGAAGATTCAATTACATTATAATTGGAAAAGATCAGCTATAAATCAGGACAGCTGTACTTATAACGAGATAATTTATATATAGTGAAACATTTTTCAATTGGGCATGCAATAAATATTTCGATTTTGATAGGCTTTTTCACGTTAAAGAAATATAATGTTATAATTAAAATGGACGCACATGATGACTAGGGCTCTATGTTTATTTGTAGACCCCTTCCGGAGGAGCTAGTTTAATCGGTTGCACAAATGTCCTGGTCTGCCCAGCGCGCACTATCCGTGTGCATCTCCGCATATTAAATATTTCAAAAATAAACATCCAACGGGTCGAGTGCATCCATTTTGCGCACGCATCTCGGCGCGAGTGTTGATGCACTGATAGTCATTGAATGACGCAATGCACGGTGCAATACAACACCCCCCGCAGTGCTCCACAAAATGCGGATGGCCTTCTGTTTTTTTTTTGTCAGTTGATATCACTTGGGTGTGAACGACACTTGAACACATTGGATTAAAAGCAAAGTTGATGTGTGGGAGCCCAAAAAATAAAAGTGAATGTAGCTTCTTAGGTGAGGTCGGGCGTTAACGAACGGTAGTACATATTTGTTAGATATTTATGTTCACCGTGTTCCCAACCACCACCGCTGTGTCAAATAGTCCCTTGTGCCTCGTTTGGTCTGACTTATTTGCTCCAGTGAGTTTGAATAAAAATGCTATTATCATGGAATGTATGTTTGGCAAGACAAAGGTTATAACCTACCAAGAAAATAAACTAGTTTTGAGCATAAAATGCACGAATTTTTTAGGTAAGATCAGGCGTTCGCGAACTATGATTCATGACCACCGCGTGCACGACTATCATCACCGCGTCAAATAAAGCATAAGATTGAATAGTTGTGGTTTGGGCAACCATCACCATAAAGACAAATATCCATAGTGAATATTAAATCTAATTAATTTATACCGGCTTAGTTGTATTTTGAATACACAGTGAATAAAACTAAAGGGCACTTGGGCTCCCGAGGACTTATTTTTACCGGTCAAGCGGTTACAATCGCATGAACTGGACCTTAATTAAGGTTCGATTCATACAGTTCTAACTGCTTGATCGGTGAAAATAAGTCCTCCCAAATAAAGCCTTAAGCGTCACTTGACAAAGTCATTTTTTCCGCCCGATACAAATAGGTGTTGTCATTGCGAAAAATCAAAACAATCGCAAAATAAATAAAAAACTTGGAGAATATGAAGTTATAAAATGCATGAACGCAACACCATATACAAAATTGAGGCTAAATTGAGCGTGCTCAATTTTTAAATTTTTTTGGCAAATTGCATGTTTATTTTTCTGTTTAAATTAAATTTTGGTACAATGTACATAGTTTTTTAATTCTTTCTTGATTTTTCACAGTAAAAAATCATATTGTCATTGATTTTCATCGACTGTTTGCACGACCGATCGGATTCCGAGCTAAGACATTCGATTCTCTGGATGTACAACCTCGTATTCACTGAGTGGGGCTGGAAATTTTTTGGTGTGCATGACACACCATCCTCTAAGTGCAAAGAAGTTTTTTTCAATCAAAATCATATTTTTTGATAACAAAAAATCGATTTTGACAAAAACAAATTACCGAATATAAATTATATCATTTTTACAATCAGTTTAAGTATTAATTTGCCCATATTCTAAACAGTCTGGAAAATTACAGTTGTATTTTTTTTATTTTGATTCGAAAACATTTCGAAATTTCAGTTGGAATTTTTCAATCAAAAGCAAAAAAATACAACTGTAATTTTTCAGGACTATTCAGAATATGAGCGAATGAGAACTTAAATTGACCGTAAAAAATGTTATAATTTATATTATGTAATTTGTTTTTGTCAAAATCAATTTTTTGTTATCGAAAAATATGATTTAGATTGAAAAATAACTCATTTGCACATAGAGGATGGGAGTGTTATGCCCCAAAAAAATTTCCCTCTGAGGGACCCATTGAAGAGATCAAGGCAGAAAGAGACAGTCCTAGCCTAGGCGAGCAGAAGTAGCGAGAGGAAGATGTAGCTTCCCGGCTAGCCCCAGGTGAGTGCCAAGAGCAGCAGGGGGTGAGTGCGACAGCATAGCTAACACTCACCCTAGGCTAGAGGGAAGTGGCAGGCGAGCAAGTGATGTAACCCGCACTCACCTCTGGCTCAAGCAGGTGGCGAGTGTCAGCTCCACCGGGCACTCGCCGACTCGGGGGAGCGTAAAAGCGTAGTTGACTTGTCCGGAAGGAATTCTCCAGGGAGCTCATTTTGGCCTGCTAATAGCCCTTTGAAACATCAGAGTTTCGTTGTTGGCGGACTAATTTGGGCAATGTATAGTAAAGCCAAAAGGCGGGATTCCGATATTTATAGGCAGGAGTTGAAAATTATATATAGACCCCAATGGCACCTTTGGAGAAGATCCTTTTTTGGCTTCTTTCACCTTTGGTTGGTCTTGGTTGGCCCCGAGTGCCCTCCAAGGTGCCCCACTCAGTATTGACTAGGGATGAGAAACTCTCTTTGATCTTCTGGGTGAATAGCAAGACCTTCTCGCTGTAGCTAAGGGTCTGTTTCTTAATTCTAAGCGATAGGTCAAGTGCTCCCCTTCGGGTGAAGTAGGTGTAGGTTACCCCCTCGGGTCCAAACCCCCCTTGGAACTAGATTCTGATTTCAACATTTTTAGTGCGGTGAGCCTGAACCATAGCCTGCACAGAAAATCCTGAGTAAGTCTCATGGACGAAGACAGGGAACAATGAGACAATCCTAGCGAGTCGCGCAACATGAATGGCTTCGGGCGGAGGAGGGATTTCCTGGAGTTTACGAAAACTGTTATGAAGATGCTACATGGACTCACCCCGCGCGGCGAGCGCTCAACGCCGATTTCCCATGTACTCGCACCTCAATTCGTGGGCGAGACTACCCTGGGTAAGCGGCCTGTCAAGGAGGTGGTGGCAGAAGGAGATGATAGAGACCTCATCGAGCGAGAGTGGTTCTCCAGCCCAGCGAGTGCTAGCAGTCCTGGTCAGCTGATGGTACGAGAGGAGTCGGCTCGCCCTGCAAGTGGAAGTAGTCCCTTCAGCGAGTTAATTGTCTCTGCCCCAGTTCCAAAGGGATTTTGAGAGCAATAGATGCCCTACTACACAGGAAAGGATGATCCCATTCAACACCTCCAATGGTTCGAGGATGTTGTTTCCATTAGGCAAATGTTGGTGTCTTTAAGTGCTGCATGTTTGCCATCACACTAAAGACAAAGGCGAGGGACTGATTCCACAAGCTCCCTCCCAGGTCTATCTATAGTTTCGAGGACTTGCGTTGAAGCTTCCAGTTGTGTTTCTCAACGTCCAAGAAGAGGAAGAATGGGCAGAGCACCTCTTCTCGATTAAGCAAGGGCAGAGAAATTGCTAGCAAATTACGTGGATCAATTTTAGGAAGAGGTCCTACTTATTCAAGAAGTTCTGGGGTATACGTTGCAACGGACCTTCACTCTCGGGTTGCCCCAATGTTTCTTCAAGATGAGTTTAACTCAAAAGCCTCCCTTGTCCTTCGAGGAGCTGATGGAGAGGGTAACAAAGGAGATCAAGTGGGAGGTCACATACCCCGCGTTTGTGAAGAAGTTGGCCAAGATAGAAGATAACGAGCATGGGAGTAAAGAGGACCCAGACAACAGAAAGGAGGAGAGAAGAGCCTAGAGGACAAGGTTTCCAAGGTCAACATAGAGGATATGATCTGGGATAGCGATGGCAGGAACCAAATCATCTGATCAGTATGGAGGCCGCTAGAAGGGTCAATGCATGGTCAGGGAAGGGGAATCGCTGAAGGTGGGGGAAACTTCCATGGAGGGAAAGGACAGTTCAACCCTTCGGGGCAGATACCGGTGCCGAGGCCACTCTTACCCCCGCCACAACAGGCTATGTCAATCGACCGTGGGAGAAGAAGGGGTGGGATAGAAGGAGGAAAAGGAAGAGAAAGGGGCAGGGTGGCGGTGACCTACTGTGACTACCACCAGGAGGAAGGCCACGACATAGCCACCTGCCTGGAGTTCTTGGAGTTGAGGGGGTCATGGGCCCATAGATGGAGCAGCAACAACAAGTGTGGATTGAAGAGGTACTGGTGAGAGGAGCAGAGGAGGAAGACATGTGCAAGGATCGGGCCGATGTAGGCACCTGGGGAGGGATCAGAGTAATCCATTGAGGGGTGGGGATCGAGGTCACCCATAAAGGGAGACTCCATATGATGTTTCGTCAAAGCGTCGCTTTGACCTTGCAAGACTGTTGGGTATTGTATCCACAACGTACCTGATTTGAAGAAGCCTCTGAACAAGCTAAGGTAAATAGACAATGTATTTGATGAAATTTTTTAAGTTGTGCTTGCAGTTATTCCACGCTAAGTACACACCAATGTCAGGGTGCAGTAGGTCAATATACACGGGTCTGCACGACGTAATCCCTCGTTGAGCAGATCAGTGTGTTGGCCCACGTGTACTCTCTCTATTGGAGTGTACTTATTTTCAAGTACATGGCTGTGATAATGCAAGAGCAGACAAGGAGCAAGGATGGGTCAAAGAGCAGCTCATGGGCGGAAAGACGAAAAATCGTCTAAGTGTTAATCGACGAGAATCACCAAGTGATTCTCGCCGATTCGGTGAGAAGTGATTCTCGCCGAATCGTCGAGAATCACTGGCTGATTCTCGCCGTCTCTATCCGGCTACATCAAAGCGTGCAAATCTGACGCTAAGTCATAATCGTCGAGAATCATCAAGTGATTCGGCGAGAATCACTAGTGATTCTCGCCGAATCGTCGAGAATCACTGGCTGATTCTCGCTGACTCGTCGAGAATCACCTTCGATTCTCGCCGATTTTGACTTGGCGATTTTCTGGATCCCGCTGGATTGGATCAAATGTTGAGGCGCTGTTTTGAACCGGTATTAGGGTTTCTTCTGGTGGAACCCACAACGGTCATAAAGAGGTATACTACTGTATAAATACTCGCGTATTTTTGAACAGTAAGTGGAGGAATTTTAAAAAAACAAAAGCCGAGCCGCCGACGTGACCTAGATCGCGAAATCCGCTCCGCCGCCGTCGCCGCTTGTGCCAGTAGATCGCCGGCTTTGATCGTGGTTGCTTCCAGATCTCCTGCGCCAGAAGCTCAGCCAAGCACAGCGTCTCACGCGTCTAACCAGAGATCCCTTGTCTCTTGATTCGTTGATCGGGAAAACCTTCCCCTTCCGAATCGATCGAGATGATCGATCCTAGTGTGACCGTTGGAAGACCTTGCTAGCTTTGCTACGAAGATTGAATCTCCAAAGTCTTGCAGCCGCCGGTTTCGGGGAGATTCTCTCCAAGAGAGATCTAGGATTGTGGACTCTTCGTTGACTTGAAGAACACGTCATCGAACGAAGAGGGATACCTTAGTCTCCAAAAGTTATTTGTATTTCTTGTACATTCTATTTTCATTTTTGTTGTAAAGAAACGTTGGTTCCTAGTTGTAAGGGTTGGGTGCAACCCGTGTTGTGGGAGTGTTGTCTCCTACGTATGGAAGGGTTCCTTCCGTTAGTGCAAGGATTGGATTTCAATCCTGTTGGTGAAGTGACCGAGTAGTCCCTGGTTGGGAGATAGGTCGAAGGGGGAAAGTGGATGTACCCAAATCGGGGAACCACTATAATTTGTTTGTGTCCTTTCTGTGCTGTGCTGTGCTGTTTTCTTGTGCAGGTACAATTTTAATTCCGCAAAAACGCTGCACGTCACCTATTCCCCCCCCCCCCCATAGGTGAAGGTAGTTGACACTAGGTGGACTTTCAAGTGGTATCAGAGCGAGGTTCCTCATCAAAAAGGTTCACACCTTGAGTAGAATCCTGCCGCTAGTGTCAAGAAGAAGGCAAACATCTACTATGGATGGGCTTAAGTACACAGGCAAGATCCCAGTGTGCACCAGGCTCAACTTTCCTATCTGGAAGGAAAGGATCAGATTCTACATGGAAGCAGTTGATCCTCGACTCTTCATGATCGTGGAGGAGGGACCTTATGTCCCCACTAAGGTCTCCACCATTGATCCTACCAAGAAAGTGTCAAAGAAAATTTCTGAAATGGACAAGGACGAGATGGTGCTGGTGGGACTTGACAAGAAGGCGCAGAACATTCTGGTCAGCGCGGTCGATGACTCAATGATGCAGAACTTCTGCAACTGCAAGACAACAAAGGAGATCCGGCACTGCCTGATTATCCTAATGGAGGGCACTGATGAAGTGAGGGATGATCAGAGATCCCTTCTGAACCAGAAATATGAGGCCTTCAGACAAGGGCCTAAGGAAGAGATAAGAGTCACCTTCGAGAACTTCCTCAAGATTGTTAATGCCCTCAAAGGATATGGAAGAGTGTTCACTGATGGTGAACTTAATGATAAATTCCTTAGGTCCCTTACTAAAGAATGGGACACAAAGATCTGCGCCATCCGAGAGTTTGGCAGACTAGCTGAAACAGACCCGCAAATTCTGTTTGGGAAGCTGATGTCCTATGAGCTTCAACTGAACACCAGGAAAGTAGAAGAAGAAGCAGAGAAGGCTGCAGCCAAGGAAAAGACTATGGCTCTAAAAGCCATTCACTCCAGGAAGGGCAAGGGTGCGGTTTCATACCGTGCCAGGAAAAAGGAAGAGGAGGAGGACTCCGAGCCATGCTCCTCCTGCTTAGAGTTGTCTGAGGAAGATTTCTCCCTCATCACCCGAGAATTCAAGAAGTTTCTCAAGATGAGGAATCAAAGAAATAGAGACGGCTCCTCCTCCAGGCATCAGAAGAAAAATTACTCTTCTGACAGGTATGCATCTAAACCGAACAAACATCGCTCCGCTGACATTATTTGTTTTGGATGCAATATGCCAGGACACGTCGTGGCCGACTGCCACCAAGGCAAGAGAGAAAAGGGGAAGGGAGAGGAGCACAAGTCCTCTAGAGATAAGAAGAAAGAGAGGAGCTACATCGCCAAAAAGCCAAAGACACTGAGTGAATCTGATTCCTCAGACTCCAGTGATGATGAGGAAGCCTACTTCGGGCAGGTGGGTCGCTCCGACTCAGAAGGAGAATGCCCCCCATTTACTGGGAAGGTAAAAGCTCACACTCCTCTCTCCGACTCTGACTCTGATCCTGAGTCTCAGGATGATGACCCTTAGGATAGCCTTTCGGCCCGTGAAGCGGAGCTCCTCGAGAAGTATGAGCTTCTGCTCAACACTTTCGAGGAGTGTCGTAAGAGATTGAAGGCTGAGAAAAAGAAAGTGAAATTCCTTAAGGGTGAGAGTGTCTCCCTAAGGGAAGAGATCACCAGTTTGATCTCTCTCCGACAGGAGCACCTAGACCTGACTTCAAAGCATTCAGAGTCTCTTATGCTCCTTGATCTTAAGCAGGAGGAAGTCGACAAGTTGGAAGAACAACTTGCGGCAGAAAGGAAGATCGTCAAGAGCTTCTCTATGCCAAAAACAGTTCTTCCAGTAGTTGATACCTTCTCTGCTCAGGCCAAAGGAGCTGGCTTGGGGCATGTAGGGGTATCTGGTTCCTCATCCAAGAGAAACAGGAACCAGAGAAAGAATAAGGCTGCCAAGAAGGCCTCTGCTGCTGAAAAGGGAAAGGCTCCCCTCAGTCCTGTTGCGTTCAGAAAGCCTATCTTTCCTTGCAACCAACATGACTTTGAGTCAACCTTTGGTCATCATTTCCGGCCCTCGGTTGCAAAGCCAAAGAGCTGATATGATGGTTGGACTTTTCCCCGCAACTTCGGTGAGAGTGTCTTCAAGGCACCTTATGAGGAAATCCACATGAGAAATTATGGTCAATTCTCTAGCGGCCATAATGGAAAGCAGGCACCAAAAGCCAAGCCTGTTATACTGAAGGAACAGAAGGTGAAGAAGTCATGTGACTGCAATCACTATGATGCCTCCACCTCCAGATCCAAGGCCCCGGCTGTACCCACCATTCCCAGGGTAAAGCAGGAGTCTAGGAAGAGGTACAACAGATTTGACTGTTGGTGTTGTGGCAAAGTCGGTCACTTTGTCGTGGATTGTTGGTTTAATCCGAGGTATAACGAGACTCCCTATGTTAGCAATGCGAGGCCGACCACTCGTAGGGTTAACCACCCGAGGGGGAGTATGCTAACCAAGAATCTAGGACCCAAGTTCGATTGGATTCCTAAGGGAAATTAATTTTGTTTTGCAGGAATGTCCAAAGGCCACCAAACGCCAATATGGTACTTGGACAGTGGATGATCCCGGCATATGACTGGGACAAGAAGCCTGCTGCGTGATTACACTCCAGTCGAGAATGGACCCAAAGTCATCTTTGGGGGGTCAGATCGAGGAGTCACCAGAGGTTACGGTATGATTTCCAACGGTATAATCTCTATCACCGACGTGGCTTATGTTGAAGGGTTAAACCATAACCTGATCAGTGTAAGTCAGTTATGTGACAAAGGTTATGACGTTAAGTTCTGCAAGGATAAATGTCTGATAATATCATGTGCCTCTTCTGAGACGGTATTAACAGGCATTAGGAGCCGAAATATCTTCTGCTTAAATTTTCTTAGTTTAGATTCATCTACCCCCGTATGCCTAGTGGCAACAGGCAGTGCATCTCTTTGTGAACAATGGCACAAGAGATTGGCACATGTTAATTTCAAAACAATTAGTATGTTGTTTTCTAAAAACTTAGTAAGGGATGCTCCCGTTATCAAGTGCATTAAAGATAGCCCCTGTCTTGCATGTCAGATGGGCAAACAGACTCGGGCTACCTTTAAGAGCATTGCAGACAAAGATTCTTCCCGGTGTCTTTATCTTCTGCATATGGACTTGTTTAGTCCAATGCAAGTTCATAGCTTGGGAGGCAAGTCCTATACGCTAGTGATAGTTGATGATCATTCTCGGTTTACATGGGTGTTCTTCTTAAAACGAAAGTCAGATACGTTTGACATCTTCACTAGTTTTGTCAAGCAAGTTCAGAACGAATTTAACTGCTCAGTGGTCAAAATCAGAAGTGACCATGGAATAGAATTCGAATCTGGTGTTATGACAGAGTTTTGTGAAGAACAAGATATCTTTCATGAGTTTTCCTCCCCGCGCACTCCTCAGCAAAATGGAGTTGCGGAGAGGAGAAATAGAACTCTCATTGAAGCTTGCACGACAATGTTGAAAGACGCTTCTCTCCCAGAATACTTCTGGGCAGAGGCGGTCAATACGGCCTGTCATGTACAAAACCGAGCATTGATCAACAAGCATCATCATAAGACGCCTTATGAGCTACTGAGAGGCAGGAAACCAACCATGTCCTACTTAAGAATCTTTGGTTGCAGATGTTATGTACTGAATAATGGAAAGTATCCGCGTACTAAATTTGGTGAAAAATGCTTTGAAGGCATATTCATGGGCTATAGTTCCCACAGTCGGGCATATAGGGTCTTCAATAAGAAAACCCTAGTGGTAGAAGAATCAATTAATGTTGTATTTGATGAAGGAAGCTTGCTTAACGGCAATTCTTCCAGCGGTATTCTTGAAGATGCAGGTGCACGACTTGAACAGCTGAGTCTCGAGGAGACCGCTAAAGACGAAACTCCTAAGTACGTCAAAGTTTCCACCTCAACGTCAACTGGGAATGTTGAAGATCAAACTGGAGAAAATCTCTTAGAATAAGGAGAAGCCCAAGAAGTAGTCGAAGCTTTAGACGCCAGACTTCTAGAGCTCCAGCACGTGAGGGATCACCCTAGAGAGCAGATCATCGGAGATCCTCATGCTGGTGTCAGAACTCGAAGAGGTACTATTAACGAGATTTTGCATCTTAGCTTCCTGTCACAGGTTGAGCCAAAGAAGTTCGACGAGACGAACAAAGATGCAGCATGGATTTTGGCCATGCAAGATGAACTACATCAATTTGAACGATGCAACGTTTGGACGCTGGTTCCCAGACCACAAAAGCAGAATGTGATTGACACCAAGTGGATCTTCAGAAACAAACTGGATGAACATGGTGTCATCATAAAGAACAAGGCCAGGCTGGTGGCTCAAGGTTACAGACAGGAGGAGGGGATTGACTTCGACCAGACCTTTGCACCAGTGGCAAGGCTCGAGGCAATCAGATTGTTCCTGGCGTATGCTTCGCACAAAGGATTCACAGTCTATCAATTGGATGTGAAATCAGCATTCTTGAATGGAGACCTGAAAGAGGAAGTATACGTCGCTCAACCCCCAGGTTTTGTCAATCCTACTTATCCCAATCATGTATATTTTCTTAATAAAGCTCTATATGGTTTAAAACAAGCTCCACGAGCTTGGTATGAGACTTTATCTAGTTTTCTTCTTGAGAACAAGTTCTCTAGAGGTAAAATAGATAAGACATTGTTTCTCAGGGAAGTCAAAGGCAAGATTTTGCTGGTGCAAATCTATGTCGATGACATTATATTCGGCTCAACGGACAACAATCTTTGCAAAAAGTTTTCTAAACTTATGCAAGGAAAGTTTGAAATGAGCAGTATGGGAGAGCTAAAGTATTTCTTGGGACTTCAAGTGAAACAGTCTGAGGATGGAATCTTCATCTCTCAGACGAAGTTCACAAATGAACTCCTCAAGAAATTCGGTATGGAGAATGCAACCTCTATGAGGACTCCAATGGGATCCACTATGTCTCTGGATAAGGATGAGAAAGGTAAACTTTTCAATGAAACCAAATACAGAAGCATCATTGGATCCCTGCTCTACCTTACTGTCAGTAGACCGGATATCATGTTCTCCACATGTGTCTGTGCCAGATATCAGGTGAACAATAAGGAATCTCACTACGTCGCTGCAAAGCGAATTCTAAGATACCTTAAAGGTACTCCCAATCTTGGCCTGTGGTACCCGAGAAACAATGATGTCGAGCTAATAGGTTTTTCAGATGCTGATTTTGCAGGGAGTAGGGATGACAGGAAAAGCACTTCCGGGACGTGTCAATTTCTCGGAAGAAGGCTTATCTCATGGAACAGCAAGAAGCAGAATTGTGTAGCAACCTCCACAACAGAGTCTGAGTACATCTCGGCAGGCAGCTGTTGCGCACAACTCCTATGGATCAGAAACCAGTTAGCCGACTACGACCTTCAGTTCATGGAAGTACCAATGTACTGCGACTCCTCCAGTGCAATTGCAATTGCCAACAATCCGGTATCGCACAGCAGAACGAAGCATATTGAAGTGCGCTACCACTTCATTCGGGAGCACGTGGAGAACAAGGACATCTCTCTATGTTATGTCCCCACGGACAAGCAGATTGCAGATATTTTCACAAATCCCTTAGACGAAGCCAAGTTCAGTCTTTTCAAAACTGAATTGGGGATGCTAAACTATGAGGAATGAAGACTACAGAAGCTCCAGGCTCGTGCATATAGGGGGAGCCTCTGCCAGGAACTCAAGTGTGAGCACAGGTGCAAGAACTGAGGGGGAGCAAGGGGTCAAATGCAACAGACCCAGATTTGCAGAAGCCGAAAAGGGGGAGATTACCCTCTCGGCTAAGGCTAAGGTGGCTCCAAGTTGGCTAAGGTGGCTCCAAGTTTGCTCCCAAGAAATTGGTATTGGTAATGAATATCTCTCTCAACTCAATTTTAAGTTTATGATTTTCATTCTCATACGCTCTATTCACCTTAGCTTGTAGGGTTTATGCTTCTTCAAATAGGGGGAGATTGTTGGGTATTGTATCCACAACGTACCTGATTTGAAGAAGCCCCTGAATAAGCTAAGGTAAATAGACAATGTATTTGATGAAATCTTTTAAGTTGTGCTTGCAGTTATTCCACGCTAAGTACACACCAATGTCAGGGTGCAGTAGGTCAATATACACGGGTCTGCACGACGTAATCCCTCGTTGAGCAGATCAGTGTATTGGCCCACGTGTACTCTCTCTATTGGAGTGTACTTATTTTCAAGTACAGGGCTGTGATAATGCAAGAGCAGACAAGGAGCAAGGATGGGTCAAAGAGCAGCTCATGGGCGGAAAGACGAAAAATCGTCTAAGTGTTAATCGACGAGAATCACCAAGTGATTCTCGCCGATTCGGTGAGAATCACTAGTGATTCTCGCCGTTCTCGCCGAATCGTCGAGAATCACTGGCTGATTCTCGCCGTCTCTATCTGGCTACATCAAAGCGTGCAAATCTGACGCTAAGTCATAATCGTCAAGAATCATCAAGTGATTCGGCGAGAATCACTAGTGATTCTCGCCGAATCGTCGAGAATCACTGGCTGATTCTCGCCGACTCGTCGAGAATCACCTTCGATTCTCGCCGATTTTGACTTGGCGATTTTCTGGATCCCGCTGGACCGGATCAAATGTTGAGGCGCTGTTTTGAACCGGTATTAGGGTTTCTTCTAGTGGGACCCACAACGGTCATAAAGAGGTATACTACTGTATAAATACTCGCGTATTTTTGAACAGTAAGTGGAGGAATTTTAAAAAAACAAAAGCCGAGCCGCCGACGTGACCTAGATCGCGAAATCCGCTCCGCCGCTGTCGCCGCTTGTGCCAGTAGATCGCCGGCTTTGATCGTGGTTGCTTCCAGATCTCCTGCGACAGAAGCTCAGCCAAGCACAGCGTCTCACGCGTCTAACCAGAGATCCATTGTCTCTTGATTCGTTGATCGGGAAAACCTTCCCCTTCCGAATCGATCGAGACGATCGATCCTAGTGTGACCGTTGGAAGACCTTGCTAGCTTTGCTACGAAGATTGAATCTCCAAAGTCTTGCAGCCGCCGGTTTCGGGGAGATTCTCTCCAAGAGAGATCTAGGATTGTAGACTCTTCGTTGACTTGAAGAACACGTCATCGAACGAAGAGGGACACCTTAGTCTCCAAAAGTTGTTTGTATTTCTTGTACATTCTATTTCCATTTTTGTTGTAAAGGAACGTTGGTTCCTAGTTGTAAGGGTTGGGTGCAACCCGTGTTGTGGGAGTGTTGTCTCCTACGTGTGGAAGGGTTCCTTCCGTTAGTGCAAGGATTGGATTTCAATCCTGTTGGTGAAGTGACCGAGTCGTCCCTGGTTGGGAGATAGGTCGAAGGGGGAAAGTGGATGTACCCAAATCGGGGAACCACTATAATTTGCTTGTGTCCTTTCTGTGCTGTGTTGTTTTGTTTTCTTGTGCAGGTACAATTTTAATTCCGCAAAAACACTGCACGTCACCTATTCCCCCCCCCCATAGGTGAAGGTAGTTGACACTAGGTGGACTTTCAAAGACCCACCTCCAGAGAAGAGGATTACCTTCATGACAAAGGATATGCCAGAGCACGAGGATCCCTTTTGTGACGCACTGGTGATCTAGGCGGCTATTGAAAATTTCACGGTCTCGAGGATCTTGGTCGACAATGGGAGCTCGGTGAACATGATCTTTAAAAAAGCATTTGATGAAAAGAAACTGGAAGCGAGGAGGGTGTGGGCAGCAGATGGCCCATTGTTTGGGTTCTCAAGGGAGAAAAAAGATGTGGAGGGGGAGTCAGACCCCGCGTGACTCTTGGGGGGGGGGGAGTCCACAAACTATTAGTTCGTCAATGTTGATGCTCCGAGTAGCTACAACACCATTATCAGATGGCCACTTAACAGCGCGTTCTAGTGTGTCCCCTCCTCTTTCCATCAAAGTCCGAAGTTTAACATTGGAGGGGTGCAGATTGGAGTTAAGGGAGATCCAAAGGTGGCAAGGTAGTGTTATATCATTATCGTCAACACTATTTCTTGGAGGGAGGAAACAGATGAGATGGAGAAGGTGATGGACGAGCAAGAAAGGTTGTAGGCGTTGGAGGAAGTGGTAGAGAAAGTGATCCTCACCCGGGACGGGGGAACGAAGAAAGTGTGGATTAGCGAGGGATTGAGCCCACAGGAGCAGGGGAAGATCCTGGATTGCGTCCAACAGAACATGGACATCTTCGTTTGGTGTGTTGCGGACAAGTCGGGCATTGATGCAGAAGTGGCATGTCATCGCCTTAATCTTGACCCGGGTGTCCGCCCCACCCACCAGAAGAGAAACACCGTGGACGACAAGCTGGACGAGCCCATCCGCGAGGAGGTCGAGAAGTTACTGAAGGCTGAGTTTATATCGGAGATCCAGTATCTAGGTTGAGCCTCTAATGTTATAATGGTTAAGAAGAGTGACAAGAGGTGCAAGATGTGTGTGGATGTTACTTTATAAAATAAAGCCTGCAAGGAGGATTGTTATCATTTGCCTTGAATCTATGCACTGGTTGTTTCAGTCATTGGTTTCCGCATAATGAGTTTTTTGGATGTTTTTTAGGTTACCACCAGATCCGCATGCATCCACCGGATGTCAAAGATGACGCTTTTATCACGAGAGATGGATATTACTGTTATAGGATAATGAACTTCGGGTTGAAGAATGCATGCAACCTACAAGAGGACGATGGATCGGGTCTTTCAAGAGCAAAAGGGGAGAAAACTACAGGTCTATTTGGATGACTTGATGGTGAAGAACAGGGACATTAGCTCTCACCTCTAGGATCTGTCAGAAACCCTCTCTACCTTGAGGAGGATCAAGATGTGGCTCAACCCCTTGAAGTGTTTCTTTAGGGCCAGCAAGGGAAAGTTCTTGGGTCATCTTCTTACGCCAGCCGAGCTGGAGCCCAACCCAGACAAAGTAAAGGCCATTTGGAGCTGGAGTCACCAAAAAGCGCAAGGCGATCCAACGTCTTACATTGAAACTGACGGGTCTGAGCGGGTTCCTTTCCCGGGAAGGTGAGAAGTACCCACCTTTCTTTAGGGCCTTGCGGGGGGATCAGAAGTTTGAGTGGACACTAGAGTCTGAGGAATCTTTCCAGGTATTGAAGAAGCAACTCACCCAGGATCCATTACTTCGGGACCCAGAGAAGGAGAAGACCTGACATTGCACCTTGGGCTAAGGGAGGAGGTAGTGAGATCGGTCTTGGTCCGAGAAGAATGAAGGAAGCAACTGTGGATATACTATGCGAGTAGAGTTTTGAAGAAAGCGGAGCTCAGATACCCGATCCTGGAGAAGCTAGCATTTGCCCTAATCATTTTGGACAAGAAGCTCAAGTCATACTTCCAAGGACACTCAATCTGTGTGGTGACCGATCACCCTCTACACAACATTTTTTGTGGGGGGTGAGCACTCGCGAAGTGGGTCTTGGAATTGAGCAAGTTCAATATCTCTTTGGGGGACTAGTCTTGACAAGCTCCCAGGGAACAAAAATAAAGCGGGTCATTGAAATACACTTCCTCATCATAAACAACCAGGAAGAGTATGAGGCTGTGATAGCCGGTCTCCATTTGGATAAGGAGTTAAGGTGCAGGATGTGAAAGTATTAATAGACTCGATGGTGGTGGCTTCCCGAGTCAAGGGAAAGTTCGAAACAAAGGAGTCCACGCTCCAGCGATATTTGACAAAAGTAAAAGATCTCATCGGGATGTTCCGAACGTTCTCTATACAGCATATCCTGCGGGAAGGGAGCACCTTGACGAATCGATTAGCCAAGTTCGGACCTCGACCAGGGGGATTGAGGCAGACTTGCTCTGCCCATCCATCAAATAAGGGGAGTTGATGTATATTAACTGACACCCCTCGTGGATGGACCCCCTCGTATCTTTCTTGACCACGGGCGAGTTCTCAGAGGGCATCTCAGATAAGAGGCAGTTCAAATATAAGTCGGCACATTACTTGTTTCATGAAGGGTGTCTATACCGGAAGACTCTCTCAGGGCTCTTGGCATGATGTGTTGCTGAAGATTAGGACCTGAAGATCCTGGAGGAGTTTCACTCCGGGGAGTGTGGTAGTCACCCCAGTAGTAGGACCTTGGAAGGAAGGGTGTTGAGGCAAGACTACTTTTGGCTGACCATAAGAAGAGATGTGCCGGAGTTCACAAAAAAATGTCGAAAATGTCAGTTGTTCGCACCATTCCAGCTCTTGCCAGCTCATAGATTCGGGAGCATCACAACGCCATGGACTTTTGCTATTTGGGGAATCGACTTAGTAGAGTCTTTACCCTAGGCTAGTGGGCAAAGAAAGCTTCTCCTGCTCATGATTAACTACTTCTCGAAGTGCTTAAAGGTGAAGGCATTGGCCAAGGTGACTTTACAGGTAATCAGAAACTTTGTGTTGTAGAATAGAGACCGGGTGGTCTGGCGGTCTAACTCTGGCGGATTGCAGTCTGGGTTGTCTGTCGATTTCTCTTCAGCGGTTTGGTAGCAGGACTGTTGTTGGTGGTGCCCTGGCAGTCTACCGATCTGTCCCTAGCGACTTGGAGACCGGGCGACCTGACGGTCTCCCGTGGCGGCTTGTTCTCTCCCTATGGTGGTTGCCGGGCAGTTTGCCCATTCGTCAAACTGCGCGGCTTGATCGGCTTGTATTTAGGTTAAACCACTTGTACATGTAATTTTTTAGTCTCACATTGTTTAATTGTAATCTCTCACATCTCCTCCATTCTATAAAAGCGAGGCTATACCATGTAATATACACCTTTTTTGGATTATAAAGATTTCTGTAATTCTAATTTCTGGATTCTCTTTTTTTGTTCGCACATGGCATCAGAGGACGTGATCTTGTCCGCCTGATTCGGTGCCTTCTCCTGTCCACGAGGCTTTATCTCCTTCTTGTCGTCTGTTCGCGCGGTCTCTCCTCCATTCCCTCCTTTGTCGTTGCCCTTTGTTTGTGAGGCCTTCTTCTCGCTCTCTCTCCGCGGCCTGTTTACGCGGTTTCTCGGTCTCCTGTTCGCGCGGCCTGCTATCTTCCTGCACGACTTCTTTCATTGTGTCTGCCGCAGTTTCTTCTCTTGTCCACTGTGGTTTCTTGTCCTATCCGCTGCAGAACCTTTCCTTGTGTCTGTTGCGGCCTTCTCTCTACCCGCACGGCCTTTTCTCTGCCTTGTCTTTCGACCTTGCCTTCTCTCTACCCGTGCGGCCTTCCTCTCTTCTCTCTACCCACGCGGCTTCTCTTTCACGGATCTTTCCGGCTCTTCTACCACCACCGCTACTCATGTGGTAACTCCGCCTCCTCCTCCCAATCCTTCCGGGATTCTTGGCACCGTCTCCAAGCTTGTCGGTTCCAACTACCCGGATTGGAGTGTTTTCTTCACCTTCCTTCTTCGCCCACAACGCAAACGCCACCACCTCACCGATGACCCACCTCCTCCCACTTTCGCTGAGTTTGACGACTAGGATGCTAGCGATGCGCTTGTGCGCACTTGGTTCACTAACAGTCTTTCCGACGAATGTCTTCCTGTCATCCATCATGATGAGACGGTCAAGATGGCATGGCTTCATCTTGTTGCTCTATACTCGAAAGGGGCTCGGACGTCCCGCATCTATACTTTGTATGCGGACCTCTTTGCCCGTCCTTCCATGTCTCATGTTGCCGCTTCTCAACAGGACCAGGCTCTTGGGGCTGAGATTTTTCAACATCGCCCCTTCTCTGCGGATTTAGCCGAACAATACAAGCACTTCCAAAAACTTCTTGTTGTGTGCTACCTCCCACGGCTCCCTGAGTCCTACGACATGATCCACCAACAAATCTTCGGCGAAGCGGACTCTCCCAACTTGGATACAACTGATGCACGCATTGCCGCAGTGTTGGGTCCGGCGTTCCTTCACTTGACCCGTGTAGCTCTTCTACTTATTTAAGAAATTAAGTAGCACCCTTTCCAACAGTCCGGGCTTTTGGAACAGTTAGTTATGCGCTTGATCCTTCAATTGGTATCAGAGCAGGTCACAGGTTCAAGACCGGGGGGGGCGCTATTAAATCCTGATTTTTCCCTTCTACTTGTGTGGGTCCGGCGGGTCAGGCAACCGTGGACATGTGGTAACCCCACCTATGAGCCGTGCAACCATGGACATGTGGTAACCCCACCTCTGAGCCGTGTGGGCCATGTGGTAACCCCACCTCTGAGCCATGTGGGTCATGTGGTAACTCCACCTCTGAGCCGACGGGTTGTGCTGGACGCCGGGGGGGGATTGTTCGGTCCGGCGTTCTTTCACTTGACCTGTGGCGCTCTTCTACTTATTTAAGAAATTAAGTAACACTCTTTCCAACAGTCCGGGCTTTTGGAACAGTTGGTTATGCGCTTGATCCTTCACGCAGTTACATCTCTCCTTCAACGTCTGCTTCTGTCTTCTCCTCCTCCAGACCAACATGCTCACCAGACTCAGCGGAGTGGCTCTGGTAGTCGCAACCACCATTCTGGTGGTCGTAGTTCTTCGCGCTTCCTCTGCTCTCACTGTGGCCGCACTGGGCATCTTGTGGATCGCTGCAGGATGAAACATCCACATATTCGCCCTTCTGGTGACTCTTCTACCTCCTCTTCTAAGCTGTCCGCTTCGGTGGTCACTTCCTCAAGTAATGCTCACGTGGTTACTCAAGATAAATGGCTCATCGACTCTGGTGCAACTAATCACATGACGGGCAATCCTCAATGTGTCTCTCTCCTTGAAACACATGATCGGTTACCCCCGATCCTTGTTGCAAACGGCTCTCCCTCCCCGGCTCATGGGACGGGAGTGGTTCATGTCACTCTGTCTCTTCGCCCGGCCAACACTCTCTATGTGCCCAAGTTTCCATGCAATTTATTTTCGGTTACTTCTTTGTGCAAGCAACTTTAATACTCCGTCACATTTACTTCAACTTCTTGTTTTTTTCAGGATCTGAGCTCCCAACGGACGATTGCTACTAGGACTGAGAGCGGCGGCCCCTACTTCCTCGACAACGTTTCCGCTCTGTCGGCCTTCTCCTCCTCCTCTACAGATCTTTTACAATGACATCTCCGTCATGGGCATCCTCCTCCACGACTTCTTTGTCAGCTTCTGCCCCACCTCCCTCCGCACAGTTCTCCTCTCAACTGCGACGCTTGTCAGCTTGGCAAGCATCACCGTTCCTCCTTCCCGCCAAAGCAAGATTGTGGTTCTACCCGTCAGTTTGATCTTGTTCACTCCGACATCTGGGGTCCTGCTCCTACCCTCACCGTTGGTTGGGGTAGTTCTTATTTTGTTACTTTCATTGATGACTTCTCTCGATGTACTTGGGTGTATCTCTTACGAGAACGCTCTGAACTTTTTGATGTATGGACATCCTTTTATCATTTAATTAAAAATCAGTTTGATGTTTCCATTAAAATCTTACGCTTTGATGATGCAAAAGAGTATGTCAGTCAAGTTTTTTCCTCTTTCTGCATGCAACATGAGATTGTTCATCAAACAAGTTGCGTTTATACCTCACAACAAAATGGAGTGGCGGAACGCAAAAACCGTCACCTTCTTGATGTCGCTCGCACTCTGCTGACGCAAATGCATGTCCCTCGCTCCTACTAGGGCTATGGTGTTCTCATTTCTTGTTATCTCATCAATCACATTACCTCCACCGTTCTTCGCGGTCAAACCTTTTTTCTCCATTCTATATCCGGGCAAGGATCTCTTTCCTCTCTCTCTACGTATCTTTGGGTGCACAGCTTTTGTGCACGCTCCTTTCGCCACCCACGACAAACTCTCCCCTCGCTCCACCAAATGTGTCTTTCTAGGCTACTCTATCACTCAGAAAGGCTATTGTTATTTTGACCACATTCTTCGCAAGCAGTTCGTCTCCGCAGACGTTACCTTCTTTGAGAATGCTCCGTATTTCTCTGACGACTCCTCTCCTCTCCCTGTGGCTTCCAGTTCTCCTCCTCTTCCATCCAGCCCATCCACTCCTACTGAGGTATTTCCTCCTCCACCGTCGCCATCGTCTTCTCCTCCCTCTTCACCTACCCTATCTCCCTCCTCTTTGTCGTCGTTGCTCTCTCCTCCCGGGTCAGCTCTCTCTACCACGGATGCTTCGGATATTGAGGAACCTGCTGACCTGGACCTCCCCATTGCCCTTCGCAAAGGGGTTCAGGCGTGTACCAAGCACACGCTTGCTGCTGTTGTTCCTATGATCGTCTAACTCCTGCTCGTAGGAAGTTTGCGCTAGCTATCTCTTCGACTTCCACCCCGCGTTCCTATCAGGAGCCCCTTACTATTCCATATTGGAAGGCTTTCATGGATGAAGAGATTGTTATTCTCACTGAACGGGGTACTTGGACCCTGGTTTCTCCTCCTTTTGGCACAGATGTTGTTGGTTGTCGCTGGGTCTTTGTGGTGAAGTTTCGCCAAGATGGCAGTGTGGATCGTTACAAGGCTCGGCTTGTTGCCAAGGGCTTTACCCAGACTTATGGAGTTGACTACTTTGACACTTTCTCTTCAGTTGCTCGTCTCACCACTATCAGGGTCCTTATTTCTGTGGCTGTCAATAGGGATTGGCTCATTTCACAGCTGGATGCCAAGAATGCCTTTCTTTATGGGAATCTTCAGGAAGATGTATACATTGAGCAACCTCCAGGGTATGTTGCTCATGGGGAGACACAGGTTTGCCGGCTCAAGATGGTTATCTCTAGCCTACAGCAAAGTCCTCGGGCTTGGTTTAACAAGTTTAGCGGGATTGTGGCAGCCGTAGGTTTTACGAGAAGTTCTGTCGATCACTCCTTATTTACTCGTAAAACTTCTCTGGGTCTAGTGACACTTGCGGTATATATGGATGATATTCTTCTCACTGGAGATGACCAAGCTGAGATAATCTTGACAAAGAAGCATCTTTGGCAACACCTGGTTACAAAGAATATGGGCTCTCCAAAATACTTCCAGGGGATAGAAATTTCTCGGAAGCCCAATTCACTTGTGCTCTCTCAACGGAAGTACACTCTTGACTTGTTAAAAGAGGCAGGGCTGACTGGGGCTAAACCTGCCCGATGTCCCATGGCGACTAGAGAAGATAAAACATAGACGAATGACTCTCCTCTTCTTTCTGATGTTACGAGGTACAGACGTCTGGTTGGTAAACTTATATATCTCACGGTGACCAGACCCGATATTGCCTATGATGTAGGCAAGGTTAGTCAATTCATGCAAGCTACTAGGGAGTGTCATCTACAGTCTGCCCTGAGGATATTGAAGTATGTTAAATCAGCTGCTGGGAAAAGACTTCTCTTTCAAAAGAATGGACATTTGAGGGTTGAAGCGTATTCTGATTCAAGCAATGTCGATGACAAAGGAGACCGCAAGTCAACATCAGGCTTTTGCACCTTTGTGTGGGGGGGGGGGGACCTTGTGAGCTGAAAAAGCAACAAATAGTTTGTCGTCTCCAGGTCCAGTGTAGAAGCAAAATATCGAAGTATGGCATCGACCACGTGTGAGTTAAAGTGGTTACAGGCTCTCATGCTTGACTTAAGAGAGGTCTACAATCATCATTTATCTATGTTTTGTGACAACAAGACCGCTATATACATCTCTAAAAATCCGGTCTTCCATGAGAGAACTAAGCACATTGAAGTTGACTGTCATTTTATTCGGGAAGAGATTCTGAAGGAACAAATTTGTACTCTGTTCGTCACCTCAGACAAAGAGTTGGTTGATATTTTCACCAAGCCGGTATCCGCCTTTTTTCATCACATTTGCGACAAGTTGGGCATGATCGACATATATGCTCCAGCTTGAGGGAGAGTGTTGCAGAATAGAGACCAGGCGGTCTGCCGGTCTGACTTTGACAGATTGCAGTCCGGGCGGTCTGTCGGTTTCTCTCCAGCGGTTTGGTAGCAGGACTGTTGTTGTTGGTGCCCTGGCGGTCTTCCGATCTGTCCCTGGCGACTTGGAGACCGGGCAACCTGGCGATCTGCCGTGGCGGCATGTTCTCTCCCTCTGGTGGTTGCCGGGCGGTTTGCCCATTCGTCAAACCGTGCGGCTTGGTCGACTTTTATTTAGGTTAAACCGCTTGTACATGTAATTTTTTAGTCTCACATTGTTTAATTGTAATATCTCGCATCTCCTCTATTCTATAAAAGGGTGGCTATACCATGTAATACACTTTTTTTGGATTATAAAGATTTCTGTTATTCCAATTTTCGGATTTTCTTTTTTGTTCGCACACTTTGTATAGGAAGAGATCATCAGACGACACGGGCTACCTCTGGAAATAGTCATGGATAACAGGCCATAGTTTACTAGTGAAGAATTCGTCAATTTTTGTAGCCACTTGGGCTAGAGAAAAATAAGCAAGGGCGTCAGAACGCCACAGTCGTACAAGGCGAACATTCAAAATCATTCAATACATTCCCCACACAAGCTCATAATAGAACAATATAAACAGTTCGATATTTATTATGATAAAAAAGACACGTGTGAAGAGGAAAATAAGGGGAAGATTAGAGGGGGAGGTCACAAGTGCCGATAGGCTCAGAACTGGAGTCATTTCCATCTTCCCCGGCCTCGTAGCCCCGCCCCGGGCGGTCGACGAGGATTGTTATACTCGTGAACCACATTGAGCTCTAGTTGCACTTAGCGCAGGAGAACTTCAGCTCGCTCAATGTGCACCCCCTAGAGAGGTCACCTCAACACTTGCTCCCCGCCTCGCCTCTTCTGCCAGCTGTGCATAGTCCCTCTCAAGAGCGTGTAACTGTTGTTCACTAACTATTTGTTCCTCCTGGATCCCGCGCAACATGTTCTCATACTTCCGTAGAACCTCCACTATTCTCTTCTTCATCTCCGCAGGGTCACTCAAGTCGCCCAAAAAATCCTCTATTGTGTTGAGGGAGGGAGCTGGTAAGTAGGCTCTCGGTTTCTGACTCCTTGGCCATCGAGATTTCTGATTATCTAGGAAGATAAAGATCACAAATGTTCGAGCCAACACAATCACGAAAAAAAGGTGGGTATTCCTACTGACCGTGTGAGGGACCGACCCCTTCGGCTAGACGAGGGCGAGATGGATTAGGCCACCCTTGGAAAGGTTTGTCGAGGGGAAGCATCAAGCATCAGAGACTTCCCAAGGCTCGGAGGGAATGGAACCTGGTCGGAAGCTGGAATGACAGGAGTGTGAATGACGAGAGCGCCTTCGGACAAAGGAATAGAGGAGGCGGGATCGCACATAACCTCGCGAGTCGGCGATTTCATTGATGAGATGCCCAAGCCGGTGACACCAAAGGAAGGAACTGGAGGCAACAACGCGAGATCAATGCGAGAACTGAGAAGGAAAGAAGGTCGGCGAGACAATGATAGACAACTAACCAGGAGTTTGCTGGAGACTACCAGAAATGGCATGGGATCTCGCTCCCTCATGGGAATGGGTTTCCCTGGCTTCCAGTTGATTCACGGTACCGAGAGGATGTGTTGGTAGCCATCGGAGCACCTCCACCATCCACTTCTTGAGGAAGATTTTCCTGAGAGTACCACAATAGTCATAGCCTAGTTTGGCAAAAGATCGTGAGTAACCAAATTTGTAGGAACATGTGTTTTGTCAGGGTGCACGAGCCGAAGACCGGGCGCTGAAATCGGCAAGTTGACAGTTGCGGGCCCGCTCAACGTCAGGTCATGCTTAGCCTTCTTAGATTCCTCCTTTTCGCTTCGAAAGCGGGCTCGAAGACTTACTCAACATCCATGACAAGTTCCCGACGGAAGAAGAATTGTTCTACTCCCGGGCGGTGGCGAACCGATCCCGAATTTTTTTGCGAAGAGGCATCTTGAGACGGGAGTAGGGAATGAAAGAAGTAATGGATTTGTAAAATCCCCGCCTTCCGGCCAGCACACAGATAATATATATATATATATATATATATATATATATATATATATATATATATATATCTTTACCACTATAAAAGAAATATAAATTCATGAGTTCAAAATTATAATAGTCGTCTGATCATGACTTAATAATTCTACTGCCGTTCGATCGAGTTCAATCAAATCATACCCTCTCTCCACATTTTACTAGGTCTCCTAAACCTACTAGGGTATCCTTAACATATGAAAAAAATACAATTTTGCCCCTATATTGCACATAAAATTAAATAATGCCTCAAGTAGAGTCCGTCTGCAATTGCAAAATCAGCTCTGCATAGCTACCCAGCACAATTATTTTAAAGCAGAAGAAACATGTTTCAGTCGTCGATGTGGGACAAAAAAATGTGGGTGAACAGTTGTGTGAACGGTGAGTTGGCGGATTAATAATTAATTAAATGAAAACGGCCCTTTAACAAGTAATTAAAGTAAAACAGTGAGTTGACGGATTATATAAAAGTAGACAGCGACAGGCTCCTAAATAATTACAATAAAATTATAATATTTATTTTTATTAACTTTTAAATTGTTTCATTCTTTTAAAAATAATTTATAACGAGTGCCACGAGCCCGTGATATATTTCACAATTGTTCGCCGGGGGGCGGGCGCAGCCCGCCGCTGCAGTCCGGGTACTATCGCGCAGGCCGACGCTCGCCGGGAGGGAGGGTGGAGCCCGCCCATCGCTGCAGTCCAGGTACCATCGCGCAGGCCGACGCTCGCCGGGAGGGAGGGTGGAGTCCGTCATTGCCGGCGGGGAACTGTGGCGCGTGGCCATCGGCTCGGAGGCCCGTGCATGTCACTCTTATATATATATATATATATATATATATATATATATATATATATATATATATATATATATATATATATATATATATATATATATATATATATATATATATATAGTAGCATTTTTGAATGAGCTCTGCCTGTTCTCAATGCGTCGCTGCAGACTTCGTCCGCCCCCGGCTTCGCCCAAAGTAGTTTTTTAAAATATAAACAATTTTAAAATTTATTAGATTTTTTTATTAAAGTTTATTTGATTTTTTATTAAATTAGATTTTTTTAATAATTTAATTCATTATTTAAAACAAATAATAAAAAAAATAAATTAAAAATGCCCCTCCCCCGTTCGATGATCGTCGAACGGGGCAACCGTTCTACGAACCGTTCGACGTTCGTCGAACGGGTCGTCGAACGGGTTCCGTCCATTTGAACTCCGGCGGTGGTCCTGCCCGCTCGCCGCCGGACAACCCTCGTCGTGTTCGCCGGAGGCCGGCGAACCCGCCGGTGGGCGTCGGGGAGGCCGTTGACGGCTGCAGAGAAGGACACGATAGAGGCTTTGGCGGAAGGGGGATATCAGGATTTTCTGGAGCTGGGAGATGCAGTTTTTGGGAGATGTCGTTAATAGCAGACCCATTTGTATAGAACCAATGGCCAAAATTAACTTCTTGTTTCAGCTGTTTGATCTGACGGTCCATATGAGATCTTTGGCGTGCTTCAAATATGCATATTGTTTTATATAATAAATATATTTATATATATATATAAGATTCCTTTGAGAATCAGCTGCCACATGTCAAATACATAGGAGTTAGACTTTTCTTCATGAGCTTGAGACAATCTCACAAATAGCGGAGATTGTGTACTATCTCATATTCGTCGAATGGGGTCCTCTAAGGGACTCATTGAAGAGATCAAGACAAAAATAGGCAGTCCTGGCCTAGGCGAGCTGAAGTAGCGAGAGGAAGATATATTGTTACAGGATGGAGACCGGGCGGTCTGTTGCTGTTCGGAGACCGGGCGGTCTGGCGGTTTCTCCTAGCCGGTCTGTGTGTTGGGCTGTTGCAGTTTGGTGTCACAGCGGTCAGGCGGTTTGTCTCAGACGACTTAGAGACCGGGCGGTCTAGCGGTCTCCTGTGACGACTTGCTCTCTGGGGTGCTTGTTCTCTCATCCTGGTTGTGGTCGGGCAGTTAGCCAGTTTGTCTAACCGCACAGCTTGTCCGGTTTGTCATTTTGTAAAGCCGCATATACTTGTAAATTTTTAGTCTCACATTGCTTATTTGTAATCTCTCTCATCTCCTTCATTCTATAAAATGGAGGCTATACCATTGTAATTGATACCTTTTGGGGATAATAAAGTTTCTGTTAAACCATTTTCGGTTTGTTTTCTGTTCGTTTCTAACATGGTATCAGAGGAAACGGTCTTTTCCTCCTGATTGTGTGCGTTCTCTGATTCTCGCGGCTTGATTCTTCTTTCCGTGACCTGTCATCGCGGATTGATTCCTCCTCTGACTGTTGCCCTGTTCGCGCGGCTTGTTTCTACTTTCCGCGACCTGTCTTCGCGGCTTGCCTTCTCTTCTGACTGTTGTCCTGTTCGCGCGGCTTGTTTCTCCTTGCTTCTCTTCTCTAGCTGCTCTTTTTCGTTGCCGCGACCTGTCCTCTTAGTCGCCGCGACCTGTTTAGTAGTCGTTGCGACCTTGTTTCCTTCTAGCCGCTCCTGTTTACTAGTCGTTGCGGCCTCTCTTTTGTCGTCCGACCTGTTTTCTCCTGCCTGCGGCCTTCCTAGACGTGCGGCCTGCATCTGTTCGCCCGGCTTGCGACTTGTTGTCGCCGCTGCTTCATGTTCTCTCATCGTCTCTCTTCAATGGATTCCACCTCCAAGCTGTCCGCCTTGGTGGTCACCACTTCTGATAGTGCCCACGCTGTTACTCGTGGACGATGGTTGATCGACTCTGGTGCTACAAATCATATGACAGGCAATCCTCAGTTTTTCTCTCATCTAGAAACACATGATCAGTTGTCACCGGTCATCGTTGCAGATGGCTCTCCCTCCCTGGTCAATGGGACGGGAATGGTTTAAGTCACTCCCTCTTTGTGCCTAGAAGATATCCTCTATGTACCTCAGTTTTCTTGCAATTTATTATCGGTTACTTCTTTATGTAAGCAACTACGGTGCTCCGTCACCTTCACTCCTACTTCTTGTTCTTTTCAGGATCCGGACTCCCAACGGATGATTGCTACTGGGACTGAGCGCGGTGGCCTCTACTTCCTCGACAACGTCTCTGCACTATCCGTCTTCTCCTCCTCCTCTACATATCTTCTCCAATGGCATCTTCGCCTTGGTCATGCTCCTCCTCGGCTCCTTCGCCAACTTCTGCCCCACCTCCCTCCGCATCATCCTCCTCTTAATTGTGATGTCTGTCAACTTGGCAAGCATCACCGCTCCTCCTTTCCTCCAAAGCAAGATCGTGGTTCTACCCGTCCGTTTGATCTTGTTCACTCCGACATCTGGGGTCCTGCTCCTACCCTTACCGTTGGTCGGGGTAGTTCCTATTTTGTTACTTTCATTGATGACTTTTCCCGCTGTACTTGGGTATATCTCTTGCGTGACCGCTCTGAACTTTTTGATCTATGGACATCCTTTTATCATTCCATTCAGACTCAGTTTGATATCTCCATTAAAATCTTACGCTCGGATAATGCAAAAGAATATCTCAGTCAAGCTTTTTCCTCTTTCTGCACGCAACATGGGATTATTCATCAAACCAGTTGCGTTTACACCTCCCAACAAAATAGAGTAGTGGAATGCAAAAACCGTCACCTCCTTGATGTCGCTCGCACTCTGCTCACGCAAATGCATGTCTCTCGCTCCTACTGGGGCTATGTTGTTCTCATCGCTTGCTATCTCATCAATCGCATTCCCTCCACTGTTCTCCGTGGTCAAACTCCTTTCTCCATTCTCTATCCGGGCAAAGAACCTTTTCCTCTTCCTCTACGTATCTTTGGCTGCACAGCCTTTGTGCATGCTCCCTCTGCCACCTGCGACAAACTCTCTCTGCGGTTCACTAAATGTGTTTTTCTGGGGTACTCTCCCACTCAGAAAGGCTATTGTTGCTTTGTCCTCGTTACCCGCAAGCAATTTGTCTCTGCGGATGTCACCTTCTTTGAAAATGCATCTTACTTCTCTTCCTCTCCTCCTCCTGCTGATCCTACCTCTCACCACAACCCCACAATTCCCTCTGCTCCTACTACTGTTCTGCCACCTCCACCATCTCCACCATCTCCACTCTCTCCACCCTCTCCCGCCTCTTCTCCCGCCTCTTCTCCCCCATCTCCCTCCTTTTCGCCGCTGTCGCTCTCTCCTCCTGGGCCAGCTCTCTCCGTCACGGATGCTCCGGTTGCTGAGGAACATGCCGACCTGGATCTACCCATAGCTCTTCGCAAAGGTGTGCGGACGTGTACCCAGCACCAGCTGGCTGCTGTTGTTTCATATGATCGTCTGACTCCTTATCGTCGGACATTTGCATTGGCTATCTCTGAGACCGCAACTCCCTGCACCTACCAGGAGGCTCTCACTATTCCTCATTGGAAGACTGCTATGGATGAGGAAATTGCTACCCTCACTGAACGGGGGACCTGGACCCTGGTTCCTCCACCTTTGGGCACGGATGTTGTTAGCTGTCGTTGGGTCTTTGTTGTGAAATTCTGTCCCAATGGTAGCGTGGATCGCTACAAGGCCCGCCTGGTGGCCAAAGGTTTCACTAAGACATATGGTGTTTATTACTTTGATACTTTCTCTCTTGTGGCTCGTCTCAGCACCATTCGGGACCTTCTCTCTGTCGCTGTCAACAAGGATTGGCTCATTTCGCAGCTGGATGTTAAGAATGCTTTCCTCTACGGTGATCTGCAGGAAGATGTTTACATGGAGCAACCTCCTAGGTATGTTGCTCAGGGGGAGACACGAGTATGTCGGCTAAAGAAGACTATCTATGGCCTCAAGCAGAGCCCTCGTGCCTGATTTGACAAGTTCAGTGGCATTGTTGCGGCCATTGGTTTTACGAGAAGCTCAGCAGATCACTCCTTGTTTGTTCGGAAAACCGTCTCTGGTCTGGTTGTTCTTGCGGTTTATGTTGATGACATTCTTCTTACTGGTGATGATCAGGATGGGGTATTGCTGACAAAGAAACACCTTCGTCAACACCTGGTCGCAAAGGATATGGGGTCCCCGAAATATTTTCTGGGGATTGAAATCTCTAGGAAGCCGAACTCCATGGTGCTTTCCCAACGAAAGTATGCTCTTGATCTTTTAAAGGAGGCAGGATTGACTGGTGATAAACCTACCCGTTGTCTTATGGCTGCTGGAGAAGACAAAACTTGGACAGATGACTCGCCTCTTCTATCCGATCTTACGAGGTACCGGTGTATGGTGGGCAAGCTCATTTATCTCACGGTAACCAGACCCGACATCGTTTATAATGTTGGCAAGGTGAGCCAGTTCATGCAAGCTCCTAGGGAGTGTCATCTACAATCTGCCCTGAAGATATTAGAGTATATTAAAGCAGCACCAGGGAAAGGACTGCTCTTTCAAAAGAATGGTCACCTACGGGTTGAACCGTACTCTGATTCAAGTTATGCTGATAACAAAGGGGGCCGCAAATCGACATCAGGTTTCTGCACGTTTGTTGGAGGCAATCTTGTGAGTTGGAAAAACAAGAAACAGTCTGTGGTCTCCAGGTCTAGTGCAGAGGCGGAATATCGCAGTATGGCGTCGACTACATGTGAGTTGAAATGGTTGCGGGCTCTCATGCTTGACTTATGAGAGGTTTACAACTATCATCTCCCTATGTTCCGTGACAACAAGACCGCGATATACATTTCCAAAAATCCGGTCTTTCATGAGAGAACTGTTAGAAGCGAACAAAAACAAACCGGAAGTGAAACAAAAACAAACTGGAAGTGGTTTAACAGAAACTTTATTATCTGAAAAAGGTATCAATTACAATGGTATAGCCTCTCTTTTATAGAATGGAGGAGATGAGGGAGATTACAAATAAGCAATGTGGGACTAAAAATTTACAAGTATATGCGGCTTTACAAAAAGACAAACCGGACAAGCTGTGCGGTTAGACAAACCGGCTAACTGCCTGACCACAACCAGGATGAGAGAACAAGTCGCCACAGGAGACCGCTAGACCGCCCGGTCTCCAAGTCGTCTGAGACAAGCCGCCTGACCGCTGGGACACCAAACTGCAACAGCCCAGCATACAGACCGGCTAGGAGCAACCGCCAGCCCGTCCGGTCTCTGAACAGAAACAGACCGCCCGGTCTCCATCCTGCAACACTCCCCCTCAAGCTGAAGTATAGATATCAATCATGCCCAGCTTGTCACAGATGTGGAAAAAGGAAGCGGACACCGGCTTGGTGAAGACGTCTGCCAAAACGTTGTCGGAAGTAACAAACGGAGTGCAAATCTGCTTCTTCAATATCTCTTCCCGAATAAAATGACAGTCGACTTCTATGTGTTTTGTTCTCTCATGAAAGGCCGGATTTTTGGAAATGTATATCGCGGCCTTGTTGTCACAGAACATAGGAAGAGGATAGTTGTAAACCTCTCCTAAGTCAAGCATGAGAGCCCACAACCATTTCAACTCACATGTAGTCGATGTCATACTGCGATATTCCGCCTCTGCACTAGACCTGGAGACCACAGACTGTTTCTTGCTCTTCCAACTCACAAGATTGCCTCCAACAAACGTGCAGAAACCTGATGTCGATTTGCGGTCCGCTTTGTCATCAGCATAACTTGAATCAGAGTACGCTTCAACCCATAGGTGATCATTCTTCTAAAAGAGTAGTCCTTTCCCTAGTGCTGCTTTAATATACTTTAATATCCTCAGAGCAGATTGTATATGACACTCCCTAGGAGCTTGCATGAACTGGCTCACCTTGCCAACAGCATAAGCGATGTCGGGCCTGGTTAACGTGAGATAAATGAGCTTGCCCACCAGACGTCGGTACCTCGTAAGATCAGATAGAAGAGGCGAGTCATTTGTCCAAGTTTTGTCTTCTCCAACAGTCATAGGACAACGGGCAGGTTTAGCACCAGTCAATCATGCCTCCTTTAAAAGATCAAGAGTATACTTCCGTTGGGAAAGGACAAGGAGGTGGGCTTCCTACAGATTTCAATCACCAGAAAGTATTTCGGGGACCTCATATCCTTTGTGATCAGGTGTTGACGAAGGTGTTTCTTTGTCATCAATACCCCATCCTGATCATCGCCAGTAAGAAGAATGTCATCAACATAAACCGCAAGAACAACCAGACCAGAGTCGGTTTTCCGAACAAACAAGGAGTGATCTGCTGAGCTTCTCGTAAAACCAATGGCCGCAACAATGCCACTGAACTTGTCAAACCAGACACGAGGACTCTGCTTGAGGCCATAAATAGCCTTCTTTAGCGGGCATACTCGTGTCTCCCGCTGAGCAACATACCCAGGAGGTTGCGCCATGTAAACATCGTCCTGCAGATCACCGTAGAGGAACGCATTCTTAACATCCAGCTGCGAAATGGGTCAATCCCTGTTGTCATCGATAGAGAGAAGGACCCGAATGGTGCTGAGACGAGCCACAAGAGAGAAAGTATCGAAGTAATCAACACCATATGTCTGAGTGAAACCTTTGGCCACCAGGCGGGCCTTATAGCGATCCACGCTACCATCGGGACAGAATTTCACAACAAAGACTCAACGCCAGACAACAACATTCGTGCCCAAAGGTGGGGGAACCAGGGTCCAGGTCCCCCGTTCAGTGAGGGTAGCAATTTCCTCATCCATAGCAGTCTTCCAATGAGGAATAGTGAGAGCCTCCTGGTAGGTGGGGGGAGTGGCGGTCTCAGAGATAGCCAATGCAAATGCCCTGCGAGAAGGAGTTAGACGATCATATGAAACAACAACAGCCAGCGGGTGCTGGGTACACGTCCGCACCCCTTTGCGAAGAGCTATGGGTAGATCCAGGTCGGCATGTTCCTCAGCAACCGGAGCATCCGTGACGGAGAGAGCTGGCCCGGGAGGAGAGTGCGACAGCGGCGAAGAGGAGAGAGATGGTGGAGAAGGTGCGGTAGAGGGTGGAGATGGTGGAAGTGGCGGAACAGTAGGAGGAACAGAGCGAATGGGGGGGTTATGGTGAGAGGTAGGATCAGCAGGAGTAGAGGAGGAAGAGAAAGAGAAGTAAGAAGCATTTTCAAAGAAGGTGACATCCGCAGAGACAAATTGCTTGCGGGTAACGCGGACAAAGCAACAATAGCCTTTCTGAGTGGGAGAGTACCCCAGAAAGACACATTTAGTGAACCGCGGAGAGAGTTTGTCGCGGGTGGCAGAGGGAGCATGCACAAAGGCTGTGCAGCCAAAGATACGTAGAGGAAGAGGAAAGGGTTCTTTGCCCGGATAGAGAATGGAGAAAGGAGTTTGACCACGGAGAACGGTGGAGGGAATGCGATTGATGAGATAGCAAGCGATGAGAACAGCATAGCCCCAGTAGGAGCGAGGGACATGCATTTGCGTGAGCAGAGTGCGAGCGATATCAAGGAGGTGACGGTTTTTGCGTTCCGCTACTCCATTTTGTTGGAGGTGTAAACGCAACTGATTTGATGAATAATCTCATGTTACGTGCAGAAAGAGGAAAAAGCTTGACTGAGATATTCTTTTGCATTATCCGAGCGTAAGATTTTAATGGAGACATCAAACTGAGTCTGAATGGAATGATAAAAGGATGTTCATACATCAAAAAGTTCAGAGCGGTCACGTAAGAGATATACCCAAGTACAGCGAGAAAAGTCATCAATGAAAGTAACAAAATAGGAACTACCCCGACCAATGGTAAGGGAAGGAGCAGGACCCCAGATGTCGGAGTGAACAAGATCAAACGGACGGGTAGAACCACGATCTTGCTCTGGAGGAAAGGAGGAGCGGTGATGCTTGCCAAGTTGACAGGCATCACAATTAAGAGGAGGATGATGCGGAGGGAGGTGGGGCAGAAGTTGGCGAAGGAGCCGAGGAGGAGCATGACCAAGGCGAAGATGTCATTGGAGAAGATATGTAGAGGAGGAGGAGAAGGCGGATAGAGCAGAGACGTTGTCGAGGAAGTAGAGGCCGCCGCTCTCAGTCCCAGTAGCAATCGTCCGTTGGGAGTCCGGATCCTGAAAAGAACAAGAAATATGAGTGAATGTGACGGAGCACTGTAGTTGCTTGCATAAACAAGTAACCGATAATAAATTGCAAGGAAACTTGGGCACATAGAGGGTATCTGCGAGGCAAAGAGAAGGAGTGACTTGAACCATGCCCGCCCCATTGACCGGGGAGGGAGAGCCATCAACAACTATAACCGGGGGCAACCGATCATGTGTTTCGAGAGAAGAGAAAAACTGAGGATTGTCTGTCATATGATTTGTAGCACCAGAGTCGATCAACCATCGTCCACGAGTAACAGCGTGGGCACTACCAGAAGAGGTGACCACGAAGGCGGACAACTTGGAGGTGGAATCCATTGAAGAGAGACGACGAGAGAACAGGAAGCGGCGACAACAACAAGTCGCAAGTCGGGCGAACAGAATCAGGCCGCGCGGCTAGGAAGGCCGCAGGCAGGAGAAAACAAGTCGGACGGCAAAAGGGAGGCCGCAACGACTAGGAAGCAGGAGCGGCTAGAAGGAAACAGGTCGCGGCAACAAAGAGGAGCAACGAGAGAGGAGAGGCAAGGAAAAACAAGCCGCGCGAACAGGGCAGCGGTCAGAAGAGGGAGGCAAGCCGCGAAGACAGGTCGCGGAAAGCAGAAACAAGCCGCGCGAACAGGGCAACGGTCAGAGGAGGAAAAGCCACGACCAAGCCGTAGAACCAAGCTGAGGGAAAGAAGTCGAGCGGCTAGAAGGTAGCCAGCGCGAACAGAAGAAGATGATGAATCAGGAGGAAAAGATCGTTTCCTCTGATACCATGTTAGAAACGAACAAAAACAAACCGGAAGTGGAACAAAAACAAACCGGAAGTGGTTTAACAGAAACTTTATTATCTGAAAAATGTATCAATTACAATGGTATAGCCTCCCTTTTATAGAATGGAGGAGATGAGAGAGATTACAAATAAACAATGTGGGACAAAAAATTTACAAGTATATGCGGCTTTACAAAAAGACAAACCGGACAAGCTGTGCGGTTAGACAAACCAGATAACCGCCTGACCACAACCAGGATGAGAGAACAAGTCGCCACAGGAGACCGCTAGACCGCCCGGTCTCCAAGTCGTCTGAGACAAGCTGCATGACCGCTGGGACACCAAACTGCAACAGCCCAGCACACAGACCGGCTAGGAGAAACCGCCAGCCCGTCCGGTCTCCGAACAGCAACAGACCGTCTGGTCTCCATCTTGCAACAAGAACAAAACACATAGAAGTTGACTGTCATTTTATTCGGGAAGAGATATTGAAGAAGCAGATTTGCACTCCGTTTGTCACTTCTGACAACGAGTTGGCAGACGTCTTCACCAAGCCGGTGTCCGCTTCCTTTTTCCACATCTGTGACAAGCTGGGCATGATTGATATCTATGCTCCAGCTTGAGGGCGAGTGTTACAGGATGGATACCAGGCGGTCTGTTGCTGTTCGGAGACCGGGCGGTCTGGCGGTTTCTCCTAGTCGGTCTGTGTGCTGGGCTGTTGCAGTTTGGTGTCCCAGCGGTCAGGCGGCTTGTCTCAGACGACTTGGAGACCGGGCGGTCTAGCGGTCTCCTGTGACGACTTGCTCTCTGGGGTGCTTGTTCTCTCATCCTGGTTGTGGTCGGGCGATTAGCCGGTTTGTCTAACCACACGGCTTCTCCGGTTTGTCATTTTGTAAAGCCGCATATACTTATAAATTTTTAGTCCCGCATTGCTTATTTGTAATCTCTCTCATCTCCTCCATTCTATAAAAGGGAGGCTATATCATTGTAATTGATACCTTTTTGAGATAATAAAGTTTCTGTTAAATCATTTCCGGTTTGTTTTCTGTTCGTTTCTAACATATACCTTCCCGGCTCGCCCAAGGCGAGTGCCAAGAGCAGCAGGGGGCGAGTGCGACAACATAGCCAACACTCGTCCCAAGCCAGAGGGGAGTCACAGAAGAGCGGGTGATGCAGCCCGTTCTCGCCTCCGGCTCAGGCAGGTGGCAAGTGCCAGGTCCACCGGGCACTCGCCGGCCCGGGCGAGCATAATAGAGCAGTCGACTCGCCGAGAAGGAATTCTCCAGTGAGCCCATTTTGGTCTGCTAACAGCCCTTCAAAACAGCAGAGTTTTGTTGTTGGCAGATCAATTTTAGCTACGTATAGTAAAACCAAAAGACGAAATTCTGGTGACTGTTCAGCGAACATTGTCTTGGTTCTCTTAGAGCTGCAGATGGAGGGAAATATATATATTTCTTCCCCTAGATTATTCTAACGCATCTATTGTTTTATCTTTGATGAGGTTCTCATGAGCGGGTTCGACCGAACCGTGGATCCAATGAGCACAACCGCAGTAATCTCCCGCAAAGAGCGATCCTGTGACACGACCACCCGAGCCGCTTCGTGGGGGCTTCCCGCGCGGCAATCGTCCTACGTGGCGAAGATCGCGCATTGGAGTTCCCCCGCCCGTCAAGAATCATCCCGCGCGCTTTTCGCGCAGGAGTCAATTGTGTGTCGCGCGCGCGGGACTCATCCCGCGCACAGTGTGCGGGGGATGAATCTCGCGCACTATGCGCACTAGATTAATCTCGCGCAAGGCCTTCCAGCCAATGGGGATTACACCCATTGGCTGGTAGAGACGCTGAGCAAGTCAGCGCCTACTTGGCCAGCGCCCATTTTAGCCTCTGTTGGGGAGTGTTGTGCATTCACATCCAACGCCTAAAAATATATTGGACGTAGAGGTACGTGCATGCAGGTACCTAAAAACTGCTCTAATTTTTATTATAAAAAAGAGAGCCCCCAGCTTTGTACTACATTTTGGAGGATAGTGGCCAAACGTTTGCGGCGAGTTTAGATTCTAAAAACCCGTCACGCTGACGTGGCAAAATGTAGGTCATATAAATTTGAACTCAGCGGTCCCACCATGATGTGGATGCAGGCGAGTACGTAGCTGTTGCACGGGTTTTCCCGTGCCCATCCTGATACTACTCATACAAATTAAAGTGCGAAATGCATATTAATAAAAAAGCACACAAATTAAATAAATTATAAAAATTTGTAATAATAAAAGTAAAAATGAAAAAAAATTAATGTTTCACCTTAATTTATTTTCTCTTATATATTGTATAGATATCCCGATAATGCATGCCAAAAAAATCGTTTGTTCATGGATCAAAGTGAATAATATTTTGCGGACGCAAAGTGAATCAAGCCTAAAATAAACGATCCTTAGGCTCCATTTGACCGTCTACATTATCACTGGTTAATGCCCACTTAAGGAACTTCATCCACTTTTATGTTTAAACTGATGAAATTCCTTATGTGATCAGTGTTAACAAATGGCAATTTAACATACATGTTCACGACTGTCACCACTGTGCCAAACGGAGTCGCCTCGCAAGGAGCAGCCTCCTTGGCCGCCCTCCCCGCGGCCGCTTTCCCCGACCGCGGTCTTCTCTCACCGTGGCCAGCCGATTTGCCGGTCACAGCCCTTCCTCTTCTCTCGCCGGCAGTGGCGGAACTAGGATTTTTTCTAAACCCGAACACTAATTATAAAGTATCGTTTTTTTCTAAAAATTAGTGAAATAGATAAACTCAGATAAATGAACTCTTATCAAAGTAACTTAAGATTCAACAAGAATTTCAAACAATAAAATGAACAAAGAAATAAACAAAAAAAAACATATGCAATACTTACCTTAGCCAGGAAAATTTTGGTACCAAAATAAAATCATCCAAACTCTATTACAATGTCAATCTAGCATGTTGAACTTTTGGCAATTTATCCATAGCAAGTTAGCAACATAGCAACTCATCAATCCTTAATATAAGGTGATTAATTTGTGTAAAATTAGATTCATTGCAAGAAATGTATTAAATTTTTTCATTAGAGCAATAGATCAAACAGGTTCAGTGCATGAAATAAATGTAATTTTTTTTCTTGCAATGCAAAAGGGGCTAGCAATATTTTTATTATGCAGAAAACTATAATCCGAAAAAATCATAAATAAATCTTAAAGATTTGGAGAAACCTTCACCTTGAATCCAAACAAATTCAAGTTATTCTGCCGATGAATGAGAAAATAAAGCAAGCATTTTACAAGATAAATGCATGGCCTGAAGCATTCTTACATCCATTTACTGCTCCCTTCCCCTCTTGGCTCTTGAATGACTCACATTCTTCCTCCTCATCTACTTCTGCTTCGTATTCTAAAAGTCCATGTATGAGATTTGTTCTTCACACTCTCCTCCTTCAAATCGATGGAGGTCGGGTCTTCATCGCTAGGGCATGGGGTCGAGCGGGAGCAACAACTCGTGGACTTTGAAGATGCATAGACCTAGTTGGATGAAATCGAAGGAGATCGAAGCTCGTGAAGTATGGACAAATGAGTAGATCGTTGATCATACAGGATGCATTAACAATGGGGAGATCACGGAAGAAGATTGATGTTGGACTTCGGTTGTTTGCTGAAGCCTAGACGTGGATTGCGGAACCGGAGAAAGGCGTGAAGCTCTAAGGCCGCAACTCTCTATCTCTCCATCTTTCCACAATAAATTCGCGAAAACACACCCGGGAACGTGCCCGGGTGTGTCTGAACGTAGGTCCGCCTATGCTCGCCGGCGTTCAACCACCGCGGATGGGTTGGCCGCCGGTTCGTAGTATAATTCTGCACCGTCTGATCGCTTTGATGTGATCGTTGTCATTAAATTCACGAGTAACTACCCACTAACCGTTATGATTAATGGGGAAGTGTTATTATTTAATAAATTGGTGTGTGGGTTGCGTGATTAATGATTTAATTCCATACCTCTAACTATGCGAAAAATAATTATTTTGGTGGTTACGGTGTGCGGATAGCTGCATAACCACTGTAACCACATCCTGGAGGCTATAAAAGGAGCAACATGGCTCCTCATTTCTCACATTTTTCCTCCTAGTCTTCTTCTTTCTCAGGTCAGAGCTATGTCAGATTCCTCTTATGAGCAGCATTCAAGTCATCTTCAAGTCACATTCAAGTCATCTTCAAGCCACATTCAAGTCATCTTCAAGTCACATTGAAGCCATCTTCGAGCCGCGTTCAAGACATCTTTGAGCCGTCCAAAGAAGGCTATTTCATAACTTCCTGGAAGTCCCTACCAGCGCAATTCCAAGTGCTCCACTCTTGCGTTCAGTGCCATCGCGACGCTCAGAGACGTCCATCACCGTCAAGTGTAATTTGTAGAAGACACCGAGCATGACGGTTTGTTGTCCACCGAGTGCAAAGTGCTCTCTCACCTCCAAATTGTAACGAGGAACGGTCTATCGTCCTCGATTCAGCAAACAGATTGTAACCGCGAGTAAATAGTGGACTTTGGCCGGCTCAGACCCGGTCACGTGATTTTTTTACCCAGTTGAGGGGTTTTTCCACATTAAGGCTTCATTTAGTTTAGCGGTGGCGGGTCGATCCGGCGGGTGAAAACGGAGCGTTCGAATCAGAGGGGGGGAGGTGGCTGCTCCAAACGGAGCTTTTTGGGGCATTTCTCAGGCTGGCGGGTGGAAACGGAGCAAACGCCGCCGGAGATTCATTTGTTTATCCTCCTGGCGGCATTTACCGAAAACGGAGCAGTGAAATGTCCAAACAAATAGAGCCTAAAATTTCGTGTGTGCGATTGATCTATCTCATTGAATGGGTGTGTGCTCGACCGTTCCGAGAGCTAAGACGGTCCAGGTTATTCTGGTCTGATCGGGAAGTCGAGTTCGGCCGCAATAGTTTGGCATTGTCTATGGTATCTGATTCCCAGCATCATTCAGAAGATAGTACCTCCAACCCGACATACTCAAGGCCAGCTCCAATGGCGAAAAGGAGCGCCCGAACGGCTGAAGGATCCGTCCCCGGAGGACGCACTAAGCCAGCCCACTCTCAATCACTCATTCACTCGTGAATGTCCCCCTCAAAGTAGAGACTTTTTGCTCCAGTAACTGCTTTGGAAGGACGAGTTCGACAAATGGAGGAGCGACAGACTGAGATGCTTGCTCTACTCAGAAATATATGAGCACCTCCCGCTCCTCTGCCACCAGCACCAGCCAACCCCCACCTCTACCAAATTATGGTCTGGTGCAAGAAGCTCCGCAAACAGAAATGTCAGAAGAACTCTCTAATGCCGCTAGTTCCACTCACGCGATTTTTAGGGGAGTCAGGGCTGGCCGCCGTCACCCCAAACTGGAAGTAGAAGTCTGACCGCCACCACGCAAAAGGATCACTCGAGAAGAGATACGAGAAGTAATTGCAGAAGAGTACAGACAATTTGGGCAGCGAGATGTTCTCGCCGGTCGTCCACTCTGTCGAGGCTCCCCGCTCGTACCTCTGGTTCTAGCTCATCTGATCCTGCATTACTTTAAACTTCCAAATAATGAAACGTTCGACGGGACAGATGACTCGTTGGAACATATCAACCACTTCACCACTATCATGAGAATTTACAATGCACCAGATCAACTGCTTTGTCAAGTGTTCCCAGCCACCCTCAAAGGGCAAACTTGCACCAGGTTTCATTCTTTAAGAGAGAGGACCATTGATAATTTTGTGGAACTTGCTAGACAATTCGCTGATCAGTTTATCGCCAATCGGAGAATTGTTCGAGACCCCTCACATTTGTCTGGAATTCGCCAAAATGACGGGGAATCCTTGAAGAACTTTTTCCGCCGATTTACTGCAGAAGCCCGCCAGATTCCCGGGGTTGACCCCGAGCACTTGAGGGGAATGTTTCTTGGAGGACTTCGCCCCAGTGGTTTCTAATCAGTTCTCATGAGGGAAACCGGACCCAGTTATCTAGATCTTGTTCATCAGTTCGAGCCCAGATAGCAGCCGACGAGCCCATTGAAGCGCATCGCCAGTAATTTAAGGGCGGACGAAAAATGAAGAAGGGGCAGGAACAAGCCCCCGTATGGCAAGAAGAGCAACGCCAGAATGAGTGATGGCGTGATAACCGTCAACGGGGCCCGCCAAGGAATGGGGTTCAGCGTCCGCCTCAAGAATACACTCCACTGAATACAACCCGCACTAACTTGATGTATGCAATACAGGACGATCCAGTATTCCAATGACCAAGAAGATCGCCCCCAAACCTCAGAGCCGACCAAACAAAATACGGTGAGTTTCACCGTAAAACCGGTCACACTACTAAGGAGTGTTCCGGGCTGAAATATGAAATCGAGCATCTTGTCCGCCAAGGGCTCCTCGGAAGATTTTTATAGGGACAAGGGCAAGGCCAGCAAGCGCGGCATCAAGAAAAAAACTAGCAAAACATGCCGCAGGGGGCTCCTGGCGCCAGCCAAATGGTGGGCAACATCGAAACCATCGACGGGCCCCCACCCCTCTCTACCCAGATATTTTCAGTAAGAACTACAGATGAAACCCACAAGAATCCAGAACTCGACCTAGATTCCACTATCTCCTTCGGAGAATAGGACCTCTGAGGGGTGCAGATTCCTCATCAAAATTCGCTTGTCATTAGCGCAGGGATAGGAGATCACTGTTTTAACGTTAAAAGAATTTTAATAGACAATATAAGTTCAATCGATGTTCTGTTTTTTGTTCACTCTCCGTAGTATGAAACTCACTTCACAACATCTCAATCCCGCTACAGGGCCCGTATATGGCTTTGGAAACCATCTGGTTTCCATTCAAGGAACAATTATCCTACCAGTGACATTGGGAGAATTCCCGAGACAGGTTTTCCAAAATATCTGGTTCGTCGTTATCGACTTAAGTTCACCCTACAATGTCATCTTCGGAAGGCCGGTCCAGTCAATCTTTGGGGCAATCCCATCAATTTCTCACCTATCCATGAAATTCCCGACCCCAGGTATCGTAAGAACTGTTCGCGTTAGTCAAGAAGCAGCCCGCGCTTGCTACCTAAAGCAGGCTTAGTCAAAAGTAACAGTCACATTTGAAGTCGGAAATATCAACCTGCGCAACAAAACTGTCATACAACCTGAAAGCTCTCCGTAAGAGAAGAAGGCCCCGCACCAACCAAGAGCAAGACTTTATTCTAACTATGTTTCTATATTTGTCATTTTATTTTCTTAAACTCTGAGTGACGTAATAGTCACGAGTCATGACTCGCGCAGACTATCTTTGATTTAATCACATTTTATTATATTTTCTTTATTTTCACTTTGAGACTTCTTCGATCAGGTTAGGTTACTCCCCGGATCGAATACTTGCATTCGCTGGTGAGCCATTTCCGACCAGACTCAGACACGTCCAGATTGAATCTTTACATTCTCTGGAAGCCGCTTCTTCTGTCAGGCTAGGTCGCGCAACCGGATCGAATACTTACATTTTCCGGCAGTTGGATTGAATATTTACATTTTCCTCCGTTACTGCAGGCCAACGCCCTGCCATCGTCAGGGCATACCTCCCTCGCGATCACACCTCCGGATCGAATACTTACATTCGCCGACAATCAACTCATAGCCAGTCAAGGTAGGGCAATCGGATCAAAAACTTATATTCTCTGGCGATTGGATTGAATACTTACATTCTCCACCATTACTGCAGGACAACGCCCCGCAATCGCTAGGACCTACCCCCTTGCGGTCGCACCGTCGGATCGAATACTTACATTTTTCGACACCTGAATCGAATATTTACATTCTCCGGCAATGCTCCCTTGGCCAGGTTCGGCCCCGCAATCGGATAGAATCCTTACATTCCCCGACCCTTGGATTGAGTTAAGACACTCTCTGACGCTACCATGAGCTTGCATTCCACCAGCTACCAGGACTCGGGACACAAAAGATAAAAGAGTAAGGACAATGCTAACATATCAAGTAAAGTCGCAAATGTGCTACATAAAATCACCAAGGGTGATAACAAGTATGAACAAGACATAACAAAAGCAAAAGCGAATGTGTACAAAGCATATAAAAGTGAGTACAAATCACTACTCGCCTGCCACTTCCATATCAATCACAGGGATCACTCCCCTCATCATCAGAGTTATCATCAAAGCTAAGGCTGAAGACATCACACTTCAGAAGTTTGGCTACAAGGTGAAAGGCCTTCGATACTCCGCGTCTAAGAGCAACCTCATGAATATCCTCCATTTGAGGCTCGACCTCTCAGGTTCAGACATCCTTGTGAACCACCTCGGCAAGCAGGTCACGATCGCGCAGGAAATCCAAAGAATCTCTGCACTCCTCAAGGCCAACTGACTGCATCTTAAGTAACCGCTCTTCAGAAGAAAGACGTGTTATCTCTGCCTCAGAAGTCTCCAACTTCACTCACAACCAGGAACTCTCCTCCTGAGCAGTCTTCAAAGTCTGCACAATTTTCTCTCTCATCAACTTCTCAGTTTGTAGCAATGCTCGGGCTTCCTCTTTCTCGGATTTTAGCTCTGATCCAATCCGCCAAAATCGGGATACTTCTCGATCTAACTCCTCTCTAGAGGCTGCAACTGAAGCCTCCGAGCTCGAAGCCTCTCCTGAAGAGTCGAATACTTGTCTTTCAAACTCACATAGTGATCGTTCCACGTAAGTGCAACATGCGTCTGAGCCTCGATCTGCAAACAACAAATAAAGGGTTAAAATCAATAAATTCAAACAAAAGAAAAATGGGTAAATTTCTCACCACATCACTCATGGCCTTCAAAGATGAAGACACTTGAGGGGAAGAAGTCTCTATACGAAAAACTTGGGGGGGGGGGGGGGGGGGGGGGGGGGGGGGGGGGCAGACGCCTCTACCATCTCAACATCTGAATCAGCTATAATAGGGTCAACGCACATGGCCTCCTCAGTCAAGTCCTTCCCTCCACGGGGTGAAGTTGGCAACCCTACAGCTGCATCACAATTACTTCTCAAAGAAAGCTTTCTCTTGTGAGCTAAGGGCACCGCGCGCTCGGCCACGATCGAACGACCACACAAGCACAGACGCTTCTCTTCAACGAACAAAGAAATGTTGAATAAACTGTTTGTCAACTCTAGAGAATCTGAAAATCCCAATATCGGTGCAAAGTTTCGCTCTTGCCCTCTCTGACGATGACAACGGTCCGACGGCGCATTCCACAATTCTGGCAAGCCACGGGAATTTCTAACATAGCCAAACAAGGTATTCCTGTGACGATGCTCCGTCCGAGTCTCGAAGTCGAGCCAACTTTTGTTGTTGAGAATCTCAACACGGCCACCACCGTCAACGTGAACATCGCATCAGTCTCTAAAACAGTCCAAGGAGAACCTCGAACCGTGCTCCCTGAAGAACGCAACCAGTCCTACCAAACGCACCATCCCAAGCAGAGTAAACTGGGACATCGAGATGCCACAAAACTTCAGAATATCTACAATCTCCTCGCACGGTGGAAGCCAGAAACTTGATCTCAGAGTAATCTCGCAAATAATCAGTCAGCCCCTTGGGGGGCTTTGGACTCTTTCCTCGGTACGCGATATCCTCATCTCGAGATCGACAAGTAAACCGTATTTCTTTCTCCAAATTGCAACTTGATCGTCCGTAAGTGACAAATGTAGACGCATCAGTCTCGTGGTACGTTTTGAAGCCTGAAACAAAAGAAATGCTGTCAGGCAAAAAAACCAAGCCCTACGCAACAAAGGTATTAGCACGGGCATAGATGCCCGTGTGCAAACACTCGAACGGACCCAACAACATGCACAACCAATAACGCAGGTGCACGCCTGACATCACGCAACCAGGTGCACGCCCTCCTGGGCCTGCACGCACAACCTGCGGCTCGTGCAGGTACCCACGCGGCCAGATGTGTGCGTGCCAGGTGCGCGTGCACAGGTGCGCGCGCACCCTAGGCCGCGCGGCCAGGCACGCACGCACCCGAGGCTGCGCGGCCAAGTCGCGCGACCAGGTGCGCACGCACGAGTCCGCATGCAACCAAGGTCGTGCGATCAAGTTGCATGACCGGGTGCGCGCGCCCCCGGTGTGCGCGCAAGTCCGCAGGCGCGCGGGCACCCATACCCACGCGCGCTTTAGTGTCTGTGCGGTCACCTGACCACGCACCCAATCCTGCACAAGCGGATAGGTGCCCACACGCGCATAAGTGTCTGCGCGGTCACCTAACCGCGAGCGCGCGCACCTGCGACCAAGCTCGCCTCCAACTGCTCCCTCAGATGAGCTTGCCTGCCATGTACCCCCGCTCTGACGCCTTACCTGAATTTGCAGGGCATCATCGCCTACATTTCGGCCTTTCTTCGTTCACCATTGTCGTTGTCATTGCCGCCGCCACTGCCCAAGATATTCAAGAGAGAAATCCTTGTTTTTTCACCCGTACCGGTCTCTAGCAACAAGGATCTCGGGGGGGGGGGGGGGGGGGGGGGGGGGGGGGGGATGATATGAACGAATTTCCTTTTAAAGAGTTAGTGTGTACGTAACATGCAATTACAGCCGAGAATTTCACATCCAACAAAATACTCTTTATAGAGATCCAACCAAGTGGACGTAACATATGCAATTATAGGCGGGAATTTCACAACATAATCAGTAAGCATCTGGTTAACCGCATATTATACTCATTTTCAGTTTCTGAAACAACTAAATGTTGTCATATACCCAAAAAATCATCACAGTCCTTGCCACTTTGGAAAAAATTCTTGCAATGAGCCAAGATATTTCTACTGATATGCACTCTAGATAAAATATGTTTTACTGGCGGGGAAATAAATTTGATTGCTTTCAACAAAGCAATCTCTCTATCGGTGACGAAAACATTTGGTAAAACATTTTCAATGAAAAAACGCTTAAAACACTGCAAAGTCCATCTATAACTGGTCTCTGTTTCATTCGATAAAAAGAACAGATTTGTCAAAGTGATACCAACAGTACAAAGAAACGGCAATTTGTAACGGTTGGTCTTGTATGTGCAATCAATCAAAAAAGTATTTGAAAACAAATTACTTAATTTAACTGCAGTTGGATGCGCAAAAACTACTCTCTAAGTGATTAGTGATGCAATCCCACTGAATTGGAACTTATATAACCTACTTCACCAATGCACCTATACAAATATTAAATAGGAGTACTGTCCGCCAACTCATGTCTGTAAATTTTAGTTTCTCATTGTAAATGGTTCTCATAGATGAACAATTTAAAGGATTTCTACTCTTCAATGTCGCCAATATTTTTCTCGGTTTAACCTCTGCAATATACAAGTCTTCAATTATTACGGTCTCACTTTGGTGTAGTCTCTCGACATATGGATGCGCCTCTAGATGAACCAATCCATGATTATGCACACCGCACATAACATCAACTTTCCATTCATCTGGAGCTTCTCTACAACCTCTAATTGTAAATTTGCAACCACGCCGTTTAGAGCTAGATTTTCTCAAATTTCTTTTAGTGAAACCCTTATTTTGACTTTCTCTGACAAACCTAGATCGATCACAACCAAGTAAAACTCTAGGTTTTACTTTTGAATCAATTTTATCGGCCTTTGTGATGATTACTACAAAACTCAATCCTTTACCAATTTGACTCGCCCAATCAACCATTTCCTCCTTGCTACAAAAGGTTCTATTTATTATGAAATGTTCACCAACATCAACAGAAGTTTTCTCAGAGTCATCTTCATACGCCACTAGTTGCATACATTCATTGGAACTCATCCTAATCTAATTCATAAATGAAAAAAATACTTAATAAGCCCTACATATACAACAAAACAAGAAATGCAATAAAAGATGAGAAATTATAGGTGTCACCCTCTCCACTGGGCTCTATAGCAAAAAATATTACATAAAAGAAGAGAAATTATACCTTCATTGGAGGTCGCCAGCTATGATTTCCAGAGGTGGTCAACCAAATGCACCTTCACCGGGCTTCCAAAGGAGGTCGTCGGCCTCTATGTGACCTATTGTGGCGGTGGTTGGTGGCAGACGACGAGAAATCCAGGCTCGAGGGGCGAAACTAGCTAGGGTATCGGGCGAAATGGCCAGAGCACGCGGGGGCGAGATCTTCGGGACACCCCCAGATGAGTTCACCGGCCTTTGTAGGTGCTTCTCCGGCAAACTCTGCGGCCGACGATGAGAAATCGAGGGATCAAGGGAAAGCCGCGGGAGTTACGGGAGGGCACCGCTGGAGTCGGGAGGGAACAAGTGAGGGGTTTAGGATTTTTATGTGGGCTGCTATTATGGAGCCTTGTTTAAGCAGTTTTTTTAAAATTAATGGGTTGCCAATAGCCATATATGAGCTGCTAATTTAAATGCCCATAATTTATTAATATTTATTTTAAGCCCCTCAATTTATATATAGAATATAATATGTTTCACGTTTGGTCAAGCTCCAATACAAATGAACTTGTTTACTTATCAAATATTCATATGCTCATTAATACAAAATCAGAAATTCACAAATTCTTAGAAATTAATGAACGTGCTGGAGTCATCAACAAGACAACAACTAAGAACTACCTCAGTTGTTTAAATAACAGATGAATGTTTTTGCCACCGCCAGAGGAAAAACAAACATTCTATTAGGGTGGCATTTTTGTTCGAACTCCCAGAAGCAAAAACACTGCACCAAACAAAGGCTAAACAGGCAAAAAGTACTAAGGATAAATTTCCAATTCACAGAGGATAATAGTAAGATAGGAGTTTTTTGTTCAAAACCAAGTATCCGCACTGATAAAACACATGAAGGCAAATTCCATATATTTATGATATTTTGGCATTGCATTAATAAGGGTTGTGCTTATCTATATTTCTGGCCGCTCCAAAATAATTTTTTTTAAAAAATAATAATAATAATAATATTTCGAAGTTAACATTGATTTGGAGAAAGCCTGAAAGCTATCTGCTAATTTTGCTTTATCATGATTTTTTTTATATAAAAAAATGTTTATTTCTGCTTGAAGACTGGTATGAAATCATGGGTTTTGAAGAAGATAATTACGCACCAGTCACCCATTCTGCATATGAAAAGTCACACCAAAAGAAGGGATGAGAGTATTTCTCCCATGGTCTTCTGCGGAACATCATCTCCATTTTCAATTTCTGTTCCTGTCTGCAGAATAGCAGCATCCAATACCAGCTTCCGCCGGGCTATTTCATATATGTTTTCATCAACTGTGCCTCTAGTCACTAGCCTGCAACAACAAGAAACAAAAAAGCATTTATTGAACGATGCCCTTAATGAAACTCTGTGAAACTTTATGGAATTCGAGTTGGATGGAGCTCGAATCAAAGTTAATAATGAGCCGAAGCAGTCACGCATGGAACTTCCATTGAGCCGAAACTTGGATCTGAAAGAGTCTATGCATGCACATAGGAAATGCATATGCATTTCCTATGAGCCAGCTCAAGAATGCATATGCATGCACATAGGAAATGTTGCAAGACTTGATTAAATGTATTTACGAGTCTATGAATCCATGTACATTAACCTATGTACAAATGAGGGTAGGTGATGCAGGACAAATGTAGTGGCTGCATGGGCGGATCTAGAGGGGGGGCCCAGGGACACTGCCCCGCCCCCATTATTTTTTGGAATTGTCTAGAAGAACACCTATAAAATTAGATGTTGACACACCCGAAATTGATAATTATTTTGATATTGAACCAGGGATCCAAGGAGGCAGTGAACCGGGCGATCCAGGCCGGGCGGTCGGTGCAGGCAGATAAAACCCCATCGCAGTCTCGCGAGTCGCAGCATTCGGGCTATTCCGATATTTGCTAGGGCTTCTTTCTCCGACTTTGGCGTCTTCCTCTTCGTTGTTCGCTCCTCCTTGGGACCACGCCATCGCCGCTGCTCGCAGAGTCGCAGCCCGCTGCTTCGTTGCTTCCTTTCCCTGGCCCCTTGGGAGTAGGGACCTCGCCGTCGGCCCGTCGCCGCTGCTCGCAGACACAGAGTCACAGAGTCGCAGTCTCTATTGAAGATTTGACGTCGGAATTCGGATGTCCTTAAGGTAAAGAAGATAAATGCCCCGGTTTTTCATTTTATTTGTTTGTCGTTTTATTGTTTATAAGGTAAAGAAGCTCTAGTTGTTCTTCATTAGGTCCATTAATTTGTTTGTTGTTTTATTGCTCATAAAACTTGAACTACATTGCCTCTAAAAAAATTGATACATGTTTAAGTTTTCTCTATTTTTAGATTGATTTAGGTCAGATTTAGGTGAAGAAATATAAATTGATTTAGGTCCATTAATTTCTCTTTATTGATACATGTTTAAGTTCTCTTTATTTTTAGGTTGTTTCAGTTCTCTCTATTTTTATATTGATTTAGATCCATTAATTGTGAATATTGATTTAGGTCAGATAAATGTCCATTAATTCTAGGTTCAGATTTAGGTGAAAAATAGGAATTGTAGAAACTGCAATTGAAATGTAATCGATTAAAAATTATTAGAACATGACAACAGGTCGACATTATAGCAAAAGTTGAAAACCCAGCGAGAGTTTGGCTATTTGGAGTGTTCAGCATGTGCAACCATTGCATCATTTTTTGTAATTGTTCGCCATAGGACATGCAACCTCAATATTTGGGGGTAAACTGGGTAATAACACATAGATATTGTATTAGGGTCTGCATTTGATGTGGAGTTGCTTCCGCATGATCTGGGAAAGAGAAGAAGTATTTCCACATATCCCTTAAATAAACAAGAGGAAGTGAGGAAAGAATATATTCTAAGAGCTTCATGCTAGCCAAAATGTCATTCTTTTCCGCCAAGAAAAATGGGAGAACGGTAGTGCATATCATTTCATTATATCCTGATATGGTTGCTCCACTTGTGAAGATTGAGAAGAGTAAAACAAATGATCTGGTGAAGGCACAAAGTGTCTTGTTCGCATTAGAATCATTTGATTTTATTTTAATGGTTCATGTGTTGACCACTATATTTGAGTATACACACGAATTAAATCTCGCTTTACAGAGAAAGGATCAAGATATTGTAAATGCAATGTCTTTTGTTAGTTTGACAAAAAAACAGCTTCAAACTTTGAGGGATGATGGATGGGGCATTCTATTTAAAAAAAAATTATTTTTCTGTGGCAGACATGATATTCATATTCTCAATATGGATGATCAGTATATTCCCCATGGAAGATCAAGAAGTTTTGTTGAAGACTACACAAATTTGCATCATTATCGGGTTGAAGTTTTCTTAAAGGTTGTCGATCAACAACTACAAGAGTTAAACAATCGGTTTGATGAGATGAGTATAGAGTTGCTTCAATGTATGGCTTGTTTGAATCCCGCTAACTCATTTGGTTGTTTTGAAAAAGAAAAAGTGATGCGCCTTGCAGAGTTTTATCTAAATGATTTTTCAAGTTTAGAGTTATTTAATTTGAAATTTCAACTCGAGAACTACATTGTTGGTATGAGAAATGATGAGAGAATTGCTAATTTGAAGGACCTTAGCCATCTATCTTTGAAGCTTGTTGAAACCAGTAAACATGCTGCTTATCAACAAATCTACAAGCTTTTGAAGTTTGTATTGATTCTTCATGTGGCTACTGCAAGTGTGAAAAGAGTATTCTCAGGCAAGAATTATGTAAGGAACAAGTTGCGCAATAGTTTGGGCGATCAAATGTTGAATGATTGTCTGGTTACTTTTATTGAGCGAGAAGCAATTCTGAAAGTTATTGATGATGATGTTCTTGACTGTTTTCAAAAAATGAGGGCTCGTCGTGGACAAATATAAAATTTTACTCATGTATTTTGTATTTTTCAGTGTTATGTAATTTTGTATGACTTTCTATTATCATGGATTTAATATTGACTTGTAATTTTATTTTTAAAAAAATTTTGTGCCCCCCATTTCCAAATTCTTGGATTCGCCACTGGTAGTGGGTGTGCGTGTGCCCTAAAAAACTCTAGTGAAGTGTTGTTAGTGTCAAGTATGATGTAATGCAAATGTGATTGCCCGGCGTTTAAATAACAATAAATTCAGCATTTAATAAAAAAAGATTGCAATCACCCACAATTGATATTAGTGTATTAAATAAACAAGTAATTGCTAGTCGAATTAAAGTTAAGAATGCTTTGATTAAATGGAAAGAAAATAAGCCTTGCACGTAGAACAATTAATGGGCAAATTAGTACAAATTAATATCCCAAATGATATGATCGTTCATCAAATATGCAGCAATAAGTAATAATGACTTCAAACATGAACTTAGACAAGAAATAGGAGTCTGGGGAAGTGTAAGGGGGCTGATTCCTAGGTTGGACGGTGCTGTACCGACAATTCTTTCTGTAAATTTGGATTTCTACTGCTGATTGTGGGTCTAGTGTGTAAGTGGGCTGTTGGAAGGGTGAAGGAAGGTCGTGGGTTGGTTGCTTGTTGAATTCCAGGGGTCGATGGGGCATAATAGGGCTCTGAAAGTGAATCTGGAAGGAGGTTAATAGCAGTCGAGGAAGTTGCAGGGAACTTGGAAGAGGTTGCTAACCTGTAAGTGGCATGTGTTGGGGCCTTGGGGTTATCCAAAAAGATAATTGAATGAAATGGAAGGCTCGTTTGAAGTGTAAGAGGGTCTAGGAATGTAGTGGAGGTGTATTCATGGGGTTCTATGCAAATTCAGCTTGGATGGGTGACATCCAGGAAGAGGCAAAGGCATGCATGGTCAGTGACGTGAACAATTTTGGGAGTGGGTGGTTACTGTTCAAAAATAGGTGATTACAACAATGAATGTGACAGCTTTTTGTACGTTGTGGGTATTTATGAGGGTAATTTGGTCGTATGAGAAGAGGAATATGTCTGGCCTACACTTAGGAGGGTGGTTTCCGACAACTAGGAATGGTGGTAGGGGGAATTTAGGCGGTTATGACAATAAGTGGCAGCCGACAGTGGCCGTTGGGGTGGTTTTAGGTGATTATGTGTGGGAAGGTAGTTACCGAGGCTTCATTACCAAGGATGTACGGAATTTGCGCCATGGACAGATCACAATAGCCCGGAAAATCTGTCCAAAAACTGTGATCCCTGAAAATCAAACCATATACCCCTATTTATAGATTTAGAACCTACTACGGATGGCGATCGTGTGTATGTAGGCTCTGGCAGGTTCCAATAAGGGTTGGCATGCCCGTGAAATGTGATCCTCATCAATAGACATGTATGTTGGAATAGAATTAATCATAAGAGTTCAAAATTTGATTGAAATAAGACTAGTTTCTTTGCTCGAATCGAGTTCAGAGCTGTATTGAACCAACTTATGACCAGACTTAGGTCAAATAGAGATAAGATTGAATAGCTCCTAGTAGGAGTTTATTGCAGGCGATTAGAAGGATACCTATATATAGTAACAGGGTTAGCTTGTCCTATACGATGGCATCGATCTTCAGCTTGGCGATCCATCTGTGGGTTAAAATCCATGTCATGTATAATAACTGTATCAGCTCCAACTAAGTTCAGGCCCTGCCCTCCAGCTCTGGTGGACAGCAAGCATGCAAAAATGGAAGGATCATTGTTGAAAGTGTCCACAATGGTTTGTCTCTCATTCACTTGAGTGCTAAAAAAACATTGAGATGACACAATAACAAAACTGGTTTAATATAATAATAATAATCAAAATAACTAAGAAAAATGATTCATGTTTAAACAAACTTTGACCTTCCATCAAGCCGTCTGTATGTGACTCCTATAACTTCCAGAGCCCATTCAAGTATGTCAAGCATTTGTGTCCACTGGCTGAATATGAGAACCCTGTGCCCATCAATGCTTAAACGAGGTAGAAGTTCTGCTAATGCCTACATAAGAAAACAAGGACATAAAATGAAATGCAAACATAATTTACTTTTAAGATTTTTGCAGGATGGAATGGTAAAACTTCCATCCATCTCAAATTTTCCAGTATTACATCGAGTCCATCTATAAAAAATCACACTGCAAAGCTCAAGTATGGAATCGTGTGAAAATAATGTTATGATGAGTAAGCACCAAGTAATAATCCAGTGTTGAGCATCTTAATATGATCAGGGGGATCTGTATCTAGCTTATCACTGTTGTATGAACTAGAGGTTACCCTTTTGGTGGACATCCATTGTATCCCTGTATTTTTTTTATTAGTTTATTTGACAACAAGATACAGTTTCTATATGGTAATGAATTTATCCCCATCCTAAATACCCAATTCAAAAGATGATGTTATTAGCAAATCTATTTTCGCTGCTAGTAAATCATAACTGCTAGCAAATCATTATATTTGAAAATGACTATTTGAAAATCATTTTATTATTAGTTAACCACCATTTTTAAAAAAAAAAACTCAATCATAGAATAAGTTGCTTCGTGATACATCGCTCCAAAATGGCTCCCCAAAAACTTCCACATGAAATTAGAACAACATGAACAACTTAAAGAAAATCTTGCTGACATGACATGCTTTGCGACTCCTATTACTGCTTCCAAGTTCACATAATTCTATTCTAAGCCCTTGCTTCAATCCAACAAGATATTCATAGATTTGTAAAGCTATATACAAGAAGAATTTATTTAAACAGATGGTAAATTCCAAGCAAGAAATCTGAAATTTAAAAGCAAGAAAGCTGTAATAAAAACCTAGGACAATAACTGATCCAATAAATCCACCAATATCAAGAAAAATCTAGAACAACGGACTAATTAAATCTGTAACAATAACTCGGGAGCAGGAAATAAAGAAAGAAATCAGTACCAAATGAATTTGATTATTATCACAGTTTTATTTGATTTCACTGCCCTATGAGAGAAAAACTCCATCTCTGATACGCTGAAACCAGAGGAAGATGGAAAAGGTATTATGCGAACTTCAATTGGGACTCTGAAGGGAGAAGATAAAAAGATGGACATCAAAATGGGAGAAAACAGGGGATGGAAGAGGAGCTCGCCAGAGTTAACTCGGGAGCAGAAATTAAACAGGCGGAAGCAAGAAGAGGAACTACATGCCTCAACAGAGAGTGGTCAAGTTAAGCCAGATCTGGAACAGTAATAACGCCAAGGAATCGCGAGAACTCCGTAAAAGAGATGGAATCGGGAGAGTGAACGACGAAGATGCGACACGCGGCATTTTCTCGTAAGTCGTTTACGCGTTATTTTCAAAGTCACTAAACTATCCCCTATGATGATATAATATGAAAAAAAGTGTCGATGTTGACCATCATTGTTTATTTGGATTACGAGGTTTCTTTCGTATTTTGGTAATGGAATTTTATGACAGAACTCAGTTTATGTTTGCACCATAGTGTACTGCTTACAGCCGGCTGGGTATGGTAACTAGTGGGTTGTCCGGATGGTTTTACCTTCCTGCTGAGTTGGGAGTATGGGCTTGGTGTAACTCTATAGCATGTTGAGCCGGGTACAGTTTTGTTTTTGTTTTGATTCAGGATTTGGCTCGGATATGAACTGTTTTACTTATTATAATGATGTTAATAAAGCTTGTTAGGGGATTAATCTTGGATTTGGTTAGACAGGAAGCGGTGGGGGCGGATATATCGAGAAAAGGGTATTCTTACCATTATTTGTTGCCGACTCTCCATCTCTCACTCTTGTTCTTATCGCAACTAGGATTAACAGATTTCGTTCTCTTCTCCCTTCTTACGTCACTATACCGAAAAGGGTTTTCTTACCTGTTGCTGGGATTGGAGTTTGGTAGGGCTTCTTTTGTGCTTGAGGTTGTTGGGTTGGCTGGTCTAAAGTATTGAAGAAGTGCCCAGGTCCTTTTGGTTCCACTGTAAGCTCTCCTTCTCTCTTTATGTTTCATGGTTTAACTTGGAGCTAGACATGAGAGGATAGGTTTAATTTTAGTCTTTGTATCCCTTTTGGTTGTTGCTAGAATCAAAGTTTGGCAAGGTTTTGTTTGGCCTGGGCCTATTTGGGGCTTGCGTTGTTTGTGCTAAATCCGTAAACTGGTTCTTGTATGGATCCGCTGTTTTCTTTTTCTTTCCCTATTTTCTCTTTATTTGGGGTATGTCACTGTATGACATCAATTAAGGGTTTTCCTATTGCGATCTACATCAGCATGGCTGATTGTTTTTTATTTTGTAGTTTCTCTGTTAGCCGATTGTTGGCTCTTTCTTGTCTAGTTGTTGGCCGGCTGTTTTCTTCTAATTATAAAACTCCTGGAGAACTTGTGGGGGTTTTCATAGGCCGGCTGCTGAGATTTGTCTTGCTGGGTTAAGGTGATTTAAGGGGATTCTTTCCTTGTTGAGTTCCGACCTAGTTTGGCCAACTGTGACTGCATTCTTTAAGTATTGATTCACTGTTTATTTGGGGATTTTCACTGTTGTTAGTTAACTCCTGTTATTCCTCTTTACAATTATGTTAAAAAATTTAAGTCTGACTGGGCCTTGGCGACAAGGCGGATTGGCTTGGTATCTGGCCTTGGTGGTGCAACATTGGCGGACTGGTTATCTCGCTTAGCCGCGGCAGTCTGGCTGTGTATTCGCGGCTTAGCGGATACACTTGGTGCTCGCCGCGAGATAGGGTAGTGATCCTATCAGCTAGGGCGGTGATCACACTCCTCTCCGTGCCTATAAATAGGACCCTCTGTCACTTCAATTTTGTAACCAACTGAACAGTAAGTGAACTCGCGGATAGTTACTGCGGAAAGATTTTTCTAGTCGCGCGGTTTGGAGTGTTGACCGGTTTGTGATGTGCAGGTTATGCGGATAGCGCTGGAAAGCCAGGGACTTGGTTCTGACTTCAGTCAGGGACAGTGCGGATTCTGCGGTTAGCAACCAGCGGTTAGCAGCAGGTCGCGGTTTGCGACCAGGCGGTCTTCTCTTCTGCAACTTGTTTCCTAGTTTAATAAGTTGTCCGCTTCTGGCATCTTGGTTCAGTTCGGCAACAGCAGTTCGCGCGATCTGGCGGCTAGGCAACCGTGCGGTTAGGTGGCCTGCAGATCGGCGGTTAGAGTTCAGCATTGGAATAACGGGCAGTCCGCGCAGCTAGATTGCGGTTTGGCGACTTAGCAGATTCAGCGGACTACCTAACGATTAGCAGCAAAGCTGGCGGTTACTCTTTGAGTTGCATGGCTAGGTTCTTGCCTTGTATTTTTCTGCTTCCAGCGGGTACATCGGCGAATCATGTCTCGACATGTATGTCTCGCCTTGTAAAGATTTTTTGTTAGCACAAGATTCTTGCTCTTCTGTTTGCATCTGGCTTACTTGTGCTCGGATACGTTGAGTGTTCTTGCGCCTGGTTTCTCGCTTTCGTCAAATGTGGCCTTTGTCACTTCCGTTCAAGGCTGGGCCAATAAGTCGTCTTTGCTGGAGTTGGAGAACTGTGATGGCTTCGCAGGAGAGCTTAGCAAGTCAGATGGCTAGAGTCACTATCTCTGGAGGAGATGGTGAGACGCAACCGACTTATTCTTCACGTTTGATAAGTCGCAGACCGGGTGCACACAACCATTGGAGTGCATCCATGGTGATCTGTTGGGGCCGACCGTCACCGCCAATCTTGGAGGCAGCAGGTACATGATGATATTGATTGATGACTACACCGGGTACACTTGGGTATACTTCATGAAGGAGAAGTCGGAGTTCCGTTTGTTCGTGGAGTTCAAGAAACTTGTGGAGGGTCGGATTGACCTGCGGATCAAGAAGTTGAGAACAGGCAACGAAGGTGAATTCAGTTCAACCGTGTTCTCTAACTTTTGCAGGAAGCACGGAATCTATAGAGAGCTTTCTTGTGGGCATACTCCACAACAAAGTGGAGTAGCAGATCGGAAGATCCGTCATCTGACGGAGACCTGCAAGTGTTGGCTTCATGGCAAAGGGGTTCCTAAGGCCCTCTGGGCGGAAGGGATGGCCTGTGCGGCATATGTCATCAATCGGATGCCTCTGAGTCCGATCAACATGAAGTCTCCGGTTGAGCTGATGTTCAAGGAGAAGCCCAGCGCGGAACACCTTCGGTTGTTCGGGTGTACATGTCCCGGATGCTCTCAGGACAGAGCTGGATGCGAAAACGAGTAAGCTTGTCTTTGTAGGCTATGATGAGCAGAAGAAGGGATGGAAGTGTATGAATCCTGCTACGGGTAGGCTCGTCGTGTCCAGAGACGTAGTCTTCGATGAACTGACATCGTACGAAGGTAGCTCGGCTGTGGAGTTATAGGGTAGCAGGTTGGATGGCGGGCAGGAGGCTGTTGTTAAGGATCTTATGTTGGAGTTGCATGTGTCATCAGGAGCTCCAGTTTGTTCTAGCTCCGGGGTAGAGACTTCTAATTCAGGAAGCAGGAGCGATGTTCCAGGTGCTTCTGATTCCAGAGAAGTGTCTTCTAATTCAGGAAGCAGGGGGCGATGTTGCAGGTGCTTCTGGTTCCAGGGAAGTGTCTTCTGGTTCAGGAAGCAGGGGGAGTATATGAAGCACCGACACTTCAAAATGCCCAGTGTGTCGGCGTCGGAGAGTCCGACACTCGACCGACTCTCTAACACTCTCTGACACTGGAGTAGGAAATCCGACACTCGAGTCGGAAATCCGACACGCTAGCTCACGCGGGACTCGTGTGTCCCGCTCAGTCGGACATGTGTGTCCCGCTCAATCGGACACGCGTGTCCCTAAGTTAGCTAATCATGGTGAGGCGGGTGGCAATTTGTCTTGGAAGTGTCTTTACGCCTTTCTAGCATTCCAAACAGTGAAAGTGGATCTACTAGTGACGTGGATATTTTCTCTAGAAAAAAGAAGATTGAAAGTAGGAAAAAAAGTTTGCATGTGAATCCATTATTTTTACTGATAATATATAATGATAATGTGTTAGCGAAAACGAGTAAGTTGTCTTTGTAGGCTATGATGAGCAGAAGAAGGGTGTATGGATCCTGCTACGGGTAGGCTCGTCGTGTCCAGAGACGTAGTCTTCGATGAACTGACATCGTACGAAGGTAGCTCGGCTGTGGAGTTACAGGGTAGCAGGTTGGATGGCGGGCAGGAGGCTGTTGTTAAGGATCTTATGTTGGAGTTGCATGTGTCATCAGGAGCTCCAGTTTGTTCTAGCTCCGGGGTAGAGACTTCTAGTTCAGGAAGCAGGAGCGATGTTCCAGGTGCTTCTGATTCCAGAGAAGTGTCTTCTAGTTCAGGAAGCAGGGGGGCGATGTTCCAGGTGCTTCTGGTTCCAGGGAAGTGTCTTCTGGTTCAGGAAGTAGGGGGAGCCTATGAAGCACCGACACTTCAAAATGCCCCGTGTGTCGGTGTCGAAGAGTCCGACACTCGACCGACTCTCTAACACTCTCTGACACTGGAGTAGGAAATCCGACACTCGAGTCGGAAATCCGACACGCTAGCTCACGCGGGACTCGTGTGTCCCGCTCAATCGGACATGTGTGTCCTGCTCAATCGGACACGCGTGTCCCTAAGTTAGCTACTCATGGTGAGGAGGGTGGCAATTTGTCTTGGAAGTGTCTTTACGCCTTTCTAGCATTCCAAACAGTGAAAGTGGATCTACTAGTGACGTAGATATTTTCTCTAGAAAAAAAAAGATTGAAAGTAGGAAAAAAAGTTTGCATGTGAATCCATTATTTTTACTGATAATATATAATGATAATGTGTTAATGTTCTATCATTTTTTTTGATCATTTGTTAAGTTTTGCATTTGAATATTTGATAAGTAATATTTAAACATGACTTAATTTATTTAAATATTTGTTAATTGTTAATTTTTTTGTTAAATGGTTTGGGATTTTCATAATTATAAAAAATGAATATTTAATATACATGTCACAGTGTGTCGGAATATGCTATTTTTGGAGAATTGACGAGTTCTGTGTCGTGTTGTGTCGTATCGTGTCTCTCGTGTCGGTGTCGGTGCAACATAGGGGGTGTTGAAGTTGGTGACCGGGCGGTCTGTCTTGGCGGGTTGAAGACCGCGCGGTCTGGCGGTTTGACTCGCCGGCTTGTAAACCGGGCGGTCTAGCGATCTTCACAGGCGACCTCTCTGCTTCTCTTGTTGTAGCCGTGCGGTTAGTCCTTCTGTCTAACCGCGCGGCTTGTGCGGTTTACTTTGTACAGTCCGCTTAGCTTGTAAATTTTTAGTCTCACATCTCTTATTTGTATTCTCTCATCTCTCCTCCATTCTATATAAGGGAGGGCATACCTTTGTAATAGTTATCTTTTTTGGATAATAAAGTTTCAATTATTCAAAAGCTTATCCGCTTGTTCTCTCTTTTCGCTACTTTCTAACATGGTATCAGAGCGCACGGTCATTTCCTCCTGATTCTGTGCGCTCTCTGTTGTTCGCGGCTTGTTTTTCGCTTCCTGCGACCTGTTTCGCGACTTACCTTCTCTTCTATCCGCTGCCCTGTTCGCACGGCTTGTTTCTGTCCGCTGCCCTGTTCGCGCGGCTTGCTTCTTCTTGGTTCTCTTCTCCTGCTGCTATTCGTCGCAGCGACCTGTTTCCTTGTCGCCGCGCTCCTTGTTCTTTCTTGCCTCTCCGACTTCCTAGTCGTTGCGGCCTTGTCTCTACCCGCTGCGGACTTCTTCTCCCTGTCCGCTTCTGCTTTCCCCTTTTCCGCTTGTCTCTATACTCGCGGTTTGCTGCTGTGATCTGCCTGACCGTGCGGGTTGTTCCTATCTCACCTGCATCTTGCTCGCGGTCACCTGCTCTTCTCCTCTCTTCTGTTCGCTCGGCCTTTTCAGTCCGCGCGACCTCTTCCCCGCTGTGCCTTGTTCTGCTTCCTAGCCGCTCGTGTTCGCGCGGCTTCTTCCCTTTAACCCGCTACGGTTTCACGCGGGTTGCTCTCTTTTCCTCTCCCCGCGCCTTTCTCTCTGTTTGCGCGGATTCTCCCTTGTTTGAGCGGCCTCTCTGCCTTTCTTCCTTTAGCCGCTCCTGCTTGTTAGTCGCTGCGACCTCCTGATTCAGTCGCGCGGCTTGTGCTCTGCACCTTGGTCGTGGCCCTTCTTGCCGCTGGTGTGCTGACACCGAGACCGCTGCAGTTTCTTCTTCCTCCCTTCATGGCTTTCATATCCTCCTCCAAGCCGTTCGCCTCGGTTGTCACGTCTTCTGGTCGTGCACACGTTGCTACTCAGGGCAAATGGCTGATCGACACTGGTGCTACGAATCATATGACCGGCCATCTCCCGTGTTTCTCTCTCCTAGAAAAACATGCTCGCTTGCCCCCGGTTATTCTCGCTGACGGCTCTTCATCACCAGTCCATGGAACAGGGATAGTTCATGTCACTCCGTCTCTTCACTTGGCGGATACTCTATATGTGCCCCAGTTCCCGTGCAACTTATTATCTGTTACCTCTCTTTGCAAGCAATTACAGTGTTCCGTCACATTTACTTCTACTTCTTGCTCTTTTCAGGATCCGGACTCCCAACGGACGATTGCTACTGGGACTGAGAGTGGCGGCTTATACTTCCTGGACAACATTTCTGTTTTTTCCACCTTCTCCTCCACCTACACAGATCTTCTCCAATGGCATCTCCGCCTTGGTCATGCTCCTCCCCGTCTTCTTCGTCAACTTCTGCCCCACCTTCCTCCTCAAAGTCCTTCGCTCAACTGTGAGGCATGTCAGCTTGGCAAGCATCACCGCTCCTCCTTCCCTCCAAAGCACGTTCGTAGCTCTACCCGTCCGTTTGATCTTATCCACTCCGATATCTGGGGTCCTTCTCCTACACTTACCATTGGTCGGGGTAGTTCTTATTTTGTCACGTTCATTGATGATTTCTCTCGCTGTACGTGGGTGTATCTATTAAAAGATCGCTCCGAATTATTCTCTGTATGGACATCCTTCTATCTCATGATCAAAACTCAGTTTGGTGTTTCTATCCAAGTTTTTCGATCTGATAATGCCCAAGAATATCTCAGTCGTGACTTCTCTACATTCTGCATGCAAAATGGGATTCTTCATCAAACTAGTTGTGTCTATACTTCACAACAAAATGGTGTGGCCGAACGCAAAAACCGTCACCTCCTCGATGTCGCTCGCACTTTGATGACCCAGATGCATGTTCCTCGCTCCTATTGGGGCTATGTTGTTCTCCTTGTCTGCTACCTCATCAATCGCATTCCCTCCACGGTTCTCCACGGCCAAACCCCGTTCTCCATTTTGTATCCGGGCAAGGAGCCGTTTCCTCTTCCTCTCCAAATCTTTGGATGCACTGCCTTTGTGCATACCCCTTCTGCCACCCGTGATAAGCTCTCCCCTCGCTCCACCAAATGTGTCTTTCTGGGGTACTCCACCACTCAGAAAGGCTACTGTTGCTTTGATCCCGTCCTTCGTAAGCAGTTCGTCTCTGCTGACGTCACCTTCTTCGAGAATACCTCCTACTTCTCGGATGACTCCTCTCCTCTTCTCCCCGCTTCTGATTCTCCTGCCGTTCCCTTCGTTCCCTCGCCTCCTACAACACCGTCTCCACCCCCTCCTCTTCCTCCACCTCTCTCTCTCCCTTCTCCATCACCCTCTCCCTCATCTCCGCTGCCGTCGCTCTCTTCTCCCGGGCCAGCTTTCTCTACCACGGATGCTCCGGATGCAGCGGGCCCGGCTGACCTGGATCTTCCTATAGCTCTTCGCAAAGGGGTGCGGACGTGTACCCTACACCCCCTTGTTGCTGTTGTTTCCTATGATCGTCTTACCCCTTCTCGCAGGGCATTTGCACTGGCTATCTCTGTCACTGCCACACCCCGCTCCTATCAGGAGGCCCTTGCTATTCCTCACTGGAAGATGGCCATGGATGAGGAAATGGCGACCCTCACTGAGCGGGGTACCTGGACTCTCGTTCCTCCTCCCTTCGGTACTGATGTTGTTGGCTGTCGCTGGGTCTTTGTGGTCAAATTTAGCCCAGACGGCACTGTGGATCGGTATAAGGCTCGTCTTGTTGCTAAGGGCTTTACTCAGACCTATGGGGTTGATTACTTTGACACCTTCTCCCCTGTGGCTCGTCTCAGCACTATCCGGGTTCTTCTCTCTGTGGCCGTCAATCGGGATTGGCCGATTTCTCAGCTGGACGTCAAGAATGCCTTCCTTTATGGTGATCTTCATGAGGCCGTTTACATGGAGCAACCTCCTGGGTATGTTGCTCAGGGGGAGACACGAGTATGTCGGCTGCAGAAGGCAATTTATGGCCTCAAGCAGAGTCCTCGAGCTTGGTTTGACAAGTTCAGCGGCATTGTGGCGGCTGTTGGTTTTGTGCGAAGCTCTGCTGATCACTCTCTCTTTATTCGCAAAACTCCTTCTGGGCTGGTTGTTCTTGCTGTGTACGTCGATGATATTCTTCTCACTAGCGATGACCAGGAAGGGGTAGCCCTGACAAAGCGACATCTTCGCCAACATCTGATCACTAAAGATATGGGCTCTCCAAAGTACTTTCTGGGGATCGAACTCTCTCGGAAGCCCGACTCCTTAGTTCTCTCTCAGCGTAAGTATGCCCTTGATCTTTTAAAAGAGGCAGGATTAACTGGAGCAAAACCTGCCCGATGCCCCATGGCTATTGGGGAGGACAAAACCTGGACAGATGATTCGCCTCCTCTTTCAGATAGTTCGCGGTACAGGCGTCTGGTTGGTAAGCTCATATATCTCACAGTGACCAGACCTGACATTTCCTATGTTGTGGGCAAGGTGAGTCAATTCATGCAAGCGCCTAGGGAGTGTCATCTACAGTCCGCCTTGCGGATCTTGGAGTATGTCAAAGCAACACCTGGGAAAGGATTACTTTTTCAGAAGAATGGTCATCTGAGGATTGAAGCCTACTCAGATGCAAGTTATGCTGATGACAAAGGGGATCGCAAGTCAACCTCAGGTTTTTGCACCTTTGTTGGGGGCAATCTGGTGAGCTGGAAGAGCAAGAAGCAGTCTGTTGTCTCCAGGTCCAGTGCAGAAGCTGAGTATTGCAGTATGGCGTCAACCACTTGTGAGTTGAAATGGTTGCGGGCTCTCATGCTAGATTTAGTAGAGGTGTACAACCATCCTCTACCTATGTTCTGTGATAACAAGGACGCCATATACATCTCCAAAAATCCGGTATTCCATGAAAGAACAAAGCACATTGAGGTTGACTGTCATTTCATTCGTGAAGAGATTTTAAAAGAACAAATTTGCACTCCGTTTGTCACGTCTGATAAAGAGCTGGCTGACATCTTCACCAAGCCAGTTTCCGCCTCGTTTCTGCATGTTTGCGACAAGCTGGGCATGATTGATATATATGCTCCAGCTTGAGGGGGAGTGTTGAAGTTGGTGACCGGGCGGTCTGTCTTGGCGGGTTGAAGACCGCGCGGTCTGGCGGTTTGACTCGCCGGCTTGTAAACCGGGCGGTCTAGCGATATTCACAGGCGACCTCTCTGCTTCTCTTGTTGTAGCCGTGCGGTTAGTCCTTCTGTCTAACCGCGCGGCTTGTGCGGTTTACTTTGTACAATCCGCTTAGCTTGTAAATTTTTAGTCCCACATCTCTTATTTGTATTCTCTCATCTCTCCTCCATTCTATATAAGGGAGGGCATACCTTTGTAATAGTTATCTTTTTTGGATAATAAAGTTTCAATTATTCAAAAGCTTATTTGCTTGTTCTCTCTTTTCGCTACTTTCTAACAGGGGGAGAGATGTTTCAGGTGCTTCTGGTTCCAGGGAAGTGTCATCTGGTTCAGGAAGTAGGGGGAGCGATGTTCCAGGTGCTTCTGGTTCTAGGGAAGTGTCTTTTGGTTCAGGAAGACGGGGGAGCAATGCTCTAGATGCTTCTAGTTCCAGGGCGGTGGCTTCTTGTTCAGGAAGCAAGGGGAGCGATGCTCCAGGTTTATCTGGGAACGAAGCTGGTTCAGAAGAAGCGGCAGAGGTGGTTAGCCGTGATCAGTCTCTTCGGAGATCGAAGAGGATCACCAACCTACCAGCTCGATATAGCGAAGGAAACGTGGTGAGCTTGGTCTATTATTTCTTCGCAGGCCCTCTGATCGAGCAAGAGTCTTCTAGCTTAGGAGGCACCACTGGAGTCAAGGAGGGGGAAAGCGCCAAGGATGAGGAGATGACTATACTCAGGGAAGACGAGGCCTGTAACCTTGTGCCCAAGGTTGTTGGTATTACTCCTATGACGTACAAGTGGGTGTTAAAGCTGGAGAAGAAGGCGAGGGGAAGCATGACTCCTTTTGGGAGCTGCTGGAGGGATCCCTAATGGTCTGGTATATGCGGAGGGAGGACTATGTCGCGGACATCTTCTTGATGCCGCTACCGGAGAGGCCATGTACTCGGTTACGGGGACTGCTGGGGTTGGTTACCACTTCACACTTCAAGAGGGAGTGTTGAAAATCGTGAAGTGAAAGTGGTGGACTAGGCGACATGTCCGCGCGGCCTATGCGGACAGGACTGGCGGCTAGACGGGTCGACAATGGTGCTACAGTCGGCTTGTGCTCTGGCGGTCTGGGCGGTCTGTTCGCGTGGTCTGTGCGGACAGAGGAGGCGGCTAGCCAGGCCGGGTTGTGTTCAGCCGGCAGTTGGTTCCCAGAAGGTAACTGGGCGGATAGGTTTTCTATCCGCGGAGCTCGCCAAGATCGCGGAGTCCGGGTTGGGGACTGGATCAGGGCCCAGGAGATCGGCACGATGTGTGCCTTGGTCTAGCTCTGGTGGCGCGGTTGGTGGTAACCGCGGAGTTCGCCGGTTAGAGAAAACTGGTACCGGAGTTCGCCGGGTTTTGCGGGTTGGCCCAGTCTGGGAGGTCGCGCGGTCTGCGCGGACTATATCCCTGTCCGCCGAGTTCGGCTGTTGTCAGCCTTGTGTGTGTTGGCTGCGGGCTCGGAGTATGCGGACTGGAGTGATGTCCGCAGGCGTGTGCGGACTGGAGCTGTGTCCGCAGGTGAGCGGACTGGGGTAGTATTCACATGGTTCGTCTGTATGGCGATCAAGTCTGGCTGGGCCTTGGCGACAAGGCGGATTAGCTTGGTATCCGGCCCTGGTGGTGCAACCTTGGCGGACTGGCTATCTCGCTTAGTCGCGACGGTCTGGCTGTGTATTCGCGGCTTAGCGGATACACTTTGTGCTTGCCGCGAGATAGGGTGGTGATCCTATCAGCTAGGGCGGTAATCACACTCCTCTTCGTGCCTATAAATAGGACCCCCTGTCCCTTCAATTTTGTAACCAACTGAACAGTAAGTGAACTCGTGGATAGTTGTTGGGGACAAATTTTTCTAGTTGCGCGGTTTGGAGTGTTGACCGGTTTTTGTTGTGCAGGTTGTGCGGATAGCGCTGAAAAGTCAGGGATTCTGTTCTGACTTCGATCAGGGACAGTACCGACTCTGCGGTTAGCAACAAGCAGTTAGCAACAGACCGCGGTTTGCGACCAGGCGGTCTTCTCTTTTGCAACTTGTTTCCAAGTTCAATAAGTTGTCCGCTTGTAGAGGTTTGATTCAGTTCGGCAGCAGCTGTTCGTGCGATCTGGCGACTAGACGACCGTGCGGTTAGGCGGCCTGCAGATCGGCGGTTAGAGTTCAGCATTGCAATAACGGGCAGTTCGCGCGGCTAGGTTGCAATTTGACGACTTAGCAGATTCAGCAGACTCCGTAGCGGTTAGCAGCGAAGCCGGCGGTTACTCTTTGAGTCCGCGCGGCTAGGTTCTTGCCTTGTATTTTTCTGCTTCCATCGGGCACATCGGCGAATCATGTCTCATCATGTATATCTCGCCCTGTAAAGATTTTTTGTTAGTACAAGATTCTTGTTTTTTTGTTTGCATATGGCTTACTTGGGCTCAGATAGTGTTTTTGCGCATGGTTTCCCGCTTTCCGCAAATCACAAATCTTTACAATGTTAAGGGCTTACTTGAATTTGAATGTACAAGAATGAGACTGATAGTTGTCAACCAGTCAGCCGCAAGGCATAGACGCGTGTTGAACGTACTGGTTTGGTCATTGAAGACTCTAAGGGGTCGGGCTCAAAGACTGAAATACGGAAATGCAAACACTGAACATTGATTCAATTGCCCTTAACATGTCCTAAATGATAATATTTTTATAAAAACATATGACCGTCCACATTATTCGCACATGCAGTCATTCATCATTGCTTAAACTGTTATATAATTACACAATGATATGTCTATACAGGTTGTCTAAGAACGTACTCTACTGCTTATAGAAATATTGATATGGAATTACTGCTTTAGAGATTCTTTACCTGCTCAGAAAATGAACATTATGATGTTACGCATATTGCTATACGTAACGTTTCTTGTTTGCATGTACTGCAGATTAAAAAAGTATATTCTCGCTTAGTCTTTGTTAAAAACTAATGGTTTAATTCTCTAACATTTAGGTACAGGTAAGTTGCAAGCTAATCGGTGTTAGGGCTTTGATTGGAGCAAATGATGACGTTGGCGACATATGTTGATAGTGTGCCTTTCGTTGCTCTTTTGATGCATATATATATATATATATATATATATATATATATATATATATATATATATATATATATATATATAGCTAAACTAATGTCCTTTGTTTCCTTTTAAATGTGTTTAGTCATGGTATTAAACTGTTATAAGGTGTTTGTGGTATGGCACGTGATATAGCATGTAATATATGAGTGTATTTTATTTCTTTGTTGCATGTGATAGCATGTACTACTCATTGTGTATAATGACTATTTTGCGGCCTGTGTGTTTAATCTTAATTTTGATTGTGCGGTGTACGGGCCGTTACAGAAGAAGAGTGGAGACCGGCTGGAATCGGGAGAATGAGCAGGAAATGAGAAGCCTCGAGCAGGATGACGGCCGGAATTGGGAGAGTGATGAAATCAGGAGAAGAGTTTTGGCCAAGGAGCGAAAAACCTAATGGTTTGCTAGTAGTTATTTTTTAGGATTGAAAAAACAGATAATTTCTTTGAAACAGGTTTTTTATGGTTTGCTAAAGGCCATAACAGATTTGTGAATAACACCACCCATCCAAAATAACCAAAAAATTTTGCCCTTTAAAAACCATCCCCAAAAGTTTATTGCCTTTAAATGTAACACCAAAAATTTGAGTCGCGTTAATTAAAAATTTCAGGGTCCGATCACGAATAAATCTAATCAATCTAACGACTTGTGGAGAGAGTAATCTATTTTTAATTACTTTATTATGCATGATAATCAGAAATTAAAGAGTCGGCAGATGTTAATAACCCAAAGAGGTCGCAGCGATTTGATTTTACGCGTGAGTTAGTATCGCAAAAATGTCTGTCCGCTTGGTTTTTGGTCAATTAGTAATATTACTAATAATAGCATAAGATGATAATAATAATAATATATCAGAATTTTTCCCATTTAAACAGATTTTCTCCCCATTGCCCGGTTCACGGTTATTTTAGGGTTATGCCATTACCTGGTTTGTCTCTTTTAGGGGACGGACCATTACCCGGTCCATCCCCTTTTATTTTCACGTTGCGGAATTTATTGAAACCCGCTCACCCGCTTATGTCGATCCCGTTTTCCGTTGTCGGCATAACACTCGCCGACGCCTGCAACTACTCGCAGCTGCATAGTCGGGAAGCAGTGTTGGCTTAGTCCTCGCCAGAATCTGGTGTCGGAGGCCAGCGGCCACTCCTTCCTCCTCAGTAGCCCAAGTCGGCCCTTTCCTTTCTTCCAAGCACTTCAAGAGGTAGTTCCTTAACCCTAACCGACGGGAAAAGTTTCTGAAACGTTGTTTTGGTTCCGGCAAGTGTGTTTTATCATCTCTTCCTCTAATCTAGGGTTCTTCATTTCTATCATGTGGTTATGCCCTTATGTTTTTTATTTCAGATTTTTAAAGGGGTTTACGTTTCCTTGTGTTAAGATTTCAACCGTCATTGTGTAATCCCTCGTGGCCTCGTCGCTAGATCGAGGTAACGATCACCTACATGATTTTTGCTTTTCGATTTAGTTTGTCTCGTTTATGTTAGGCAAGTCTCATGGTAATTCTAACGTGGTGGAATCTAGGTTAATGGATTTTCCACCAATTTTCAGATTTATTAAAGTTTTGGAGCTAGGAATCGGAGAAGTTTCGCAATTATCACCGATCTGAGGTGAGATCGTTGTCTCCAATTCTCTTTGCATTCACTGTGATTCCAGCCAACAAACTATTACCCTCAAGGGAATCATTTTTAATTCTGAAAATTTTATGGGTTATATTTTTAAGGTTGTCCTAGCTTTGGGAAAAGTGAATTTTACCTTAGTTGGAGAAATTCGTAGCGGTCAGACCTTTTCGAAGGAAAAACATGTTGCCTCGCCGTGTTATGGAGGTAAATGATGCTTTAAAAAAGATGATAAATGGAAAAATGGTTGGGTCAGATGATATACTCATTGAAGTGTGAAAATGTCTAGGGAACGAAGCAATTTTATGGCTTAAATATTTTTTCAATAAAATACTGAAGTCAAAGCAAATGTCAGACCAATTGAGAGAAAGTATCTTAATACCTTTGTATAAGAATAAATGAGATGTACAAAATTGTGTTAATTACAGGAGAATTAAATTGACGAGTCATACCGTGAAATTATGGGAACGAGTACTAGAAAGAAGAGTAAGACGGGAGACTAACATCTCGGAGAATCTATTTGGATTCATGTCAGGGCGGTCGACCATGGAAGCTATACATCTCTTGAGGAGACTCATTGATAACTACCGAGAAAGAAAACAAGATTTGTATATGTTGTTTATTGATCTTGAGAAGACCTATGATAGAGTTCCAAGAGAGATCTTATGGAGAATTTTGGAAAAGAAATGTATAAATGTATCATATATTGATATAATCAAAGATATGTATCCAAATTCAGTGACAAGGGTGAGGACATCTGGAGGATTAACACAGGAATTCTCTATCACTGTTGGCTTACACCAAGGTTCAGCTTTAAGCCCTTATCTATTTACCCTTATCTTAGATGAGCTTACCGGGCATATCCACCAAGAAATACCTTAGTGTTTATTGTTTGTGTATGATATCATTTTGGTTGATGAGACGCGCGATGGTGTAAACGCAAAACTTGAATCTTGACGAGACACTTTAGAAAAGAAGGGTTTTAGGCTGAGCAGAGCAAAGACAGAGTATATGGAGCTTAAATTTAACAGTGCAAGAAGGATGGCGTCGTTATTAAGTTCGGTGATCACGATATTTCTCGTACTGAATGTTTTAAGCAAGGTTTTGAAAACCGGACCGGACAGGACGGTTCAACCGGTCGGACCGCCAACCGGTGAACTATGCGGTCCGGTCAGATATCTGAAACCGCTCCCGCCAAAAACCGGTCAGGAACCGGTAAACCGGACGGTCAACCGGTAAAACCGCGAACCGGAACTGGTTCCGCTAAACTGGGTGGGTCTTGGGCCAAGGGATTAAAATATTTTTTTTTACTGTTAAACTTTATAAATAATAGAGATTTTTTAATTTACATAATGTTGCGCCTCTCAGCATTTTATAGAGATGTGGATGCCACCAATATGCAATCCTGTGATGGGGGACTAATATAAGACTAGATTTATAAATAAAAAAACTTAAAACAATGTTGGGTTTCGAACCCGTATCTCCAATAAAATACAACACCCTATCCACTGGGCTAACAAGGTTTTATCTATTCAAGTAAAAAATGTTATATATAATATTAATATATATTTATTTGTATAAAATAATGATATATTATATTATATTTAATTTAGTTATTTTAAATTTTTATATTTATGAAATTAAGTTTAATTTATATTTTTTATTTTTTTGAATTATATTAAATCATCTACTCATCAAATATATTTTATGATTTACTCATAATTATCAATATCATTTAAATAGAATTTAAAAATATAAGCATGTCATGATAATGAATATATTATTTTTATTTGTACCAAAATATAATGATAATAAATAATAAAAAATATGCAAATATTTATTATAATGTTTATTTTTGTCTAATATTGTTATATATATATATAACGGTTTGATCCCGGTTAAACCGGGTGGACCGGTTCAACCTTGAATCTTTCCCTCTGCCGGTTCGATCTTCAATACGGTTTTCAAAATGTTGATTTTAAGTATCTTGGATCGATAATTCAAAGATACGGAGGTATTGATAAAGATGTGACATATAGAATCCAAGCGGGTTGGTTGAAGTGGAGAGGCACGTTAGGGATCTTACGTGATTGTAAAGTACCATTAAAACTCGAGGGAAAGTTTTACTGTACTGCAATTAGACAAGTGATGCTCTATGGTTCTGAGTGTTGGACAGTGAATTGTGTACATAAGCAAAAAATGGGAGTTGCGGAGATGAGAACACTTAGGTGGATGTGTGGACACATGAGACTGGATAAAATTAGGAATGAATGGATCAAAGTTTAAGACAGGAGTAGCACCAATTGCAGAAAAGATGAGAGAAGCTCGACTAAGATGGTTTGGACACGCACAAAGGAGACCATTAGAGGCACCTGTTAGGCGTTGTGAGAGTCTAGTCACTAGGCATGTTAAACGAGGGAGGGGTAGACCAATAAAGACTTGGAATGAAACTATACGAAAAGATATGATGCACTTAGGCATTATGACAAAAGATAGGGCACAATGGCGACAAAGGATCCAATGATCCATATAGTCGACCCCACTATAGTGAGATAAAGGCTTGAGTGTTGTTGTAAACAGATTTTCTCCCCATTATCCGGTTCACGGTTATAGCAACTGCAAGACCCCCCCCCCTTATTTTCACGTGGCGGGATTTATTGGAACCCGCTCACCCGCTTACACTGATCCCATTTATCCATGTCGACATAACACTCGCCGACTCTCGTAACTGCACACATCAGCACAGTCCAGAATCAGCGTCGGCTCAGTCCTCGTAGGAATCCGGTGTCAGAGGCCAGCGCCCACTCTTCCTCCTCAATAGCCCTAGTCGGCCCTTTCCTTTCTTCCATGCACTTCAAGAGCCAGTTCCTTAACCCTAGTCAATGGGAAAAGTTTCTGAAATGTTGTTTCGGTTCCGGTAAGTGTGTCTTACCTTTTCTTCCTCTAATCTAGGGTTTTCTTCATTTCTATCTTGTGGATATACCCTTATGTTTTCGATTTCAGTTTTTAAAGGGTTTACGTTTCATTGTGTTAAAATTTCAACGGCCTTTGTGTAATCCCTCGCCGTTAGATCGTAGTAAAGATCTCCTACATGGTTTTTCATTTTTGATTCAGTTTGTCTAAGATTAATGGAGTTTTCCTCCTATTTTCAAATTTATTAAAGTTTTGGTGCTAGGAATCGGAGAACTTTCGCAATTATCACCGATCCTAGGTGAGATTGTTGTCTCCGATTCTCATTACATTCGTTGTGATTCAAGCCAACAAATTATTACCCTCTTGAGAATCATTTTTAAGGTTGCCCTAGCTTTTGGAAAAGGTGAATTTCACCTTAGTTGGAGAAGTTCGTAGTGGTCAGACCTTTCGGAAGAAAAAACATGTTGTCTCGCCGCGTTTATGAGCGCTGCAACACTACTGTAAGAAATATGACTCCTTTTAGTTAAACATATTAGATTATTTTAATTCATATTTTAATTATGTCAGTGTACGCACTTGAAAATTATAAGTTTCTATAGTCAGAACCAAGTCAAGGGGTAGGTACAGTTAAGCTAAATTTTCAGATTTGGTTACATGAAATCCTAAACCCAGTGTACTTAACTAGAACGCTACTCCGTGATTGTCTCACAAAACAGTAGTTTAGATTAATTCAAGGAGGTTCACCATCGTGTTTTTGGTGGAGGCACACCACTGTGTTCTCAGGACCAGTAGGCCACCACATGAATTTCAGGCTTAGGGTCGATGGCCGTTGTTAAAGATATGGAACTCCGTAGATAGGAGTTTGTGTTCCACTTGAGGGACGTTCAGTTCAGGGCATCATCAGATTTGTCACTCAGATTATAATTTTCATTTTGTGTGATCTCCATTAAAAATGAGTTTTAATAAGACAAATCATGAAATCTACAGCAGTTCAGGGTACCACCAGGTTTGCCACCCAGACTTCAGTCTTTAGATTGTGCGTAATCGCCATTAATATTAAGATTCAATAAGTCAATCATGAAATCTATTAGAACTTACAGCAAACACAATTCAAAAGCTTCAAAAATTCATTAACCAGTAAAACTCAGGAAATGACACAGAACTCATAATAATCAATTACATGAACACAGCAAATGTACAAACAGTAAGATTAATAGTATACAATATTACATATTATGTATATTAGAAAAATTTATGTTTTTTAGTGTTGCTGGGAGTAGTCTTTCTTACCATCCAGTGGGTCTGACCCAATTAAAACTTGTTTTTATATGAGGCTCAGGTCAGGGGATTCGCTTAAGATAGGCGACGCAGCCTTCACAGTCGTCAATTTCTTTCAGTTGTACGACTTTGTTATTGTAATTTATTTACTTATAGACATTACGCGTTATTGTACTCTAATCATGTTTTGATGTATCAGTTTATTTCAGACTGACAGTGTATCAGTATCATAGTGTTATGTTCAGTTCTAGATGGCCCTGTGAATTCAAGTTTGTGAGATATACTTTTACCCATGGATTTTTCTTACTATACTCCTGATGTAAGTTTCCTTTTATCACATTTATTTTTACCTACTTTATTCAAGTTTTTATACTATTACTTAGTTTACTTTTTATCACGGGCCCGACCGGCCTGTTGATTTCCTGTTAAACTAGGTAGGGGTGTTCCATTAAAAGTACCATCTCATCCCCCCCCCCCTGTTTGGCAGCTTGGAACATATCAGGAAAACAAAGACCCTCTTTATTTTTCTGGAAGTCCGGCCTGAAAGCTCCTTGCCTTCATCTCGCTCCAGACGATCGATGATCTCTGCAAGGATTTGTCAGCGCCTCCCTCTCTCCTAGGATTTCGATGTCCACCTCACATCCAGTCCCCGTCGGTCTTGACAACTCAATCGTTGGATCTGATGTCCTACCCACAGGAGTTCGTCAGTCCTTATTGCCTTCTTCCAAAACTTCGCCGCCACCGTCGCTAACCTCTGTGGGCACCGACGACCGACCCCTTCCCACCTGCGGACGACATTGATAAGTGTCCTGATAGCCTTAGTTGATAATCCTCAGTCGGTTCCCCCAATCCGTCTTCCCCGTCCAGCCTAAGTTGTTAAAGGTGCGCCTAAGACTCCAGGCTCACCAGGCTCAGATGATTGCGTCTTTGTGCGCCTTTTGGAGCATAAAAGGCGCACCTGAGTGAAATTTTTGCTATAATTTGTTTTTCAAAATTAATAAAAAAATAATGTAAGAATTTATTATTTTTGGTATGATGTTGTGTTTATGAAACATAATCGAGTGTTAATGTTTAAATATGATCTCAGTGACCACATTGATTTTATTTTTTAAGAGATATAAATGGTAGTAATGAATAATTAATGAGTTGAATAAATGAAAAATCTGATCAGAGATATGAACTTGTTTTTAATGATAATTATTTAAAATAGATGTGATTGTGACTTACCTTCATCAGGCGCGCGCCTGCGCCTTGAGCAGAGGATCAAAGATCCATTTGCGCCTTGGTGCGCCTTGCATCGTTAATAACTAAGCGTCCAACAACATATCCACAATGCCCTCCCTTTTTTTATTTAACCAGATTCCTTTCCCTGCTTGGATTGATTATGATCCCGCACTAGTCTCCCACATGTATACCTCTTGTCCAATCTCTTCTCACATCAAGTTAGAATAAAAATAATGTTATGTTAATTTGATCTTTATAATTCAGAGCTTGCACTAACTCTCGTTGTGCCTATTTGTCGTTCATTTGAAATATACTTGCGTTCTTCTCTTTCTTTTTAGTCATGGTTGTGGATTTTAATTTCATGGCATATGTCACAAGAACCCTGGCTACTTAAGAGCGACATTTGAAATAGGGGGGAGTAGCACACCCAAAGCAATGTTTGATCTTTGCCACGTTCATTCGTGAGGGGACTCCTAATGTGTTGCATACCATACCAATAGACATTCCATCTTGCAAATACGATTTATCTTGTTTAGACAAAATCTTAGAAATTATACTCTTATTCTCATGCCTTCCAGCTAATTTATCACCTATTTTGATTTCACGTTTTTGTTAAATATATACATGAATCCTTTCCAAATTATAATTGGAAACCCCCGTTCTATGGATCCATCTCACATCAATAACTCGACCACTTGCACCTATAGGTAGTCTTAAAGAAGATTCCTTTGAAGTGTATACCTCAATACCAAGTATAATTCGTAATAATCTATCCTTCGGAGCATATGATGAGTTGTCCGAGGTGCAAATTAACCTAGTAAGATATTGCCAATTCTATCCAATATCCCAGGATCATAATTCCATTCCTGTCTAAATTGCGGAGTAAATAAGACTTTTAATGCGGGATCTCCTTAGTGAATTTTTTAGGGCCTGGGCTTGTTACATGAATCTGAATTTCATATTTAAGATTTAATAAGTCAATCATGAAATCTATTAGAACTTACAACAAACACAATTCAAAAGCTTCAAAAAGTCATTAACCAATAAAACTCAGGAAATGACACAGAACTCATAATATCGATTACATGAACAGAGTAAATGTACAAACGGTAAGATTAATAGTATTCAATATCACATATTTTGTATATTAGAAAAGTTTATGTTTTTTTAGTGTTGCTTGGAGTAGTTTTTCTTACTCTCCAGTGGACCTGACCTACTTGGAACTTGTTTTTATATGAGACTCGGGTCAGGGGATTCACTTAGGATAGGCGACACAGCCTTCACAGTTGTACCACTTTGTTAGTGTACTTTATTTACTTACAGACATGCGTTATTGTACTCTGATCATATTTTGATGTATCAGTTTATTTCAGACTGACAGTATATCAGTATCATAGTGTTATGTTCAGTTCTAGATGGCTCCGTGAATTCAGGTTTGTGAGATATACTTTTACTCATAGATTTTTCTTACTATACTTCCGATGTAAGTTCCCTTTTAGCACATTTTTTTACCAACTTTATTCCAGTTTTTATACCATTACTTAGTTTACTTTTTATCACGGGCCCGACTGGCCTGTTGATTTCCTACTAAACTAAATTGGGGTGTTCCATTAAAAGTACCATCTCATCCCTCCTCTGTTTGGCAGCTTGGAACATATCAGGAAAACAAAAACCCTCTTTATTTTTCTGGAAGTCCGCCCTAATAGCCCTTGCATTCATCTCGCTCCCAGACGATCGATGATCTCCATCAGGATTCGTCAGTGCATCCCTCTCCCCTAGGGTTTTGATGTCGCATCACTTCCAGTCCCCGTCGGTCTTGACGACTCTATCGTCGGATCTGATGTCCCACGCACAGGAGTACGTCGGTCTTTGTTGCCTGTAACATCCGTAAGATTTGACGCAAAAATTTATTTTAATTGTAGGGTCGAGTCACGACGGATTTTGTTCGAGGCAGCACGTCGTCAAGGTACAATGTTACTATTCCTAAAGATCGTGTCCGTTAATTTGAGTAGTGTGTCAATCGTAGTGGTGGTGTGCCAAAAGTGTATTTTAGTAATGACGTGCGGCGAAATCGTTTATATTCAAAGGAGTTAGTGTAGAGTGGGTGTGCACATAGAAAGAATAATCATTTTGGAGAAATAGGGGGAGGTGGTTATCAAAACCATCCTCACGGTTCATAAGAAAACCGCAATGCCCGATATATTCCCGCACACTCTCATTTCACGAAGAAAAGCCGCAAACCGCAAGCCATTCTCCGATTTTCGCGTGTTCCGTCTCCCGCAAACGACGCTCCCGCTGCCCTGGCCGACGGCATTCCCCGCTCCAGATCTCAACGCCGACTTCTCCTCCTTCCTCTACGGGCGTCGGTGGTTGTTCCTTTTCATTCTTTGCCCGTGGAAGAACCGATTTCACTCTAACCGGTGGAAGTTGAAAACGTTTGTTTCCGGTGAGTTTTATTTCTCCCTTGTCTCTATTCTTTCATGCAAATCCTTCGATTTGGAAATTAATCTAAACTAGGTTTTCTTCCTCTTGCCCTAATTAGGTTTTGGAGTACGGGATCCACCGCGAATTTGGAGTTGGGCGCAGTGAGAGCCTCAATCACTCCCACGTAAAGGTAATACACTATGTTAGCCTTTTGATTTTTGGTTACCCTAATTTATTGGAATTTTTTCAATGAAAACTCTAAGGGGAAAATGTGAAATTTAGGGTTGTCTTGGTTTGCAGGATTTTGGTGGCCTCGGGGCAAGGTTCTGAAAGTCCCCAGCAGTCGGATTTCCTTCGGAAAAACAAATGTCGTCGCGCCGAGTGTACGAGCACCGCACCACCACTGTAAGAAAACCTAATCCCTGTTAGTTAGACGTAGCAAAAAATGTATTTTGTATACGCATGTGTAGGTTTTGTACAAACATCATGACCATGCATAGAAAGGTGTGGTGGTAGCGAAAAATGTGTAGGATGACACCCTTCTCCAAGACCAAAGTAGTCAGATCATGAACAGTAACGTTAGGTACGAAACCTTTACCCGTGTACGTAAGCTTGGAATTTGTCCAACCAAGAGCGTGAATGTCTCTTCTAGTCCACGAGAAAGTCAAGGATCGCTCAGTAGTACACCAAAAGAGATGTCTCAAGCAGAGTAGCATCAGACCAAAAAGGTCAGTAAGCACACATAAGTCTTTTCGTGCAAGGTAGAGGCGCACTACCTTTATCATAAGGCATATGGAACACTATGAGCAGTATAGTCTTGGAAGTTGACTTCCCTTTGAGACAGTTAGTAGATTCAAGACCATGTCCGCGCGACACTAGAACCATTGAGTTTGTCAGATGGTCTCGGGTCGTCAGTTTCAGATGCGCGTTAGATGTTACTCTGCCTAGAGCCTTCCAAATGGATGTGCAGGCTAGAAACCACCTAGAACTCAAGTATAGACCTGACGTAAGACAGTACACTAGTTAGTGAACGTCGGGACTTGGGTTATTGAACTGAAAGTCACGAACATAGAACAAGTAGGTGTATTGACCAGAAAGTATTGTGAAGGCGTGCATAACATATAGCGTAAATGATTTTAATACTCGAAACTATTTTCTAAAGACATACATTCATCATATGAGAAAATGTTTATAGTGTCACTATTAGGAGTTATTTTTCCTTACTCTGACCCCTCGTGGGCAATGTTTTTACAGGTGACCCAGGTGGGAAACTACGCCTAGGATGAGCGATAAGTGGAGTCAGATTATAGTTGTTTCCACTTTCAGTTTTCTCTATTTCAGCATATACTTGTAATTGTGGACAATGTATCTTGTTAATATTTTATATGTCTTGTATCATACTTATAATGTTATTTCAGATTTTCATTCATTTTACTTCTATTCATGTTTAGTGGCTCTGTGAATCCAGATATGAGGTATGTGATTACCATTAGTTTACTTTCTTAGTTTCCGTTGTAAGTTTTAAATTTTTAGTAGTTGCTTCTTTTTACCTGTTGCATACTAGTTTTAATACTGTTTTCTAGTTCTCTTTATATCGCTGACCAGGTTGTATGGCTGATTATTGTAAAACTGGGAAGGGGTATTACAAATTGGTATCAGAGCGAGGTTTAGGATCTCTGGACCCAAGAAAAATTCACAGTCATAGGAATGTGTAAGAGTAAACTCTTGTTAGTAGAGTATTTAAGTTGCATTTAAGCCCGAGTTTTCGCAAGAGTACAAAATAAATTGTTAAGTCAGATTTCATAGATGCATGATAAATAATCATATTTCTTTTATATGTTCTATCAGGCACCACGAGTCAGTGAACCGGGTGAATCTTCACGTCAAGACCCTGTTCTTAACGCGACCATAGGAGACGCTGTCGTGTCACAGGTACCACCAGTTCCAGCAGCTCCAGAGGGCACTGACATAGCATCTCAGATTGCAAAGACGATTACTGTTGCCTTGATGGAGTTTCAGAGAGGACTGGCTGCAGGGTTTCCAGCTCCAGTACAAGTACCAGCCCCTGCACCAGCTCCTGCCCCAGTACCCGTGGAGATGACCTTGGAATGCTATTTGAGGAACTTCAGAGAGCTTCAACCCTCGAACTACAGTAGGGATGAGACCGCGATGGACACAGATGATTGGATAGCAAACACCAGAGACCTATTGAACGTTTTGGAGTGCTCGGAGAACAAGAATGTTCCTCTGGCAGTTTTCCTCCTTTGAGGTGAGGCAAAGGTCTGGTGGGACAAGTACCGGGCAGATAATCCTGCAGGTAAATTGTTATGAAAATTTCCTCTTATGTTAGGAAGTGATACGTTCTTTTTAAATAGTATGACCATACTTTTGGCCAGGTCATACGTCAGACATATTTATGTGAGGCGAATTTTCTAGAGCTCTTGCAAACTGGTTCGTGCCTCCTTCCGCACGACGAGGTCTCCAAGAGAAATATCTTAGGCTTTTCCAGGGGACAAGACTGTTACTGAGTACGAGCGAGAGCTTCCCCATCTGGCTCGATATGCGGGCGTGATGCAGGGAGATCAGGCTGAGAAGTGCAGCCGCTTCGTGGATGGCTTGCGTGACTCGTTGAGGCAGTCGATGATGACCATGGTCAATGCTGACTACAAAAGCATAGTGGATATGGCTCACAGGCTGCAGGTTGATCAGCAGTAAGTTCAGAAGCGAAGTAGTTTCCGTACGAAGTGATCTCAGGATTCGCATCAGCCGCAACAGAGCAGGAATGACCAAGGAAAGAACTGGAACAAGAAGCTGAAGCCTGATGCAAAGAAGAGTGGTCAGTCTGGAGACAGGAGCAAGGACTATCTCCTTTGTCCCAAGTGTCAGCGTCGCCATCCAGGAGAGTGTTTGGTCAGCGCAGGCGTGTGTTACAAGTGTCGACAACCTGGACACATAGCTCGCTACTGTCAGGAAGTTGGTGCGAATCAGTTAATCAAAGTCTTATTGTATCCATTACATTGATGTAATTACTGTGGATGACCAATGTAATTTGTTCCTGCAGTCGAAGTACGAGGTTGATGGCTCTAGCAGAGTAGACAAGGGCAAAGGGTTGATGTCACTGATGGGATACCAAAGCAGGGTCGAGATTTGGTGCAGCTCAGAGCGTATGGGCTTGGTCAGCAGTAGGCAAAGGATCAGGAGGATGTAGTGACTGGTAAGTATTTATTTTGCTTAACAAGTTTATTTAATCATCCGTAGTGACACTCTATTTATCTTTATAAATCATTCATGTAGGCATCCTTATGATTCGTAATTTACCCTCCAAGATTCTATTTGATACGGACGTCTCGCACTCATTTATCGCGGAATCTCTAGTGCGTAAGCTGAATTTAGAAGTCTTCCCAGAGACAGTACCACTGGAAGTCATGATGCCGAATGGATCCCTTCTGCAGACCAGAGATAAGTGCAGGGTACCAGTGCAGTTTGGTGATACCGAGATTATCGTAGAGGCCTTGCAGCTTCCTATTGCTGGTTTTGATCTGATCTTTGGAATGGACTGGCTTTCGGCAGTCAACGTCAGGATTGACTGTAGGGAGAAGCAGATACAGTTTGAGGGCCCCAACCAGACTGCATTTACCTTCCAGGGCTTGAAGGGAGTGGGGAAGATGATCATCTCCTCGGTCCAAGCTAGGAGGTGCTTTGCGAAGGGTTGTGAAACTTTCTTATTACTGATGAATGTGGAGGCTAAGGCTGACTTGTCAGAGGTACCGGTGGTGCAGGAATTCCCTGATGTCTTCTCGGAAGAGCTCCCTGGTGCCCCTCCAAATAGAGAGATTGAGTTCCTGATAGACCTACAGCCTGGGTCTACACCGGTAGCCAAATCCCCCTACCGGATGGCTCCAAGAGAACTAGCGGAGTTGAAGAGCCAGTTGCAAGAGTTACTTGATTTGGGCTTTATACGTCTCAGTATTCACCTTGGAGTGCTTCAGTGCTATTTGTGAAGAAAAAGGATGGTAGTCTGAGACTATGCATAGACTACCGTGAGTTGAACAAACTGACAGTAAAGAACAAATATCTAATTCTCAGGATTGATGATTTGTTCGACCAATTGGTGAGTTCGTGCACTTTTTCCAAGTTAGATCTGAGGTCGGGCTACCATCAATTAAAGATTCGGGATGTGGATATACAGAAGACGGCTTTCAGTACCATGTATGGACACTTCGAGTTTGTGGTCATGTCGTTTGGGCTGACCAATGCTCCTTCAGTATTTATGGAGCTGATAAACAGGGTATTTCGGGAGTACTTGGATCGTTTCATTATCGTCTTTATCGATGATATCTTGATATTCTCTAAGAGTGCAGAAGATCATGTCGCATACCTCAGGATTGTTTTGAGCACCCTCAGGAAGAACCAGCTGTATGCTAAGTTTTCAAAGTGTGAGTTCTGGCTTTCAGAGATTGCATTCTTAGGTCATGTCATCAGTCAGAAAGGGCTTAGTGTTGATCCGAAGAAGATAGAGGTCATTAAGGATTGGCCAAGCTCGACGACAGTCTTAGAGGTTCGCAACTTTTTGGGTCTAGCTAGTTACTACAGGAGATTCATCAAGGATTTCTCAAAGATAGCCTTACCACTGACTTCCCTCACCAGGAAGGGTAAAGGCTTGGTTTGGACAGTTGAATGTGAGTTGGCTTTTGAGAACTTGAAGGACAGGTTGATGACCGCACCGATCTTGAGTTTACCTTCAGGGCCTGACGGGTTTCAGATTTATAGCGATGCGTCAAGTCAGGGTTTGGGTTGTGTTCTCATGCAACATGAAAAGGTCGTAGTCTATGCCTCGAGACAGTTAAAGGTGCATGAGAGGAACTATCTCGTGCATGACTTGGAGCTTGCAGCAGTCATATATGCCCTGAAGATATGGAGGCACTATCTCTATGGAATGTGTTGCGAGATCTTAACAGATCATAAGAGCCTCAAGTATATCTTCGATCAGCGGGAGCTCAATTTGAGGCAGCGCAGATGGTTAGAGTTTTAATCAGACTACGACGTAGATATTCAGTACCACCCAGGAAAGGCGAACGTTGTAGCTGACGCCCTTAGCCGGAGAGGTTCGTGTTTCTTCCATCTCACTCAGCAGGAGTTAGTGTGGGAACTAAAGAGACTGGACATCACCGTTGTGCCACGTTGTAGTTTTGTTTCTGCAAGGTTGAGTTGGATAGAGATTACTTGCGACATTAAGGATAGAATCAGGGCAACTCTACCGTGGGATCCAAAGATGGCAGAGATTTGGATGTCAGTGCAAACGGGTCAGAAGGAGAGATTCACTATTCAGGATGATTTATTGGCAGTGTGTGTATCCACGATGTTAGCCACCTTCGCGAGCACATTCTATTTGAGGCACGTAATTCCAGATATTCTATACATCCGGGTAGCACGAAGATGTATGCAGATCTCAAGAAAGTAGTCTGATGGCCAGGCTTGAAAAGTGATGTTGTTGATTATGTAGGGAAATGCGAGACGTGCAAGTTAGTTAAGGCCGAGTGTCAAAAGCCTGGAGGCAAGTTGTAGCCACTTCCCATTCCCGAGTGGACATTTGAGGATATATCCATGGACTTCATCCATGGTCTGCCGAGATCGCAGAGTGGGAATGATTCCTTATGGGTTATAGTTGATCGGCTTTCTAAGGTCGCCCATTTCATTCCTCTTAAGAAGACAGATCAGGGTCCCAGATTGGCACAGTTATATATAGACGAGATAGTTCGACTTTACGGTGTTCCCAAGACTATTGTTTCAGACCGAGATGACAACTTTACCTCCAAGGAGTGGAGATACGTACAGGAGCGGTTGGGCACCAGATTACATTTCAGCACAGCATTCCATTCCCAGACTGATGGACAGACTGAGCACACAAATAGGACTTTGGAGGATCTGCTACGGATGTGCATTTTGGACTTTGGAGGAAAATGGGAAAAGTATGTTACTCTTATGGAGTTCTCCTACAACAACAGTTTTCAGACAAGTATTGGGATGGCACCGTTCGAGACTCTCTATGGTAGACGTCGGATACCGTTGTGTTGCGCGAAAGTGAGGAAAGGTCTACTATCAGGGAGTCATAGATTGATAAGACCACTGATAGGATCAAGCTCATTCAAGAGCATATGAAGACCGCTCAGGATAGTCATGCCAAGTATCATGATCAGAAGCACAGGTCAGTAGAATTCAGTGTTGGAGACTACGTTTATCTGAAGGTCAGACCAGTCAGAGGAGTCTCTAGAATAAAGCGGATGAAGAAACTGAGTCTCAGATTCGTTGGTCCTTTTGAGGTACTAGAAAGAGTTGATGAGGTTGCATATAGGGTGGCCTTACCTGAGGAAATGAGCGGTATACATGATGTATTCCACTTCTCCTATCTGAGGAGAGCAGTCAGAGATTCCAGTCAGATCATCAGTACCGAGGAAGCACCAATCGAGACAGATCTTAGTATCGGAGTTAGACCAGTCAGAATTGTGGATTCAAGGTTACAGAAACTCGGGAATAGAGAGATTCGCATGGTCAAATTCCTTTGGATGAACTGTGGCCGTCCAGAGTATACTTGGGAGCGAGAGAATGAGCTTAAGAGCAATGCAAACTATTCTTTCCTCTTTGATTCAGGTATGGTTACAATTTTCGAGGACGAAAATTTTTGTTAGTTGTGGAGATTTGTAACATCCGTAAGATTTGACGCAAAAATTTATTTTAATTGTAGGGTCGAGTCAAGACGGATTTTGATCGAGGCAGCGCGTCGTCAAGGTACAATGTTACTATTCCTAAAGATCGCGTCTGTTAATTTGAGTAGTGTGTCAATCGTAGTGCTGGTGTGACAAAAGTGTATTTTAGTAACGACGTGCGGCGAAATCGTTTATATTCAAAGGAGTTAGTGTAGAGTGGGTGTGCATATAGAAAGAATTATCATTTTGGGGAAATAGGGGGGAGGTGGTTATCAAAACCATCCTCACAGTTCAAAAGAAAACCGCAATGCCCGATATATTCCGGCACACTCTCACTTCACGGAGAAAAGCCGCAAACCGCAAGCCATTCTCCCGATTTTCGCGTGTTCCGTCTCCCGCAAGCGACGCTCCCGCTGCCCTGGCCGACGGCATTCCCCGCTCCAGATCTCAACGCCGACTTCTCCTCCTTCCTCTACGGGCGCCGGTGGTTGTTCTTTTTCCTTCTTTGCCCGTGGAAGAACCGATTTCACCCTAACCGGTGGAAGTTGAAAACGTTTGTTTCCGGTGAGTTTTATTTCTCCCTTGTCTCTATTTATTCATGGAAATCCTTCGATTTGGAAGTTAATCTAAACTAGGTTTTCTTCCTCTTGCCCTAATTAGGTTTTGGAGTACGGGATCCACCGCGAATTTGGAGTTGGGCGCAGTGAGAGCCTCAATCACTCTCACGTAAAAGTAATACACTATGTTAGCCTTTTGATTTTTGGTTACCCTAATTTATTGGAATTTTTCCAATGAAAACCCCAAGGGGAAAATGTGAAATTTAGGGTTGTCTTGGTTTGTAGGATTTTGGTGGCCTCGGGGCAAGGTTCTGAAAGTCCCCAGCAATCGGATTTCCTTAAAAAAAATAAATGTCGTCGCGCCGAGTGTACGAGCACCGCACCACCACTGTAAGAAAACTTAATCCCTGTTAGTTAGACGTAGCAAGAAATGTATTTTGTATACGCATGTGTAGGTTTTGTACAAACATCATGACCATGCATAGAAAGGTGTGGTGGTAGGAAAACGGTCGCGAAAAATGTGTAGGATGACACCCTTCTCCAAGATCAAAGTAGTCAGATCATGAACAGTAACGTTAGGTACGAAACCTTTACCCGTGTACGTAAGCTTGAAATTTGTCAAACCAAGCGCGTGAATATCCCTTCTAGTCGACCACGAGAAATTCAAGTGTCGCTCAGTAGTACACCAAAAGAGATGTCTCAAGCAGAGTAGCATCAGACCAAAAAGGTCAGTAAGCACACATAAGTCTTTTCGTGCTAGATAGAGGCGCACTACCTTTATCATAAGGCATATGGTACACTATGAGCAGTATAGTCTTGAAAGTTGACTTCCCTTTGAGACAGTTAGTAGATTCGAGACCATGTCCGCGCGACACTAGAACCATTGAGTTCGTCAGATGGTCTCGAGTCGTCAATTTCAGATGCGCGTTAGATGTTACCCTGCCTAGAGCCTTCCAAGTGGATGTGCAGGCTAGAAACCACATAGAACTCAAGTATAGACGTGACGTAAGACAGTACACTAGTTAGTGAACTTCAGGACTTGGGTTATTGAACTGAAAGTCACGAAAATAGAACAAGTAGGTGTATTGACAAGGAAGTATTGCGAAGGCGTGCATAATATATAGCATAAATGATTTTAATACTCAAAACTATTTTCTAAAGACATGCATTCATCATATGAGAAAATGTTTTTAGTGTCACTAGGATGAGTTATTTTTCCTTACTCTGACCCCTCGTGGGCAATGTTTTTACAGGTGACCCATGTGGGAAACTACGCCTAGGATGAGCGTTAAGTGGAGTCAGATTGTAGTTGCTTCCACTTTCAGTTTTCTCTATTTCAGCATATACCTTTAATTGTGGACAATGTACCTTATTAATGTTTTATATGCATTGTATCAAACTTATAATATTATTTCAGATTTTCAGTCATTTCACTTTTATTCATGTTTAGTGGCTCTGTGAATCCAGATATGAAGTATGTGGTTACCCTTAGTTTACTTTTTAGCTTCCGTTGTAAGTTTTAAATTCTTAATAGTTGTTTCTTTTTACCTACTACATACTAGTTTTAATATTGTTTTCTAGTTCTCTTTATATCGCTGACCCGGTCGGATGGCTGATTATTGTAAAACTGGGAAGGTATGTTACATTGCCTTCTTCCAAAACTTCGCCGCCATCGTCGTTAACCTCCGTGGCACTAGCAACTGCTTCCCACCTGCGGACGACATTGACAAGTGTCCTGATAGCCTTAGTTGATAATCCTCATCCAATTCCCCAATCTGCCTTGCCCATCCAACCTAAGTTGTTAAAGGCGCGCCTAAGACTCCAGACTCACCAGGCTTAGATGATTGCGTCTTTGTGCACCTTTTTGCGTCTTTGGAGCATAAAAGGCGCACCTGAGTGAAATTTTTGCTATAATTATTTTTTCAAAATTAAGAAAAAAATAATGTAAGAATTTAATATTTTTGGTATGATGTGTTTATGAAACATAATCGAGTGTCAATGCCTAAATATGATCTCAGTGAGCACATTGATTTTATTTTTTAAGAGATATATAAATGATAGTAATGAATAATTAATGAGTTGAATAGATGGCGAATCTGATCAGAGATATGAACTTGTGTTTAATGATAATTATTTAAAATAGATGTGATTGTGTCTTACCTTCATCAGGCGTGCGCCTGCGCCTTGAGCCTCGGATCGAAGACCCCTTTGCGCCTTGATGCGTCTTGCAATGTTAATAACTAAGCATCCAACTACCTATCCACAATGCCCTCCCTTTTTTATTTAACCAGATTCTTTTCCCTGCTTGGATTGATTCTCATGCCACACTAGTCTCCCACAGGTATACCTCTTGTTGATTCTCTTCTCACATCAAGTTAGAATAAAAATAATGTTATGTTAATTTGATCTTTATAATTCAGAGCTTCCACTAACTCTCGTTGTGCCTATTTGTCGTTCATTTGAAATATACTTGTGTTCTTCTCTTTCATTTTACTCATGGTTCTGGATTTTAATCTCATGACATATGTCACACGAACATCGCTTAAGAGCGACATGTTAGGCGTAGGTTAATCACTCGATCAATTTACTTAATGGCTCGAATGTGTGCTCTCTTTAATTTGATCTCTACTTTATTTATTAAAATTCAATATAAAACTCTGGAGTATTGGTTTACATTAGAAGTTACAGTGGCTATTGGGAGTGGGGGTAGTTATGGTGGTTATTGGAAGTGAGGAATGAGATAGTTAAGGTAGCTCTTGGAGGGGGAAGGTGATGACCGGTCAGAGCAAGGTAGTGGTGGATTTGAGCAAGGTAGTGGTGGGCCAAGGGAGGAGGAGGGGGAAATGGCCTAGGCTTAGGCACCTAGGTTTCTGTTTTGGTACCGGATAAACAAAAGGAGGAATTTTTTCTTCAACTTTTGATGCCACTAAATGAAGTCATCGAGACCTATTTGTACAGTTCAATTCCGTTTATAATCTTCCGATCATGACAAATTTACAAATATATTAAATGTTTTAGAAAAGAATAACTAAAATTTTTGGATCATCAATCCACGCAAAAATAAACGGCTCCAATCATTGTCTAGACCTTTGTTTGATGTGACCCCCACCAGAATGTCTCCAACTACTTTGTCAAAGGAGATAATCACTCAAGACCTACTGCAGAATCCAAGGATCATGATGAGAAGAAAAAAAATGCAAAAATGAGAAGCTTCCAAAAAGTAATGTTTTCATTAGTATGACATTTTGTTTCCATAAATACAGAAGAGCGAAGTAAAAAAATGGAAATTTGCGGTGAGAAAGGGAAGAGTAAGGTGCATAGGGAAAATCAATAATTTAAAATATTTAGATTAGTAGAATAAATACCTTAAAGGAAGTGAGGCAAATAATAGACTAAATAAATCCTAAAAAGTAAAATTAAAAAAAACAACACTCAAGCCTTTATCCCACTATAGTGGGGTCGGCTATATGGATTATTTGCCGCCATTGTGCCCTATCTTTTGTCATAATCTCACTAATGCCTAAGTACATCATGTCTTTCTTTACAATTTCATTCCAAGTCTTTATTAGTCTATCCCTCCCTCGTTTAACATGTCTAGTGACTAGACTCTCACAACGCCTAACAGGGGCCTCTAATGGTCTCCTTTGTACGTGTCAAAACCATCTTAGACGAGCTTCTCGCATCTTCTCTGCAATTGGTTCTACTCTTGTCTTATCCCTGATACTTTCATTCCTAATTTTATCCAATCTCGTGTATCCACACATCCACCTAAGCATTCTCATCTCCACAACTCTCATTTTTTCTCGTGTACACAATTCACTGCCCAACCCTCAAAACCATAGAGCATCGCGGGTCTAACTGCAGTACGGTAAAACTTGTCCTTAAGTTTTAGTGGTACTTTACGATCACATAAGATCCCTGACGCGCCTCTCCATTTCAACCAACCCGCTTGGATTCTGTCACATCTTTATCAATACCTCGTCTTTTTGAACTATCAATCCAAGATATTTAAAACACTCAATACGGGAAATATCTTGATCACCCAATTTAATAACGAAGTCATCTGTCCTTCTTGTACTGCTAAATTTAAGCTCTATATACTCTGTTTTTGCCCTGCTCAACCTAAAACTCTTTTTTTCTAAAGTATCTTTCGCCAAGATTCAAGTTTTGCGTTTACACCCTCGCGCGTCTCATCAACCAAAACGATATCATCCGCAAATAATAAACACCAAGGTATTTCTTGTTGGATGTCTGGTGAGCTCATCTAAGATAAGGGTAAAGAGATAAGGGCTTAAAGCTGAACCTTGATGTAAGCCAGTATTTATATGAAATTCTTGTGTTAATCCTCCGGAAGTCCTCACCCTTGTCACTGAATTTGTATACATATCTTTGAGTGTGTCAATATATGATATATTTACACTTTTATTTTCTAAGACCTAAAAAGGAAAATTACCTAAGAAAAATATCAAAGAAAAAACACTCACTTCATTCTGTTACGGGTCCTATTATGACATGATTTATTATTAATTATTTCTCGATGTGAATTTATTTAATCTTAAAGTTGCGTCCTTATATGACGCCATTATTTATGTCGTGTCTTTATGAGGTTTCATTTTTAGTCGCATGTCCAAGTTTGTCGTTATTTCCTTTAGCGTTCTTTCTTTTTTGTGTCGATTGTAAGTCCTATTTAAGGACCCAGTAAGTCTTGTATTGGCATGAATGAAGAATGACTATTTTCTCTAACCCTAAAAGAGATCTTGGAAGCTCTTTCTCTCGATCACGCTCCGCTTAGTCAGTCGTGGTCAAGGCTCCGTAGTATCTCTGCCGCCGTCATCTCCACCTCTGGCCTCACCTCCAGCAACATTCTAAGACTCATAACAACTTGGTATCAGAGCCACTCCATCCTTTTTCGTCGGCGCCAGTCCCTCTGAAAGATTCCTCCCAGCGATCGACGACGCAGTCATCGTCCAGTCACAGATCCCTAAGAGCCACAACGATCGACGCAACCATCATAAGCGCCTCTCTGCTTCGTCCCAGCGACCGACGATCGCTCCTCCGAAGCTAGTCACAGACTGTCGCTCGTTCTGGGCCGTCCAGAATCGGCGTATCAGCCCCGTCTATAACCTGTCGCTCGATATCATGTCGCTCGTCAACATCTAGCCACTCTGCGACACACGGGATTCCTCGTCGACATCCTGCTGCTCGACGGGTGCAATCGACAACCTAACTGCGTTCGGCGTCTTCAACGGCTTCAATCTCGTCATCTGCAATCACCAATCGGGCACGACCAACTTCAAACCCCTTGTTTGTGTGATACTCGCCAAATGACAACATCACCCATCTCCGCCTTCAACGTCCTCGTCTCCGCCTTCTCTGCAGCAACACGCCTTCTAGATTTGATGGTCTCTCACGCGTGGGACTACAAAAATTAATTTCCACCTCTATTCGGTCCGGACGCGGGAAATTAGGACATTCCATATCCAGCCAACAAACAACTCCTCGATTTGGGTGATTCTCACGCGTGTCGTTCAGGAGAATCATTTTATTCCTAAACTGGGCCATGAGTCGTGGAGGCCTAGAAATTATTATTACAATCCAGTCAGACTCAAGTGAATTGATTTCTCGAGCCCATCACATCAATTAATTATCATGGGCGACAAATTTAGTGCCACAGATACGGACGCAATTGGTTCAATATTACATGAATTTACGGCCTCCATGGAAACCTGTCGTCAGGACACTGAAGCTCGTCATCGAGACGTGCCACCGCTTCTCCCACGGGTACGTGCTCCCCCGACCCTTGCTTTGTCAGTTCCTCTGACTATCTCTCTACTTCATCGGGCTTCGCTCATGCCGGCCAGGTTGACGCTTCTTCTGCCAGCAATTGCTCCGCCAACCCCTGCTCCAGTTTCCCCGACAGCATCATCGCATCCTCTGTCGGCTTTTGCTCCGCCGGCACCTGCTCTACTGATCCCTCGGGCCACCTCACCGCATTCTGATCTATTTCTTTTGTCGTCTGTCGCTTCTCCAACCTACTTGTTGTTGCTGCTCACCACCGCTCCACCGAACTTGCGAAGCCTTTACTTGTGTTGTTTCTCTTTCCAACGGCTTCGCCACAACTCACCGACGCCACCGCCGTCGTTATGGGATATCATGCGTTGTTCTGGCGGGAGATCAAGATGTCAGATGATCCGGTCACCACGTGGAGTTTGAGTTTGAGGACAAGCTCGATTTCAAGGGCGGGTGAGATGTTACCGATCCTTTTATGACATGATTTACTATTAATTATTTCTCAGTATGCATTTATTTTGTCTTAGTGTCGCGTCCTTATATGGTGTTATTATTTATGTCGTGTATTTATAACGTGTCGTTTTTAGTCATATATTCAAGTCTGTTGTCATTTCCATTGACGTTCTTTCCTTTTTGTGAAGATTGTAAGTCCTATTTAAAGGACTCAGTGAGTCTTGTATTGGCATGAATGAAGTATATTTTTCAAAACCCTAAAAGAGATCTTGGAAGCTCTCTCTATCCAGCACGCCCCACTTAGGCAGTCGCAGTCAAGGTTCAGTAGTATCTCCGCTACCGTCATCTCCACCTCCGGCCTCTCCTTCGACAACATTCTAAGACCCATGACACATTCATAAACTATATATCTCAGCAGCCTGAGAATGTGTATTTACAATAATAATTAAAAATCAAGGATTTTCCAAGCTTACTAAATTAAAATAATGACACTTCCAACCTTTCTAAGCTCACTAAATTAAAAAAACAAGGATTTTCTAAGAATAATAAATCAACTTTAAACATGACTATTTTGACACATAAGGTCTACTGATTGGTGAAGCTAGTAAAATGGTGAAGGTATTGGTGCACTTGTAACCTAGAAATGGAAAGGTTTTTGCAGTAACCATTTAGCTGTTCAATGGCATCCTGGAGAATGGATTTGTTTCTTTAAATATTCAAACTTTATAGAATGAAAGTTCTCCAATGAATTGATAAATAAAGGAGAACATGATTTGTTTTAAAGCAAGCCCTTCAGTTTCTTAACAAATTTCCGTATAAGATGATTTGATAAATAAGGGAGAACATGATTTGTTTTAAAGCAAGTCCTTCAATTTCTTAACAAATTTCCTTATAAGATCATGGGATTTCCATAAATGAATTATATATCAAAAGCACCAATAAGAACATATTTCTAACCATCAAGAGTAGAAATTAATTTTGTTGCTAATTAAACTAAAATAATGCAAACCTGACATTTAGCTGATCCAAGAACAAGTACATTTGCAAGAACATCCTTGGCACTCGAATCACTATATAATAATAAAAGCTGCAGATATAAAAGAAAACAGCAAGTCAAAAACTTCCTGAAACAAACAATCCCATGAAGTTTGAAAGTGTATATGCAGGCAAACTCTATTGTGGTTAACTATGAACACGTAGGTCTCATTTGAGATTTCAATAGAATTGATTTGTTCAAAATAAAATAAAGTCCCTAATAAATAAATAATAATCCGGATTAGCTTAATTTTCAGAAGACTACAAAGCTCCAAGAATCTTACCCGACCTAAATTATTTATTTATTTACTCATATTTTTAAAAACTAACACAACTTTACCTTTTCACTATAATCAATTATAAACTTTCTCTTGTTCTGTCATTTTACTCTGTGATAGTGATCAACCAAATCTCATTTGAGTGATTTATGAGATCAATGTCTTTTGGATCATTGAATTGTAGATCGCATACCGCCATACCGCCATCGTGTTTGTCGTGATTTTTCATTTTTTTGGACTTGTATTTTGGGATTTTCATTAAGTTATAAAATCATCTAGTTAGGGCAAAGGGGGTATCGGGGGATGTTCAAAACACGCCGCTCGGTCCTCTTTACTCCTTAGTGCGAAGCCGAGGACTCTTTCAATGTCAACGTCGACGGTTGCGCCTCCAACGGTGCTGACTCCACTAGACCTGCATCTTGAGCCACCAACTGCCTTCTCCACCTTTGTCTAAGCCTTCATCGGCATTCCCCACCTCTGTCCGAGCACCCAGCCGCCTTCCCCTCCTTATTCCGAGCCCCCACCCGCCTTCCCCACTTCAGTTGCACTCCCAGCCGCCTTCTCCACCCTAGTTCAAGCCACCAATCACCTTCCCCACCTTTGTCTGAGCACCTAGCCGACTTCCCCACCTCTGTCGAGCCCCTACATAGTATCATTCTGCCTTCCGGATAGACACCGACACCACTAACATTGATTACTCAGTGAGTTTGCAGTTTAATTTCATTTACATTGTACGAGTATTCTCAACTATTACTAGTAATATTTCATGCCAAATTGATTTGACTATTATATTTCCCCGCAAATATACAACACTTATTTGTCTACATTTAATTTTCCATGCACTCTCACTTAATTGCAACTATTATCTACTTGCTAACATTGATAAATTTGCAATCAATTGTGATATTAGCACAAGACTTCAAAACTAGCATTGTTTAATTAGTTACGCGTGAAAACAAACTGCATAATTGAATTGTTTCATGTGCATTCGAGTTAGGGTCTATGTTGTGATACTATGTTATTCATTTGATCGTGTGCATGCTCATATCATCATTTAGAAAATGCTATAGCATCATTTGCATCTATTAGTACTTTCATTCATTCATCTAAGGTCAAGACATCGCGCGTCCGTCACTTATAAATTTGTCATGCATCATTTTATACAACATCCCTCTTATGTCTTCATTTAGCGATTTCTCAATTTTTTTCATTTCTCTTAATGAGTTCATCTCTAAACAAAACACATCATATTTACTCTAAATATCTATAGCTTAATCAAAAGTTCTAAAACTCCTATCTTTGGTCTTTGTTGCCTTATAAAAATATTAATGTCTTCTATGTTAACCATTCAATTATACATTGTAATCAACAAACTTGTATATTGAAAGATAAAGAGATATCTAAGTGTGATATATTTAAGTACCATGGATCTATTATTTAAAAGTGTTAGAACATTAAATAGCCCATGTATAAATGGCCTATTGGGCCCTCTCACTCTTAGGCTTTTTAGTCCCACATTTCTACTTTCATTTGTGCCCCTCCCTTGTTCTATATAAAGGAGCCTCATATACATGTAATATTTAAGATTGAGAATAATAATATTTTTGAATATTAAATTATTATCTCTACCTTCTAGTTTCGTACATGGTATCAAAACCATTTGAACTAAGGCTTAGAACCATATAACAGATCATAAGTCACAGTGTGGAGGTCCCACCACACACCCGGAAGATCTTAGAGCGCTTCCCCTCCTAAGCTAGAAGTTGGGATGGGCACTTCGGAGGGCACTCGAAGCCAACCAAAACCAACCTGAGGAGGAAGCCAAAAGAACAGGATCTCCTCCAAAGGTGTCCTTAAGGATCTATTTATAGAATTCTAAGTTTGATTTGTCAATAGCGTCATCCCGCCTTTCGGTTTTACTAAATGCAACTCAAAATGGCATGCCAACAACCAGGCTCCGCTGTCTGAAAGACTATTGGCAGAACTTATGGGCCTGTGAGTACTCTTGACGAGTTCTCTCCAAACGAGTGCTACCCCGACGAGTGCTCCCCCGACAAGTGCTACCAAGACGAGTGCTCCACCGACGAGTGCGCCACCGACAAGTGCTCCCCCGACGAGTGCTCCCACGACGAGTGCTCCCCCGACGAGTGCTACCCCGAAGAGTGCTCCCCCGACGAGTGCTACCCCGACGAGTGCTATCCCGACGAGTGCTCTCCTTAATCGCTTAGAATCTCGACGAATTACGGGTTATACATGAACCATTGCACATTTTCGGGTAAGCTCTTGCTCCAGGACGGATTCTGTCCGCTCCTTCTGTCCTCTTGCCCACCTTGTGCGTACTGGAAACCTCCACGTGGCAACCCGCCCCACTAAGCTCTCCCCTCTCAACTCCTACTTTCATATACTGTTGGTTTTATAGTTTTCCTCTACCCCATGTTGTCCCTACCAACGGTCTTGCTCTCGCACACAAATCGACCACTTCACGCATGACTTCATCATCGCAGTCTCTGCATCCGTCTGATCGCCAAGTGAATTGCCCCACTCATTACTACTCTCTCTGCACGCCTGCTCGCCCACCAGTTGTATTTGTTCGTCTGTCCGCTCATCTCTCCAAGGTCGCCAACCCGCTAGCTTACGACCTACTCGCCAAAATCTGAAATCGCCTACTCGCATGTCCACTCATTGTTGGATTTTGTGCAATACTCATGGCCATGGGAAAGCTGACGGAGAGGTAAAAAAACATCCGCCGCAAGGGATAGAGAAGATCATACCCCTAGAGAAATAAATCTCTAGGTGAGGAGTAGCGGTGATGAGGTTGGTAACGGTTCCACAACAACAATGAGGCCGACCGCCTCACCTCTCGGTTCACCTTGAACCCGAATAGTCAAAACAATCTACTCCGATGATAGAAAGAGCAGAGAAAAGAATCTTAGACCTCCTTCTTCAAGCCGTCGGAGACCCCAAGTGGTCGGACCACACTTAGTCATCGGGAAGAAGAGATAGGATCGGAGGCACCAGACGAGGATGGCTCAGGATCGGGCTCACCCGACGAGCGCATCTAGCCCGAGCAGCTTGCCGGAGCAGTGTCGGAGCCTTGAAGCCGAGAGGCGTTCCTCCAGGTTGTCGGGTAGCTCCAGGAAACCGAAAAAGCCGCGGTCGTGTTTGTTCCAGGAGCCAAAAATCGAAAACTGTGAAACCCTATCTCATCTCTTAACCCTTGAGCGAGGAGTTTATATACCCCATCTATAAGAGCTTTGATCTTGGGTCAAGATCACCCTTCATTTTGCTCATGATATAACCTCAATACAAATAGGTCATATTAGTTGATTGAGATAATAAAAAAATTGTGCACCTCGCTATCAAAAACACGATGAACCAATTCATCGCATCGCTTATTTTCATATTTATTTTGATAATATTGATGGTCTTCACAATGCATTACTGAAAAATATGAGTGAAAGTTGGAGGTCTTGAAAATCCAAACTTGTCACTTATGTAAAGGATGTTGATTTGGAGCATTGATACATTGTACCTGTCAAGTATAATTTTATTACTCCTGAAGATTGGAGAGTTTTTATCGACCATCGCATCATTCCGGAATATATGGTTGTGTTTTTAACTTCTTATCATTTATTAACATTCGGGTAGGGTTAGAGCTGGTGGCAAGTTTTGTAGCATTAAAAGTTTTTTCAAGGATGATAGGCGGAGCGAGAGAAGTTCAGTAGCTCATATTAAAGATGTGAAAGTTATAGTCCAAGGAAGATTGAACCAGTAACAAGAATTATGGAGGCAACAACAACATGAATTATGAAGCCAACAACAACAAGAGCATCAAACCTATATGAGTCAACAACAACAAGCGCATCAAGCAGAGATGAGTAGTATGAAAAATCAAATTAAAAAACTTATGCGGATGTTTTGTACTGGAATTGGAACAATTACGTCCACAAGTGTTGCACTTGCACATGAAACTTCTCAAGACATATCTCAGGTATTATTATGTTTAATTGTTTATACTTTTATGAAATGTCATGCTCTCTTTTTGTTAAGCAGGTAATAAATAATTTTTTTATTATTTTTGGTTCACATGAGCCTGAAAAATCACATGAACTTGAAACACCACATGAGCATTTACCTTCTCTGATATTATAATTAATATTTTTGACTTTTACATAATCAATATTGATGTCCAAAATACTATTTTTTATTTCACAGAATACAAATGAATTCATTGTCATGTTACCCAGTTTCATTACTATAATAGAGAAAGAGAATAAAATAATATCTCTGGTATTAAATCCAACATTATTTGGGACTGTTGAATCAACTAATACATACTTTGAAATTTCAAAGTTCTACGATTTTGCTAATATGAAAAAGTTGGAGTTAACATCATATTAGCATGTATTAGATGAGTATCAATATTACAAACTTAAGATATTTTATTAATAAATAAATTGATTCTGAATTTACATATTCTTTTACAGATACATAGATTCACAACTAAAAAAATTTCATACGAAAAAATGCATCTTTTCATAATTCAACATCCACTTTTTCTTTTAATGATAAGTATGTCAAGAAGCATTCAAAATTACAAGTAGAAGATCTATAAATAAGCCTTAGTCAACACCTATCATATTATTTATTATTTTTGTCATATCATATATTGTAAGTATCAATGATTATTGCTATTTTTTATTCTAATTAAGTTATTAATTATTCCATTTGTTACACAGAGAACATTGAATGTTGATTATTATTCATTACAGTAAAAATACAGTTTCTTGTTTTGATCCCTTAAATTTTGACATTCGTGATGATATTAAAAATATCATTACAAGATAAGTTTATTAATCAATTTTTTGCTTATTTGGAATTCAGATTTTGTTATAAACTAAATTTTTTATATTTTATAAAGTGCATTTAAGGGTTTGACAAAGGATCGTCAATGCAGTTTTCACAAACCAAGTGGAAGATAGTAAGTTATAGCATATATAAGTATATGTATTGTAATTTTTTTAATATTTAAAAATTTGAAATTAAAATGTTTATATTTGTTAATTTTTTTAGTGTTCAAAACAACCAGATAATATTCAATGTGGGTATTATATCATGTGTTACATGATTGACATATTTGATGCTCTTAGGAGTATGATCATATCATCATTGGTAGGTTAAGTGCATATATAGATTGGTAAATAATTATTATTATGTTTAATTGATTTAAACAAATATTTTTTTATTACAGATTTATGGAGTGACGTAATTTTTGCAGTAGAAAATTGATAATATTCGAAATAAGATTTGTAATTATATAATCACTACTTGTGCTACATGATTGACAAATATTTTTTTATTGCAATCTATTTATTATGTTACTTCATACTTATGTAGAAGTACAACTAGGTGTGCACAAAAAAACCGGTCCCAACCGGTCCGGTTGGGACCGGACCGGTTGGGACCGGACAGAGACCGGTCCCGGTTAGGACCGGTCCGGTCCCGGACCGGTCCTGCGGTCCCCGGCAGTCCTTGTAAAAAGGGTAAAAACCGGTCCCGGACCGGGACCGGTAAAAGACCGGTCTTAGACCGGTCTTTTACCGGTCCCGGTCCGGGACCGGTTTCAGGACCGGTCGGGACCGGCTAAAAGAGCCGTTAAGGCTCTTTTAATAGAACCGTTAACGGCTCTATTAAAAGAGCCTTAACGGCTCTTTTAATAGAGCCTTAACGGCTCTTTTAATAGAGCCGTTAACGGCTCTATTAAAAGAGCCGTTAACGGCTCTTTTAATGAGAGCCGTTCGGCTCTCATTAAAAGAGCCGAACGGCTCTTTATATGAGCCTGCCACGTGGCAGGCTCATATAAAGAGCCGAACGGCTCTTTATATGAGCCTGCCACGTGGCAGGCTCATATAAAGAGCCGTTAGGCTCTTTTTTAAATAAAAAAAAATTAATTTTTTTTATTTAAACCCCCCCCCCCCCTCCCTCTCTCATATTTCTTTCTCTCTCTCTCACTATCTCTCTCACTACCTCTCTCACTCTCTCTCACTCATACTCGTGTTTAATGGCTTCCTCCTCCTCCATGCCGGCGTCCTCCTCAGCGTCCGTCGATCATGAGATCGTTGAGCACCGACATAAAGCGGCGGTATGGGATAACTTCGACAAAGTGCGGATCGGCGGCGAAATTAAGGCGAAGTGCAAACTTTGCGCGAAGCTTATGGCCGCTAATAGTAGCAACACAACGCTCGCCCGACACAACAAATCGTGTCTTTCCAAGCAAGCCCCGTCGGAGGCCAACCAAGCACAAATTTCGACGACCGGGCACATTTGGACATATGACCAAGCTCGACAACGGGAGCGACAAATGGAGAATGTCATCAAAAGCGGACTTCCGTTCAACCACTACGACAACGACGAAATGACGTCTTACATACACGAAGCACTTCAACCAAAATATCAACAGGTAAGTCGTACTACAACTCGACGTGATGCTTTACAAGCTTACCTGCAATCAAAATTATTTTTACAAAATTTTTTTGAAACATTCGACGGTCGAGTTAGTTTAACGAGCGACGTTTGGACTAGCGGTTTAGTTGACGGTCTTTCGTACATTTGCATAACTTGTCACTGGGTCGATCCCGATAGTTGGGAGTTAAATAAACGTATAATTTGTTTTGAAGGTTTTGAATATCCGCACACCGGTAAAGCTATTTATCAGGTGATTATTAAGTGTATTAGAGATTTTAAAATAAAAGATAAAATTTTAAGTATTTCGTTTGATAACGCCTCGAATAATAATATGGCTATTAAATATTTGATTAATGATTTGGAACCTATGCTAGATGGTATTTTTTTTCATACACGTTGCGTATGTCACGTTCTTAATTTAATTGTGCAAGATAGTTTAAGTTTTATGAAAAATTATGTTATTAAAATACGTACTATGTTACGAGTTATTTATAGTTCAAAACGGCGAAAACAAGATTTCAAAAAATTTGTTATAGCACAGGGTAAAAAATTTTTGGGTCCATCTTATGATATGCCGGTACGATGGAATTCCACGTACAAAATGTTAAAACGGGCTTTGTCACAAAAATCGTTATTGATAGAATTTTATAATAGTGTAGAAGAATCACATGATTTAGATGCGTCAGATTGGGCTATAATCGAAGATTACGTAAATTTATTAGAAAGTTTTTATCGGGCAACAACTATTTTATCGGGCGTTTATTATCCTACTAGCTCGCTTGTTATTGAAAATTTTTTATTAATTACTGAAACGTTTAAAACTTACAAAATTAACCCAATGTGGCGTCCGTTAATATTAGTAATGGAGGAAAAGTTTTTAAAATATTATACGCATATGCCACCTATGTTTTCTTGTGCTGCGGCTTTAAACCCTTTAATGGGTGTAGACGGGGTTGAAAATTTTATAGAGGAAATTAATCGAAATTTAGAGTTAAACGAATCTTGTAGTGATTTTCACAACGTTAGCGTTGCAAAATTTAATTCTGATTTTACTCGCCTATATAATTATTACGATCAACTATATGGATTGCGACCTCGCGAGGAATCCACCGCCCCTCGAACAAAAGATATTTTAAAAAATAGATTTTTAGAGTTAGCTTCGAAGAAAAAACAACGAACTTCGAGTACTTTAAACGAATTAGGTTTATATAGCAAAACCCAATTTCAAGATTTTATGACCGCATACGAAATAGAAAATTTTGATATTTTAAAATGGTGGAAAATTAAATGTAATAATTATCCTATTTTGGCCTTAATGGCCCGTGATTTACTAACCATCCAAGCTAGTACAGTAGCTTCGGAGTCTGCATTTTCTTTGAGTGGCAGGATTCTGAACGAGCGAAGGAGCCGTTTGACCGAAGAATCTTTGGAGATTTGCATTTGCTACAAGGACCATTTGGACGCTTTGAGGAGAAGACAACACGTCTCGTCAATTGAAGACAGTGAGTCTGAAGTTGAAGACGAGCTTAATAACTTAAATCTGGGGAGCGCGGCGGAATGAAGACGAGTCCAAGGCTCAAGTGCTCAACTCAAAATTTTGAATTTGTATTTTGTAATATAATTTCAAATTTAATAAAAATCTTCGTATTTTGATTTTTTATTATAATTTGTAAATTGTAATTTGTATTTTGATTTTGTAGTTTAATTTCAAATTTAATAAAAAATTTTATTTACTTTGCAATTTTGCAATTCAATTTTGTAATTTGTATTTTGTAATTTGTATTATTTACATGTTAGTATAATAGTATTTAATTTAATTAAATCATTAAAATTAAAATATAATAATATAAAAAAATAATTAAAATAATTATTTTAAATAACCGGTCCCGGTCTGGGACCGGTTAGGACCGGTTAGGACCGGTCCTTCCGGTCCCAGACGGTCCCGGTTTTCAAAGGAAAAACCGGTCCCGGACCGGGACCGGTTTTGGCAGGACCGGTCCGGGACCGGTATCCCAAAAGACCGGTCCTGCACAGGACCGGTCCCGGACCGGGACCGGGGTCTTTATGTGCACCCCTAAGTACAACAAATGACAATAGTCTTTAAATGGTCTTTAAATGAGCATAGTCTTTATTCTTTAAATGGTCTTTAAATTATTCATTGTGTAGAATAATTGCAGTTCATTTGATAGTTCTACACTTGTATGGCTCATGTGATGATTTTTTAGTTTAAGAATAATTAATTATTTCATTAATATAATCACTTTGTCATATGCACGACCTAACTATGCATTTTATATGTCTTATTTGTGAAAGATGGAAGATCAAAACAACAACAACAGTCTTGCTACATCCGTTGATAGCAATGATCTTGATCCAAAAATAGATTGTAAAAGAAAAGGAAAGTGAAAGGATCATGGATAGAAGTATGGACATTGGCCCGACCTAAAAGATAAAAATAGTTAAATGTAATTTGTGTGATAGATTGATTAAAGGTGGAAGCAAAAAAGTTGAAGCAATGTGGAGGACCGAATGTTGACCTTACAAAGATAGCATTGCGCATACTTGGCTTATGTTGTTCTTCTTCTAATTGTGAGCGCAACTGGAGTACTTTTGAGTTTGTAAGTATACAAATATTCAATATAAAATTAAATATTTTTATATCTACTAACAAGTTTATAATTATCTTAATTCAGATTCAAACAAATGAAAGAAATCGATTGGAGCATCAAATGTTTAATGATTTTGTATACAAATATTCAGCTATTAGTTGAAGATTAATGCAGACCATTACATTTTAGATGAAGATTAATGGAGACTAATAGCTGAAGGGGATGAAAATATTGATGATAATTATGGGCAAATGACGAGTAGCTCAAACCAACCGAGCACAGGTAATGTCAATGACGATTTACTAGATGATGATTCTATTTGATCTTTTTATGATTATTTAAAGTTTATGTTAAAAACATTATTCATACTTGTTCACTTTTCTTGTCTTTCACTTTCATGTTATGATTGACTATGTATGATATTATGAGGAAAAGGTAGTGTGTATGATGATAACATTTTAAATTTGACTATGATACTATACTATGATATTACTGAAGTCTGAATATATTCATGTAGAAAAGCTATTGTGTATGATGTTATATTATTCATGCTAAAGTCTGAACTAAAGTCTAAATATATGATTTATGTAATCTGAATGTCCAAATGTCTGAATGTATTGGTATTATTCATGTTGAAGCTAGTGGTATTATTCATGTTGAAGCTAATGGTATTATTCATGCTGAAGCAAGCGGTATTATTCATGCTGATTCATTTTGGAAAACTTGTGTGCTTAATTAAAACAGAACAATTAAACAGAACCTGCGTGATTGACTGATTGGTATTTCTTATTCTGAAGTATGAATGTATGATTCATGTATAATACTTATGTGGCTGACTGGCTGTGTTGGACTGTTAGTAAACTATCTTTCATAGTTTAAAAAAAACTGGAACTATAGACATCAGTTATTATAATAACTGTTGTCTGCAGTCTACTTTATACAGCGGTTATTATAATAACTGATGTCTACAGTCTACTTTATACAACGGTTATTATAATAACAATTATTTATAATCTGTATTAGTTTTTTTATATATTTAGTTGTCGCCTTACGACTTGCTCGCCTTATTGTCGCATAGGCGTTCGCCTTGTCGCCTAAGCGTCCAGGCGTCTGACGCTCGCCTTGGTTCGCCTTGACTCCATGACAAGAATGATTCCCCCGCGTGGTGTTCGCTCTGGTTCCTGAGGTGGGGGGCATGATGGTCGTCATCGCTCTAAGGGACAGATCTCCTGACTCTGCACTATCTGTGGGCGGGAAGGTCACACATAAGTGAACTGCTTTCAAAAACATGGTTTTCCTCCGCCTCATACTTCTTCCAAGCCTCGCCTGCCATTGAGGCTCTCATAACTTCCCGCTCTGACATCAACACCTTACGGGATGAACTCCAGCATCTTCGCGAACTGCTCTTCCATCCTTCTACCTCTGGTGCCTTTGTCTTTCAGAAGCCCGATCAGTATCTAGACTCTCCTGTCCAAAGTTCATCACCGTGGCCCATGGTGACACTCTCTCGTTACTGGCACTGACCATATGATGCTCACTCCATCTCTCTCCCTGAGATTTGTTTTTCATGGTCCAGGATCTTACTTTAATCTGCTTCATGTGAGCCGTATAGTCCAATATCATGATTGTTTAATCACGTTCTCCTCTTCCTCTTTTGTTGTGCAGGATCGGCAAACCTGAAATATTAGTGGTAATAGGTAGTTGTTTAACGGGCTCTACATCTTGAATTTCCCTGTTCCTGCCCTCTCCACCGTCAGTTCTATTGATTGGCATCGACGTCTTAGTCATGCACCTCTTTTAATCCTCCAGAAGACTCTTCCAGATTTTTGTTTTCTTCTATTAGGCTCCATTTGGTTCGACGGTGGCGGGTGGATCCGGAGGGTGGAAACGGAGTGTTCGAACCGGAGGGGGGAGGTGGCTGCTCCAAATGGAGCTTTTTGGGGCGTTTCTCAAGGCGGGCGGGTGGAAACGGAGTAAACGCCGCTGGAGGTTCATTTGTTTACCCTCCTTCCGGCGGCGTTTGCCCAAAACGGAGCAGCAAAACGCCCAAACAAATAGAGTCTTAATTACGAATCATGTATCTATGGAAAACATCATTGCTTTGTTTTTCCTCTTAGTTGTACTCGGAGCATTGCTCCCTTTGATTTAGTTAATTCTAATATTTGGGGTCCCTACAAAACTGTGTGCATCTCTGACTATCGTTATTTTGTTACCATTATAGAGGATTACTCCCGTATGACTTGGCTATATATGATGCGTGATCGCTTTGAGCTCCTGTCCATTTTTTGAACCTTCATTGTCGAAACCACACATAGTTTACCCACGCCATCAAAATTCTTCGCACTGACAATGCGTGTGAATACACCGGTCATGCCTTTCAAGAATTTTATAACTCCATGGGCATTATCCACATCATATGTGTATAGACCTCAGCAGAATGGTATCGCTAAGTCGAAGAATCATCACCTTCTCGAAGCGACCCGTTCTCTCCTCTTCCAGATGTAGGTCCCTACATCCTATTGAAATTTCGGTGTCTCCATTGTGTGCTATCTCATCAACTGCATGCCCATTGCCCTCATCAGTCTTAAACTTTACCAGCCTCTTCTCTTTGTTGTTTCCTGAGAGCGAACCCTTTCCCTTAACACCACGGGTCTTTGGCAGCATCTGCTTCGCTCATCATCAGCCCCCCCCCCCCCCCCTCGTTGACAAATTGACCCGGGTGCCCAACCACCCATCTCGTTATAAATAGGGGTGGATGCTCTCATTTTAATTTATTGTTGAATTTGTGAGTAATTCTAGATCCGGCGATTATTTGTGGTGCGACGCCGCAAGCCCCGGGGTGTGATGTTCAGGTTTATTTCCTGCATTATTATTCTCCTTTGTAATTTCTCGTGAAGCCACTGTTATCTTACTTATTCCTACAATTCTCTCCCAAAACTGTCGAATTAATAATTTTCATCGTCTTCCAAGGGACCTAAAACTGCACGCAGAAAAATGTCGCCCTTTGTACATCTTCTCCACCTTAACCGCAAGGAACACGCTGATCCCATCCCTCTTCATCCTTCGTCTTCTTCCTCTTTGACAGAAATGGAAACCATCCACACGTATCACAGATCAGCATCCTCCTATCTCGTGAAGTCCACACCGCTTGATTCCTCTCCTCCCATCACAGGTCCCTGTTTCGTAAGTCCACACCGCAAGCTACCCTATCCATTTCATCTGTGAAGGCCCTAATTTCAGCAACTATAAATGATCGGCTTGCTCCGCCTATTCTGACGCCGATCCCACACAACAATGTCAAACTGTCTGTCATTTTTGTGTTCACCTTCTCCTTCCCACAACTACTTTCAATCGCCCACCTCCCACAGCTACTTTCAATCGCCCACCTCCCTTTAGGAACTCTTCCTTTAGGAACTTGGCCGCCGGCCATCAAACAACAACCCAAGCAAATCTCCCCTTGTTTGAATCCTCTACTTCCATCGGCCAGCCCAGATTCTCCAACCTGCAGGCGGTTAATCCAATGGCTAATCCATTCAAATCCAGTAACACGTCTTTCTTCCCCTATAGCCGTCGCATTCATCTCGCGGAGCCACGAATGCCGCCATCTGCGGATTCCTCGTGCTTGTGAGTATTATTGTAACATTTTACTTCTTTCTTTATTGATTATTGGATAAGGACTTTGTTTGCTTGGGAATCAACTTTGTTGTGCTATTGTTTACTTTTCTTTTAATTCTTATGAGTTGACATTTGTAAAGTGGTATGGGAAAGCACCTATTGCGAGAAGGAACGTGATTATATGCTTGCAAGTGCGAAAAATTATTGTGAACACTATGTTGCTTTGCTAGTCGTGTATAAATTTATTGGTAACGTTAATTCTGGATTGAAAATCTTAAATCCATTTGCACTTCATTTTTATTGCTTTTGTTTGAGTTCATCTTACATCACAGTCACTTAGCGTTGGCATTAGCGTCAGCGCAGCCCTTTTCATAGCTTGTCCTGCGTCACATCTTTAGTCTCACATTGCTACTTTCATCTGTGCTCCTCCCTTCTTCTATATAAAAGAGCCCCTTTTACGTGTAATATTTAAGATTGAGAATATATTATTTTTGAATGTTTAGTTATTCTCTCTTCCTTCTAGTTTCCTACAAGAATGGAAATGGTCAAAAATATCCTATGTCTAGATAGAGATCCATAGAAATATATATAAGCTAATCAATATTTTAAAAAATATTATGTATGACAATTAAACTATTTGATGTACTGAAAACTTGTGTCTAGTGTTAGGTGGTGGTCTCTGTGATTATTGGCATTGCAAAAAACTATATTTTGGCTGATGCCAAAACAGATAAAGTCCAGGTTAGTGTCCGCATTAAAGGGCTAAAAATTAAGACATGCCCTTCTATCTGTGTGTGATAATTGGAAAATAAGACTATAGCTACTGCTTGACATATGTTCAATTATGACATAAGTCGGGCTTATGAAATTACCTAGCTTCTTTTACATTTTGATGGGTAGCAGCCACCCCGGCCCGTTCAGGCCTACTCTTGCCGAAATCGGGCACATTGACTACCGGGACTGCTCATCATGAGCGGATCATTGATCTTAGCATTAGTTGTTCTTTATGTTTTTTTTATTTCAAGTTATATTTTTATTTCAAGTTATATTGAGGGTGATGACTCTCATTTAGAGGTATTGAAGATTTGAGTGTGAAGCCTTCTCTTTGATCATTTTTGGTGGCAAAGCCGAGCCCAGGTGTGAAGCCCGGAACCCCTCCTCTTCTCCTTGTCGTGAGCCCCACCAACCTCCTCCCACCTTCTTTGTCCGGCTACAACTACCCTCATTTTCCCTCCATCTCCTTCCATATCCATCCTCCTGCAGCAGCCCGCATATACCCTCCCTCTCCTTGTTGGGAACCACATTCACCCCTCCCCAGCCAGCCTCCATCCTCCCATTACATCCCCATTACAACTCCAGCCCAACAGACCCCCACCCCCTACATCCCTACTTTTCCTGCCAACACCCCTACTTTTTTTAACACTCGCAAGGTCCAGTCGGCCACCCCCACAACAGCCCCATATCCTCCATCAAACACACTATTTTCCTCTCCTAAATTGCATAATCAAATCTCCGACAATTACATAAAAAATCATCGACCGCCTCTGGTGACTCCGTCCCTTTTCCCTTCCATTACTTCCATTTTCAGTTTTTCGGCGATCGCCGGAAAACATCTCTGGCGAACACCACCATCTCCGGTGGCCTCTTCCGGTCACCACCATCCACCACTGGACAGCCATCCCCACCACCCCGTAACTACCTCCTAACGTAACTACCTCCTAACTTCCTCCAATACCCCATTTTTCCCTCTCCACTAAAATTTAGGATCCCTTCCAAAAATTTAGCACACATCTTCTCTCCACTTCCCCCATAACAGCCGACCTCCTACCTCCCCCCCCCCACTCTTCTCTTCACGTGGAGCCACACTTCCCACCAACCGAATCCCACCTCCCCACACTCAGCCGGCCCAACTCACTCTCCCAAAATTTCCTCTCCTTTCCCCACTCCCCCATTACCCTATCTCCCCTATTCCAGCCGGTGCTTCCTCTCCAAGAGCTGAACATGCGTGGAACCTCCTCTCCTCCAACTTCCTCTCCAACCCAGCTCCCCTCTCACATTCCAGCTACCCACCTTGACTCCCCATGATACAGTGGTCCAGAGCCGCCCCGCTCTGGTTCTGCACCAGAGGAACACGTCCGGTCCCACCACCGGGCTGCAGACCAAACAACCCACGCATGACCACATCTATTCTCCCGAACCCAACCCCCTTGATAAATCTCTTTCCTAACAGGGACTATCACCAACTGAACTGCAGCTCAGTTGGTGATAGTCTCTGTTAGGAAAGGAATTTATCAAGGGGGTTGGGTTCGAGACTCCGCCTCAACATCCCGCCGCGCTGAGAATAGGTGCGGTCATGGGTGGGGTGCTTGGGCTGCAGCCCGATGGTGGGGTTGGACGTGTTCCTCTGGTGCAGAACCAGAGCAGGGCGGCTCTGGACCACTGCATCACCCCACCCAACGGGCCACCTCCTGCTGAAGGGAATCGCCTGGACAGCAGATTACGGCCCCCATACTCCTTTCAGCTGCTTTCCAGGCCCCATATTCGCCTACTAGCAAGCCACCCTTCAGCCCAAAAGCCTCCCCGAGCCTCCGAGCTCCCTGACGATCCTCACCCAGCAGCTGGTTGCAGAATTCCAGCCATGGACAGCCGTTTGACACTCTATTGGAACCTTAATCCAGCCCCGGGCAGCTCTCCCAGCTACTCCAAAGCTCTACAAATACAACTTCAGCCCTCCCCCTTAAGCCACCCTTCAATCCATGGTTTGTTATTTCTTTTAGTTGAATATTGTGTTTAGTCTATACTTGAGAAGATATTGGTTTGTAAGTTTTGAATTCAGTTGTTTAAGTTTTTGTATTTTCTCATTTGATTAGTCATTTGTTTCCATGCACTCTTGAGGTTGTACTTATCTATTGTTTCATTAATTTAAAATTTTAAATACTTTCTTTTTCGGTGGCAAATCAAAAGAAAGTGGTTTTAAAAGTACCTTATTGCAAGCTAACTTTCGTTGGAAATTGTATCTGCATCTATCCTTCGTTCCCTTAGGACCTAACCATGCGTCACATTTACTTATTTATTGATTTGCAGAATTGTTGACTGTTGCAGGATGCTTTAGAAGGAGATAGTGTTAAAACATCTCCAAAACCTAAAGGCCAACATTCACTGACCCCTTATGTTAATGGGTTGTTTGATTGTAGAACAGCGAGTTGGGTGTAGATAGGGGTGCAAGTTGAGTTGAGCCGGCTCGAAAGCTCGATGAGCCGGCTCGAAAAAAGCTCGACTCGAGCTCGAGCATGTCGAGCTCGAGCTCGAGCTCGTCGAGCTCGAGCCTGATTTCGAGCCGAGCTCGAGCCTAATTAAACCTGTTCACGAGCTCGCGAGCCGGCTGGCAAGCTTTTTTTAATTAAATAATATATATTATTAGTATTAAATATTTTAATATATTATATTATTAACATAATATTAATATAATATTATTAAAATAATAGTTTTATATTATTAATATAATATTAAATTCGAGCTGAGCTCGAGCTCGAGCTCGAGCTCGAACCGTGCTCGTCGAGCTCGAGCTCGAGCCTTTTAAAATAGGCTCGTCGAGCTCGAGCTCGAGCTCGAAAAAAGAAGCTCGAGCTCGAGCTTGAGCCGGCTCTTTTTGATGAGCTCGACTCGAGCTCGACTCGTTTGCAGGCCTAGGTGTAGATATCAGAAATTGGATATCACCTGTCTTGCTTCTAGACCTAAACTTTTGGACACTGTTATAACGTATATATTTATATGGTTTATGTAAAAGTTTGAAAGAACATTATAAACCGGCTTTGTGGTCTTGTATAAGAAAAAGTGTAATTTATAAAACTCATACTTTTCCGCTGAAAATGGACTTAATTATAACTCTATATGATTATGACTGTTCTCAGTTTACTGCCTTCAAATTCTTCAGATTAACCATATGCTATGTAATAGATTCCATCCGGATCAATATTCTAGCATGTGATTAAAATGAGGTGCTCTAGGCTACCATCAGTTCTCCATGATGTCTAGTATGGCTCTCAGGTTATACATCAAGTTTACTATTCTAATGGAGGTGAATTGGACTCTATTGTGAACTGATCTGCATGCTACATGTATAGAAAAAATACAATCCATAAAGAATTATGAATTTATTTAAAACAAGAATTTAAAGGCATGGCAAACATACCCGATGAATTGAAAAATCATTATAGCCCTTGATTTCTTGAATAACTCTCTCTAAGGTACAGTCAAATCCAAATACACCCTTCGGATATAATACTCCAGCAATACGGACAACGTCCTTGTCACTATAAATACGCCTAATAAGTAGGGGATGATTTGCAATCTGAAATAACAGTACTAATTATTAGAAATGTTTAGAGCAGGATCCAAAGCATGTGGGTACAAATGTCCTCGGTGGAAGATACATTACAAATTTACACGTATAGCCTACATAAGCGATAAAATGGGTACCTTACGAAACTGCGTAAAATAATTGGATACTTGGCGACTTGGAAGTCCACAAACATCATTGGGCATCTTAGAAGATTTTGTAGTACGAGCTTCAGAAAATGCACGATAATCATTTATGGCATCACTGTATGCTTCAGATTGTTCCTTTCCCATTACTACATACTCCACCTGCATGATAAATAGGTTCACCATTTTCAAAAGGATATGAAAGTACACAGATTTTAATTCTGAGAGAGGAACCTAAAATTGATTCCAATTTTTCTGCAGTCCCGTTGAGGATGCTAGCAGGACGAAGCAGCGGAATAACATGTGATACTGTAAACAACACAGCGGAAAGGAAGGAAACAAGCAAGATAGTCTTTTTCATGCTTCAATCACGGTCAAGAGGCGCACCACAGGTAATAACTACTGGCAGCATGTTATGGGTCCACGTGTCGCAAGCACATTCACTCAAGTGGACCCCCCTCGTCATAAATTATGGAGCGCACAAATGGAAGTCTCCGTCATCATGGGCGCATTCACTCACGTGTCGGACCAAGTGTTACGGGTCCACGTGTAGCGGGCACATTCACTCACGTGGACCCGTAACACAGCAGTTAGAGGTCTTGGTGGAAAAGGGTAAATAAATTGTAAGCAGCAGTAATTACTGACCTACTGTTACTCATGATTAACATGCACGCACATCATTAACATACAAATACAGTACGAATTTAAAACTGATGCACAACAAGATCCCATAAAATGCTTCAAGACTCACATGCTGAATTTTTGGTACAAGCTGCTGCATCACATCAGATTTTAAGCGCCTCAGAATGAATGGGCCCAGGATAGATTTTATACGTGGAATTAGATCACTGTCTTCTACATTCAACAATTTTTTCAAGTCAACATCTCCGGTTGTAAAAATATCAGGCATCATAAATTCCAGCAACGACCACAACTCCTGCAAGATAGGGTGACAACAATATAACTGTTTTTTGCCATTGTTAGAAAATAACTGTTTTTTGCTTGGTTGATCTGAATTTAATCCCCCTTATTATCATGGAGAGAAATGACAATAATGGTTTAGACAGAATAAAAAATGATTCTTTTACATTTTATAACATCCTCTTGTCTACATGAAGATTTGGGAAAATATAGATTACGTTTTTGCCAAGAAGATGGGAGAGGGGAAAGGGGGTGATAAGTGCACAAATGCATTTTACGGTAAAGTGCACTGATCCAATGGTCTGTGTGGATAAGTGCTTTTGGATCGGTGTAATGCATTGATCCACACGGACCGTAAAGCGCATTGATTCACTTTATCCCCCCCTTCCCCAAGAAGATAAAGTTTAATCTCCATGATCTGTGACTGATCAAAAGAATCTCAGCAGTTGGCAGCTGTTAAAGGCATTGGGTGCCTGAGAGCTGAGAGGAGTCAACAACTGCTTGAAGGTGGTAAGTGCTCGTGTTTTAGCTGTTGGAAACGTGTATGGGATCCCGCTCTTCTCTACTAATAACCCAACACAACTTGACAAGCACACACCACGGCAGTAGCCGCTACAAACCGCGCGAGCTCCCTCCGCGAGCTGCCCAGGCTACCCGCTGCGAGCTCCTCCCAAGCGACATGCACCACTACTACGCGGGCTGCTGCGGGTTGCTCACCCCTCTACGCGAGCAGCACCAAAGCGAGCGGGCACGGCGAGATCAAACCCAGCGAGACCGCCCCACCTTGCGGCTAGTCCACCACACGCGAGCACCAGCCCGCGACCTCCCTCTCACGGCGAGATCTCCAAGCCCCGTGAGCTGCACTCCTCCTGCGAGTACACAAGCCGCGAGCCCCTTCTCGCGGCGAGATCGCCAACCCTCCAAGTCTAGTCGCCCGGCTACGTTCAAACCGCCCGGCAAGCACACAGTTACAACCACACAAAATTAGCGCTGCGGCGCTCCTCTCTCTCTAAAACGGAAATGTGGAGGAAAGTTTCTATCTCATCAAACTTTAAAAGGAATACTTACATGTCTATATATAGGCTAGAGCAACCAACCAGAAAACGTCAAGTAGCACCCCATTAAATGTCACTCCTAACACCATCTCCTAACATTAAAATTACAATCATATAATAATAACTTAAAACAAATGTTGACTAGTTGACCCGGTCAACATGGTCAAACTCCAACAAACTCCCCTTCAAACTTGGCAGCACATGTCGAGTTTGTCTTTGAGCCGTAGGAACGTCTCCACCCTCAGCGCTTTAGTGAAGATATCTGCAACCTGCTCTCCGGTTGGGCAATATACAACTTCCACCGTCTTCAGCTCCACCTGCTCGCGGAGGAAGTGATACCTTGTTTCAATGTGCTTGCTACGCCCGTGTAGCACAGGGTTCTTTGCGAGTTGGATGGCCGACATGTTATCCACAAACATGGTCGTTGGTCCATCCACTCCTTGATGTAGACTCTGCAGTAGATTCCTTAGCCAGATAGTTTGGCAGGTACAAGCCGCCGCCGCAATGTACTCAGCCTCGCAAGATGATAGCGCTATCGTGGCTTGCTTCTTCGAGCTCCATGAGACCGCCCCCATTCCCATGTTGAAGGCATACCCGGAAGTGCTCTTCCGGTCATTTACATCCCCGCCGTAGTCACTGTCTGAGTATCCTACCAGCGTCAGCTCCTCTCCAGTTGAATACTTCAGCCCATGGTCTCTTGTCCCATTTATATACCTTAGGATCCTCTTCGCCGCAGTGAAATGGTCTTCCTTTGGTTCTTCCATATGTCTGCTCACCACCCCGACAGCATACATGATGTCTGGTCGGGTGAAGGTCAAGTAGCGTAGACTACCCACCAAACTTTTAAACAAGGTGAAGTCCACCGCTCCTTCCTTCGATTCCTTACTTAGCTTCAGCCCTGAATCGGCAGGAGTGGAGATAGGCTTGCTATTCTCCATCCTGAATTTCTTCAAGATCTCTTCCGCGTACTTCCTCTGAGAGATGAAGATCTCATCTTCTCTTTGTTGCACTTCTACTCCCAAAAAGTAGTTCAGCTCTCCCAGGTCTGTCATTTTGAACTCTTTCTTCATCATTCCTCTGAACTCTTCGTACATCGAAGCGTTGTTCCATGTGAATATCATATCATCCACGTATAGGCACACAATCATCATGCCGCCATCCTTATCCACCTTGGTGTAGAGTGCATATTCATGCGGACTCTTCTGATAGTCATGCTTCTGCAGGTAAGCATCTATCCTTCCATTTCAGGCTTTAGCTCCCTGCTTTAGCCCGTACATAGCCTAATCCAGCTTGCAGACTCTCTTCTCCTGACCCTTCACCACGTATCCTGGAGGCTGCTCGATGTACACATCCTCTTCCAGGTAACCATTCAGGTAAGCAGAGACCACATCCATCTGCATTATCTTCCTTCCATGATGGGCCGCCAGTGTGAAAATCAACCTGATGGTGTCTATCCGCGCTACGGGGGAGAAGACCTCATCATAATTCACACCTTGGACTTGGCATTAGCCCTTCACAACAAGCCTTGTTTTGTGCTTCTCCACGCCACCGTCCTTGTTCTTCTTTACTTTATACACCCACTTCACCCCGAGGGGTTTGTGGCCAGCAGGCGGATCGACTAGCTTCCCGGTCTCGTTCTTATTGATGGAGGCGATCTCCACATCCATCACTTTTCTCCAAGTCTTTTCCTTTGCAGCTTCCTCATAGGAGCACGGCTCAACATCTGCCAAAAGACAATATAATGAAAAATTGTTAAGTGTCGGTGCCGTCTCCTCATAGATTTCATCCAGCCTCCTCATCCTGGGCTGAGGACGATTGTCTTTGCTTCCACTGGTGTTAGCTCCGCCAGAGCTGCCACCACTCGCGCTTGCTCCACTTGAGTAAGGGGTGAGAGCTCCCCCTAAACCTCCGCTAGGTGGTGATGGTGGCTCAGTTCCACCCATCTCGGCTTCAGCCTCTTGTCCACCTTCCTCCTCATCATCATTAAAGAACATTCCCTTAATGTCTTTCACTGCATCGCCCCAGCTCCAGCTGCTTTCTTCTTCAAACACCACATCTCTTGAGATGATGGCCTTCTCAGTCACCGAGTTATACAACTTGTAAGCCTTGCTAGCTGGAGCGTAGCCTACGAAGATGCACTTCTCACTTCTGTCATCCAGCTTCTTTCTTCTCTGGTCTGGGACATGAGCATAAGCTACACTCCCAAAGACCCTTAGGTGCTTCACACTTGGCTTCCACCCACTGCAGGCTTCAAACGGAGTCATAAACTTCACACTCTTTGTTGGACATCGGTTCAGTAAGTACACAGCTACCTGTACTGCCTCCGCCCAAAACTTCTTCGGCAACCCCTTGGCCTTCACCATGCTCTTTGTCATATTCATGATGGTCAAGTTCTTTCTCTCTGCCACTCCGTTTTGCTGTGATGAATATGCAGCCGTCAGCTGGTGAGAGATCCCCCACTGCTTACAGTACTCGTCAAACAGCCTAGAGGTGTACTCCCCACCCCTATCCGTTCTAAGCACCTTCAGTGGTTGACCACTCTCCTTCTCTGTCATAGCTTTAAACTCCATGAACTTGTCTAGGGCCTCGGCCATCTCCCTTAGAAAATATACACAACACTTCCTGCTGAAGTCGTCGGTGAAGGTAATGTAGTACCTGCTTCCTCCTATTGAAGTAGTCTCAAATGGACCAGCTATGTTCGAGTGAACTAGCTCAAGTTGTCTTCTCGCCCTTTTGGGCTTGCCTCCTTCAAACGTCAACCTCTTCTGCTTCCCCTTTGTGCATGCCTCACAGACCTCTGGTGGAGGCGAGATCATAGGCAGTCCCTCTACCATTTTGGAATGAGATAACAACTTCAGGCCTGTGAACCCCAGATGGCACATACGGTAGTGCCACAGCCAAGCTTCCTCTTCTTCCTCCGTCCTCACAAGACACGTCGTCTCCCTGACATCCATACTTAGAGTAAAAAGACGATTCGTCGTCATCTTCACCATTACTACTTCCCTTTCTTGATGATCCTTCATAGCTAAAGTGTCATCCCTTAACAGGACACGATAGCTCTTTTTCACTAGCTGACCAAGACTTAGGATGTTACTTCTCAAGTCTGGCACATAGAATACATCATTGAGATGCACCTCCTTCTCATTCATGGTAACCGCAATCACTCCTCTTCCTTCCACTGAAATCTTCGAAGCGTCGCCAAAACTGACCTCACCACCATTTGGTTCGAGGCTAGTGAACAGCTCCTTCTCTCCACACATGTGGTTACTTGCGCCTGTATCCAAGTACCACACACCGTTCCTCTCACCTCCTGCTCCTTGGACGGTTAGGAACATCATCGAGTCGCCACCCGTGTTGCTTGCTTCAGCGTAATGGTTGGCTTCTCCTCCTTTCTTTGCAGTCCAACAGTCATAGCTCATATGCCCAAACTTGCTACAGTTGTAACATTGGATTTGTGACATATCACCTCTTCCTCTTCTTTGACCTCTTCCTTGGTCCCTTCCTTGGCCTCTACCTTGGTCTCTTCCTCTTCCTCCTGCATCTTGCCTCCAACCTTGAGGTTGCTCAGCTTCTCTCTGGTTGTACTGGTTCCTACCTTGGTCTCTTCCTCCTCTTCTTCATCTACCTCTTCCTTGGTAGCCTCGGCCACGCTGGCCTCCTCTTCCTGAGCTCTCTCAAAAATTTAACCGAGTCTGCAGTGCTTTACCCAAGCCTCTCGACTCATCATCGTCTTGCAACATGCGATACTCGTGGGCTTGCAGCGAGCCAACAAGTTCATCTACCGTCATCACGGTGAGATCCTTCCACTCCTCAATGGCTACTACCACATGCCTGAACTTCTTAGACATAGATCGCAGAAGCTTCTCCATGAAACTTACGTCATCTGTCACCTCTTCATTCATCTTCATCTCATTCGTGAGCGTCCGCAGACGAGTCACGTAGTCACCGACCTTTTCTGAACCCTGCATCTTCATCACTTCATACTGAGCTCGAAGGGACTGCAGCTTAACCTTCTTAGCTTTGTCAACTCCTTGCATGGAGCATTGCAAAATCTCTCATGCCTCTTTGGACGTCTCCGCGTCTGAGATCTTCTCGAAGGTTGCCTCATCCACACCTTGGTATAGTAAGAAGAGAGCCTTCTTGTCCCTCTTCTTGGACTCCCTCAACGCCGTCCTCTAAGCGTTACTCAATGCCGCCTCTGCTTCTGCAGTAAGCTCCTCAACGCCGTCCTCTACTACCTCCCACAACTCCTTTGAGGCGAGTAGCACTCGTATCTGAATACTCCAATTCTCATAGTTGGTTTTTGTCAACTTTGGGACTTGCCCCGGCATGGCACCTCCCATCTCCATCTCCACTAGACACTGAAACTTCCGAGCGATTTACACACAACTTCCAGGGGTCGTAACCTCGCTCTGATACCAGTTGTTGGAAACGTGTATGGGCTCCCGCTCTTCTCTACTAATAACCCAACACAACTTGACAAGCACACACCACGGCAGTAGCCGCTACAAACCGCGCGAGCTCCCTCCGCGAGCTGCCCAGGCTACCCGCTGCGAGCTCCTCCCAAGCGACATGCACCACTACTACGCGGGTTGCTCACCCCTCTACGCGAGCAGCACCAAAGCGAGCGGGCACGGCGAGATCAAACCCAGCGAGACTGCCCCACCTTGCGGCTAGTCGACCACACGCGAGCACCAGCCCGCGACCTCCCTCTCACGGCGAGATCTCCAAGCCCCGCGAGCTGCACTCCTCCTGCGAGTACACAAGCCGTGAGCCCCTTCTCGCGGCGAGATCGCCAACCCGCCAAGTCTAGTCGCCCGGCTACGTTCAAACCGCCCGGCAAGCACACAGTTACAACCACACAAACTTAACGTTGCGGCGCTCCTCTCTCTCTTTCTAAAACGGAAATGTGGAGGAAAATTTCTATCTCATCAAACTTTAAAAGGAATACTTACATGCTTATATATAGGCTAGAGCAACCAACCAGAAAACGCCAAGTGGCACCCCATTAAATGTCACTCCTAACTACCATCTCCTAACATTAAAATTACAATCATATAATAATAACTTAAAACAAATGTTGACTAGTTGACCCGGTCAACATAGTCAAACTCCAACATTAGCAGCAAGGCGCCGAACAATGACCAGTGTTTTCAAAGAGGAATCAAGGCTGATTTTTTATAAGTTTGGAGTCCTTTAAGTCGAGTTAGATGGTATCCCTAAGACCACCTAACTTGTTTAAACAAGGAAAAACACATTTGAATAATGCACCAAATCACTGCCCCCCTTTTAGGAGGCTTTCAGTCCTATGAACTCAAAACACCATATATGACTTGATTACCCTGGTTCTCTATTGTACCACTTGCATGTGGTAACTGAAATTTCAGTTGAGTTGGTAAGCCTTCTATTATCTTTCTTAGTGTTGATGCCCTTATTTTGTAGTGGAAGTAATGGAAGCGTGGTGGGCCCATATCCCACGTGTCCTAGGATCGATACCTACCTTTGAAACCAAACTGATGCAAGACGAATCTGCAGATGAAAGGCACGTGATGCCCTAATCCTAAATGCAATGCAAGAGAGCACGTGACGAATGCAATGGACCTACAACAAATCCTAAAATGAAAATGTAAACGAATGCACAAACACAATCCAATGAACTAATGAAGACTAGATGCAAATGCAATGACTCAATCAAACAATTAATTTTGACGAGCAATTAATTAACAATACTAATTTATACTAGTGCGTTTAACCTCAATTAAGCACAAACATACGAGATTAGTAATTATGCGACGAATGCAGAATAAATTGAGTGTACTGAAATTAAAATGCAAGACGAATAAATGTTACACATCTAAATAAAGAGCTCACACAAAGCTAATGAGAGCTAATTACTACTAGCAATAAAGAGCGCATTACAATATAAATTTGAAAATAAGTGTGGAACTCACCAAGGGTCCTAGGTGTAGCTGCAAAAATTCGGTTGTTGTAGATGTGGTGTTGGTCCTTCGGAGGAACTTCAACCATTAGAAGGGGCTACCAAAGGAGAGAGGGTGGTTGTTTCGGGGCTGGGCAGGGAATGAAGGGCTGGATTTTGAGGTGGAGGCAGGGGTTATGGAGAAGATCTGCCAAGGACGAAGGGTGTGGTAGGGCCGATCGCAGCAGGGAAGAGGGGAAATTGATCGGTTGTTGTTGTAGGGGATTTCATTTTCACATGATGTTAGGAAGGAAGAGGAAACTTCAGGAGGGTTGGAAGGTTGCGGTGTGGGCTCTAATGCAAGGCAGTGGCGGTGGCGGGGCACTGGAGGCTCGGAATGGTGACTGCGGCGTTGGAGGCAAGGGATGGCGGCGGTGATGACCGAGAAGAGTTATGTCTAAGGAGACAACTGGTAACCTCGATGGAGTGGCTAGAGGGCCGAGGACGATTGTTGGAGGTCGTAAAGATGGTAGAAGGTGGTGGACGGGGTATGTGCGTGAAAATGTTTTTTAACATAATTGAATCAATTTTGTTTCTCTACTTGGTATATGAGTTAAACCGAGCGCATGTGTGTGTGTGAAAGCGTGCGCGCGCGTGTAATTGTCTTTTTGACCTAATTGAATCATCATGTTTCTCTCTACCTGGTATCTGAGCTAAACCGTGCGCATGCATGTGCGCGTGTGCACGTGGGTGCATGTGTGCTAATTGAATCAATTCTTGTTTCTCTCTACTTGGTATCTAAGTTAAACCGTGTGCATCCTTCGCTCTCGCCTGGCTTGTGCCAATCTTCACTTCTTGTCGAGCCTTCTACAACGAGTCTCCAACGCTTCCAGCGGCAATTTCTCCCGCAGCCTCTACCCCCACGAAGTAGAGCCTTCTCCAACATCATTCCAAGGTCGCTCTCGCCTGGCTTGTGCCAATCTTCACTTCTTGTCGAGCCTTCTACAACGAGTCTCCCACGCTTCCAGCGGCAGTTTCTCCCGTAGTCGCTACCCCCACGAAGTAGAGCCTTCTCCAACATCATTCCAAGGTCGCTCTTCTCGTCAAGCAGTCTTCCGTGTAGCGCCAGGTCGCAAGTCTTGCCTATTCCCGCACCAGGTCAACTCGTCTTTTCCCGGAGCAGCGCCCCTCCTACTGCCGCAGCAACCGACCTCTCTCCACCTATCCAGCGGGCGGCGTGTGTCTCCGGACATTTTGTCCTCCATGACAACCGTTGGAAACATCATGGTCGCATCCTATGGTGTCCGCTCCAGTGGATCTATCTGAGGGAGGACCGTAGGGTGTGATGCTTCTTCATTCTACCTTGTTCAATTGATTTCTTCTACCAGCTGACTCTTTGTTGCCGATGGGCGATTCTTGTGACATCTCATCCACTCCTTGGTTTGTTCTTGCAAGTGACCCACCTCGGAGCCACGGGCAATCTGGCTCGTTGAAGATCAATTCAGTGGCTTTAGATGGCACGAATTATCATGAATGGTCCAAGGTCGCTCAACATGTTATCAGTAAACACCAGTTGTATAGGTCTATTGATGGAACATGACTTAAACGGAAGAGTATCACTTTTATTGATTATTTTTTTTGGTATTGTGAGTTTATTTGTTAAAACGGAAGAGCAAAATGTTTAGTCGTTTTTGTACCTTTCATAAAATGATTATGACAGTTTGGTGACATTATTCGCGTGTTACGTAGTGATAATCGTGATGATTGGAAACTGTTTGGCACCTATCTTGTCGATAACAACATTCTTCATCAAACCACATGTGTTCACACCTCTACTCAGAATGAAAAAATAAATGCTTGTTGGAGGTTGCTCACTGCCTGTTAATTACCATTCATTTTCCCAAGTCTAACTAGGGTGATACTATTTTGACTGCGGCCTCATAAATCATGTTCCCTCCCTCTCTCTGCACTACGCTACTCTGTTTTCTCATCTTTGCTCTAAGCACACTATTCATACTTCTCACATCGTTGCTCGTATCTTTGGGTCTGTATGTTTTGTTCATGTTCATACTCCTCATCGTGACAAATTAGATATTTGTTCTCTTAAATGTGTTTTTGTGGGGGTACTCTTCCACCACCAAAGGTTATCACTGCTATCACTCTCCTACTCGTCGCTTCTTTTGTACCGTTGATGTTACCTTTCGTGAGGAGTCTTACTTTGGTCTTCGTCAGGGGGAGATAAGTAGTGTTGATGACGGGACCTCTGACTCACCTCTTCCAATAGCTTCTTCTTTTCCTCCTCATAATCTTTCAACTCTTGTTCCGCCTACTCTAGTTCCTTCTTCGTGATCGCTGCCTCCTTTGTTGCATACTGTTACGAGATTTGGGAGGAAAACTAAGTACCTCATATTGAGGTCTCACCCTTTATTTATACCAAAATGAAATAACATAACTGTAGCGGTACATAATGTGGGACTAATGTAAATATGTCTAATAACACGACAAGTAACACTCCCCCTCAAGTTGGATCGTGGGAACTTCCCAGACCCAACTTGTTACATATATAGTTCATTCTAGTCCATGTAACCCCTTTCGTAAGAATGTATGCAACATGGTCACCGGTTTTCACATGCTTTATAGAAATAAGGCCTTCTTCATACTTCTATCTAACAAAGTGGCAGTCGACCTCTATGTGCTTCGTGCGCTCATGAAACACGGGATTAGTGGCTATCTGGATTGCAGCTTGATTGTCACACCATAGAGGAGTGGGATCTTGAACGGGATACCCAATCTCACAGAGAATCTGCCTCACCCACATGATCTCAGGAACAGTGTGGGACATAGCACGATATTCTACCTCTGCACTAGATCTGGCAATTGTGGTTTGTTTCTTGCTCTTCCAGGAGATGAGATTACCACTCATAAAGACAGTGAATCCCGTGGCTGACTTTCGAGTGGCTAAGCATCCTGCCCTGTCAGAATCACTGTATGCCTCTAGATTGGAATGACCTCAACTCTTGTATGCAATTCCCAAACCAGGATCCTTCTTCACATATCTGACAATCTGAATAACAGAATCCCACTGAGACATAGTTGGGACCGCCATGAACTGACTGACCTTACTTACCGCGCAAGCAATGTCTGGACGAGTCATGGTAAGGTAGTTTAATTTTCCAACTATTCGACGGTACTTCTCTGGTGAATCAAACAGTTTGCTTTCGGCATGAAGACTCTTTTCTCCTGGTTCTAGTGAGGAATCCATATGGCCACAGTTAGTCATCCCAAGGTCAGATAGAAGATCAAGAGCGTATTTACGTTGGCAAATAAAGAGAGAGTGGTCATCTTGAGTCACCTCAATCCCAAGGAAATACTATAATGTGCCCAGATCTTTTGTTTGGAAATTATAGTGTAAGAATGCTTTGAGATTTGATATCCTTTCGGAGTTGATGTCTATGATAACAATATCATCAACATATACTAGTAGCAGAATAGTGTCAGCCAAGGAGTTCTGATAGAAGAGAGACGAGTCTTTAGTACTATTGGTAAGCCCGAACTGGGTAACAACGGCACGGAACCAAGCAAACCAAGCCCGAGGGGATTATTTCAATCCATATAGGGAGGTGAGGAGACGACACAGCTTGGTACGCTACCCCTTAGCAACGAACTCAGGTGGTTGCTCCATATACACTTCTTCATTCAGGAGCCCATAGAGAAAAACATTCTTGATATTCAACTGGTGTAATGTCCACTGGTGGAAGGTGGCGAGAGAAAGTAGGATGCGAAGAGAGGACATCTTCGCAACAGGAGCGAATGTTTCGTCATAGTCCACGTCATAAGTCTGAGCATAACCTTTGGCAACCAATCGGGCTTTCAGGCGGTCCAGAGAACCGTCCGCATGCACCTTGACAGAGTAGATCCATTTGCATCCAATTGCCTTCTTGCCAGAAGGTAAGGAAACCAGGTCCCATGTATGATTCTGTTGGAGAGCGTTCAGTTCATCATGCATGGCTGCCATCCAACCAGGATGAGCCTTAGCCTCCACCACGGTAGAGGGTAGACGATATCGATCGAGAGTCGAGTGCAGCGCTATATGAGATGCAGACAAGCTCTGGTACGAGCTAACAAAGAGTGGTTGATCCCGACATGCCCGAACTCCTTTTTGGAGTGCAATAGGAACCTCTGGGCTGGCTGGCGTGATGGTAGTAGGGGCAGTAGCAGGGTCTTCCGGAGGAACAGTCGTTGTATCATCGGTAACCGAGGTAGGCTGAGGTGGTGGCACCACTGTACTATTAGAAGAGCGACGGGAGTAAACCTGCCCCCACAGAGGGGAGAACACATCAGTCGGTGAAATGAGAGTCGGGTCATGCCTAGGGACCAAGAGAGTATCAAGAGAGGGATCAGGATGGGAGGATCCAGGAAAGGGATACGGGTCGGTCTCCCGAAAGACTACATCAGAAGAAAGAATGTATCGGCGGAGATCAGGAGAGTAACACTGATATCCTTTAGTGGTCCGAGAGTAGCCGAGGAAGATGCATTTCAGGGCACGAGAATCAAGTTTGGAGACAGAGGGAAGGGCGTCCCGAACATAGCAAACACACCCAAAGACCTTCAAGGGAAGAAGGTGACCGTGATGGTCAGGATAGAGAGTGTGGTAGGGTGTCTCCCCCTGAAGGATGTGAGTCGGAAGATGATTAATAAGATAGGCAGCAGTGAGTACGGCATCACCACAGAAGTGGTTGGGTACGTGTCTGTGGTGAAGGATTGCCCGGGTGACTTCAAGGAGATGCCGATTTTTGCGTTCGGCAACACCATTCTGTTGTGGGGTAGTCTGGCAGCTAGTTTGGTGGATGATGCCTTTGTCAGAAAGAAAGAGAGACATGGACCGAGACAGGTATTCCCGGCCATTATCAGTACGAAGACACTTAATATGGACAGAAAATTGAGTAAATATTTAATTCCAGAAATGCTGAAAAATATAAGGTAGCTTAGAACAATTTTTCATTAGATACACCCAAGTTGTACGAGAAAAATCATCAATGAAAGTGACATAATACTTGTGCTCTAACAACGTAGGAACAGGGCACGGTCCCCAAATATCTGAATGAAGCAAATCAAAAGGTGCAGAAGCACGAACATCAAGACGAGGACTATAGCTAACTCTGTGGAGTTTAGCAAACAAACAAGACTCACAATTGAGATGGAAAACTTTCTCAAGCTCGGGATACAGACGACGCATGACCTGCATAGACGGATGGCCATGACGATAATGAAGATCCAGGAATTCGGTGGAGGCCGCGGAGCAAGCAAGGTGGGAGACTTCATCCAGGACATAGACACCACCACGCAGCTTCCCTCTACCAATAATACGGCTCGTCGACTATTCCTGAAAAATGCAACCAGAATAGGTGAATATAGCAATACAATTCAAATCAGTTGTGAGCTTACTAATAGACAAGAGATTGTAGGAAGATTGAGGGACAAGCGCCATTGAGGCGAGTGGCATGTCAGGTGTCACATTGCAGCTACCAAACCCAACGATAGGTACAATGGAGCCATCTGCAACAATAATCGAGGCTCCACTATGAGGTTTGTATGAGTGTAAGATACCTGAGAAACTAGTCAGGTGATCAGAAGCACTAGAATCAGCTAGCCACTGGACCGGCCGTTGTGAGGTACAAACAGGCTGAATGGTTTGAGCCACAGCTGCACTAGGAGTCGGTGAGTCAACGTGTAGAGCCTCAAAAAAAATTAAATATAATAAAAGCTAATTATTCTCCCTACAATACCATATAAACACGCACATACCCTCCTTGGAGTTTCTATAAGGATGATTAAAATATCCTTGTGATACAATATATATAACAAAAGTAAAAATAATAACTTTTCTTCTCTTAACTCTATTCTAAATTATTAAGGCATGTCTCTTATGATAAAAAGTTAATGTCTGCGGTAAAAAATTATAAAAAAATATTTTACACAAGTGTCTTTGTAAATAGGAAGCATGATTACAACGATAGCTATTTTTAATAAAGAACAGCAAAAGAATAAAATAGGAAGCATGATTACATGTAAATCATTTTGAAGCGGAGTTCCAGTCAACATTAGCCGTTGCCGAGCAGTTTTTGCAACTGACATAAGGTTCTTCCAACGATAGCTATTTTTATCTTTCATAACATGAGCTTCATCTAAAATTACGCAACTCCATTGCCAACGTTTCAACACCTTTCGGTCATCTTTTTGCTGTGAACTGCAAGAATAAGTAATCAAGGGTGGCAGTTCATGTCATAAGCATGTTAGTATACTATTGTGGCAAGAAAAAATTGCTTTATTTTAGACCTGCTTCTTTGAAAAAGTGAGTAACAGGTAAGTAGCACATTGAATGGTGGCGGAAAACCAGCTTTTCCCAAGGAGCTCAATTCTTTTGAATAGACAGCCCGTCCAGCTCCATGGAACAAGATAACAGAAAACGATGGGCACCACTTTTTCAATTCTCTCTCCCAATTCTCTAAAACAGAAGCTGGACATACAATCAGATGGGGACCAGGATCATTATTCAAGTGCTTCATCAAGGTTAAGTATGTTACAGCCTGAAGGCATTGCAAAAAGAAAACCTTTTAGATAGACAAGACAAAACACGCCTAAGTCTGCAGTAAATTTAAGACCAATTTACCTGCACAGTTTTACCGAGTCCCATCTCATCTGCCAATATGGCTGCAGAAAATAACCAATTAGTAGGAGATGCACACAACAAGTGAACTAAACAAATGAAATTGGGTTATTTAGTGAAGCCTAGCCTTTAGATCAAACGACTGCCTGATTGTTGATCAGTGAATGAAAGAAATACAAATTACTATTAGTACGGGGACAATGGGCACTTTGCACCCCCACATTTCCGGACAATTGGTACTTTGTGCCCCCCCCCCCCCCCCCCCCGCATTTACACCATTTTGGCATTTTGCATCCCAAATTATTAAGTTTGACACTTTGCACCCCCCCCCCATTTAAACTTTGGCACTCTGCACCCCATGCCAATTTAATTGAGGGTATTTTTCGTCCGGCGACATTAGAAATAGGGTTTACTAACCGAAACCTTTTCATTTTTCATTTCCCACGGTCCCGTGTTTTCTCGCTAGGGTTCCAGAGCTCCTGGAGTGTTCTTCTCATCAGTGGCTGAGCGTGGAGCTTCGTGCTTGTCGTTCTTCCTCTGCTCTTCAGATCGCAAAGGTGTGCCAAGCATTACTTTTTGGTTGGTGAGATCTTGGAGCGTCGTGCTTGTTGATATCGTCTTTCGCAGAGCTCGCCTCCTCTTCAGGTACCCAAAATTGATCCTTTTTTTGTTTCGTAAATGTAAGGCCTTATTATCATCGTGTAGTTGTAAGGATCCTTTTTCCCAACAATCAGATATTCCAAGCATTTAGGTCTTCCCAGCAGTCATTTTCGGTGGCTTATTACTCGACTATAGTGAATGCAGAGCTCGCCTGATCTTCAGGTCTTCCCAGTCATTTTCGGTGGCTTAACTAGGCACAGGTAAGTTTTTAATCCATATAAAGTTTTACTAATAAACTATTACGGCAATATATTTCCATCCACTTGTGAGTATATCTTATTATCATTCGGTTTTACTTGTTGGGGAGTAGGTTATCTAGCGGCACCATTTATCCAGGTGTGGTTGTTGCGGGTGTGATTCTCCAACATTCTTAAGGTAAACTCTTACCTAGATTCTATGGATATCATTTTGATTGTCTTTCTCTCTAAATTTATTCTCTTATATGAATTTATTTACAATTAGAGATCGCAATCCAATGTAGTTGAATGGGATGATATGTTGATTGTCGTTCATGGTTCTCAAGAGGGAATTTTGTTAGGTAACGGTAATGATTCAGACAATAACACCGAGGATGATGATAATTTTGATTCCTCTTTTACGGATGATTTGGAGGAAACTGAATTTGAGGTGGATGATGCAACATAGAGAATATCGATGATGAAATTCAATCAGTGGGTGTAGGAAAATCAAAAAAATTCCGAGTGTCAATGTTGGATTATCAAGTATAGAGCAAGATAGTCATTCATCGTCCAAATTTGAGAAACCAAAAGATTCGCAGATACATATTTATCAAGGAGATGCCAATGATTCTGACTTCGAATTTGATGTGGGTTTGTGTTTTAATACCGCAACAGATTTTAGGGATGCAGTTAGATTATATGCTACCAAGCAAGGAAGGCCAATTAAATTTACCAAAAATTGCAGTGATTGTAGAATGTTTACTTCAATAAGAAATATTGATGGCTTGATGGTAGAATGTTTACTGGAAGGCCTTTTATAACATTTAGAATTTTGTTCTTGCTAGTTTTGGTTGCTATAAATGAAGTAAACACTAAGCTCGCGAGCTCAATACAAGCTGGACAAGCTCAAGACAAGTTGTACTAGCTCAAGACAAGCTGGACAAGCTCAAGACAAGCTGGACAAGCTCAAGACAAGCTGGACAAGCTCAAGACAAGCTGGACAAACTCCAGCTGAGCTCGAGCTCAAAATAATTAGCTCAATCTTAAGTCTTATTAACGAACTCGTCTTGTTTGCCATCGTCCGGTTCATGTGGACGTAACCGCTTCACCGGTGAAAATAAGTCTCCCCAAACAGAGCCTTAATTTCCAAGAAGTGCCAAAATTTATCCTACTCCTTTGAATTAAAATAACACTAAAATAACTCCTTCAACTCATGAATTCTCTTATCAACCTATCCTATAAGGCTATAGTAACTATAACATCAACATAGAGTACTAACAAATAATTCATTGTGCCCCAAAAGTGTCATGTACAACTCTAGTGAGTCTCTCATAATGAGAAAGTGTTGGCTCCAAGAAAATTGAATCTTTACGAAGAAACAAAGATAATAGTATCAGCACTGATTTTGATTCTAGCAGCAAATTGAATAAAAGAAAGCAAATGAGAAAATAAAAGTTGGAAGGTTATAAAACCCAGACAAATTGATTTTCCAGAGCTCACCTCCGCCAATTTTCTTCCTGTACAACAATAAGAGAAAATTAACACCAACAAGCTGATAAGGCTTGAGAGTCGGTTCAAAGTCCGAGTCTTCGCTAGTACAAGCTTCGTCAACGTCTTCCTGTTAGCCCACAAAAGAAGAGTAAATACAGATTAAACAATTCTCTTTTGAAGCACAGAATGAACTATGATTGCCAGTAATCATCAAGCAGTACCTGGGTAACAATCCTAACAGAAGACACATCGACCTCAGCATACCTATCACAAGCTGAAACAGAGGAACCATAGAGCTCGCGCCTCAAATCCGCCGATATCTTTGCGCATTTGTGCAAGGCCTTGCCTACTACATCGAAGTCCTTCGCCTCAAACTTCTCTTCCTCGTCCCCTTCTTCCTCTGAACCAAATGAGAATTCATCTTCCTCTTCCATCGACCTGACATGAATCAGATCATCAAATTCCTGGTAATCGCTTTCCTCGTCCATGACGTACCGCCGTCCACGATTTTTTCTCGTTGCCCGAGTCACCGGTAATACCTCATCCTCCTCCTCGACCTCCACTTCGTCATCATCTTCATCGTCCAAATTCACCACATTCGTCCCATTCTGATTCGCCAGGGCACTGTTCTGAGGACGGTATGCGAAGGATTCTATCTCCGGGTGAGGAGAAGTTCTCTCCTTCTTGAGAACTCTCGAAGGCTTGAAGGAGTGCTTCTCCCACTCATCGTCGGAGATCTCGTCGAAGACTCTCTTCATATGGGCTGAATATGGTGGAATCGGGGGGAGTACGATAAAAGCTAGGGTTTATCGACCAAAAACCTAGTGGAGAGAATCGTGAAGCTAGGGCTTGTGGCTTGAGAAGCAAATGCCGGAGATTGTCAAGGAGAGCAAAGGGGAGGAGAGAGCCGGGGGACAGTCCCCTCAGTTTTGGCGGTCAGGGGTGGACGCACTGAGGTCCGAAATCAGAAAATAGTTGGGTTGAAGTTTTAAGAACGGGATTTCGCCGAATTTTTAAGAGTGGTCAAACCGTCAAACTCATTTTCATTTCTAGTAAAAGCAGTAAAAAAAAAGAGATTCAGTTATGTTTTAAGTTTTTTTTATTCTCAAAAATTATTACTAGTAAATAATATTAATTTTTTGTATTTTTTGTATTTTTGAATTTTGAGTCTTAAATATTTCTCATTTGAAAAAATGATAAACATGAAAGTTGTACATCTTATCGAACCATTTTTTGATTTGAAGCCGTTTAGGCTTCCAATTTGGGCCCGAAAAAAAACACTAACGGAACGAGTCATCTGTACAGATTTTCGACGTGACTTTTTTTGGGGCCCAAAACGGAGGTCTAAACTGTTTCAAATCAAAAAGTGTTCGACATGAAGTTTATAGATCTAGTCGAGATCTACAGCTTTTATGTTGAACACTTTTTATTTTGAAGCCGTTTAAGCCCCCGATTCGATCTCCGAAAAAGTCACGCCGATCTCGGGTGTCCGTACATATGTTTGGCGTGACTTTTTTCAGGGATCAAATCGGGGGTCTAAATTGCTTCAAATCAAAAACTGTTCAGCATGAAAGTTGTAGATCTCGTCGAGATCTACAACTTTCATGTTGAACACTTCTCATGAAAATGTACGTATAAAACGCAGTTCAAAGAGACGCGAAAAATTTTATATTGATTTGCTAGTAACAAATTGGTTTTCAAATAACCATTTTGAAAAATGAGGGTTTGCTAATAGTAATGATTTGCTAGAAATCAAATTAGTTTTGCTAGTAACAGCACCCATTTTTAATTGAATTGGGCCACAAGGTTAATTGAATTTTATTCACTTTTATAATTTGGTTCAAAGAAAATTTAAATGAATTGCAGAAATTTATAATGTTATTAAACTAGCGAATTGATATTGGCAGATTATTTTTGGCTATTTGTAAAGTTAATTGCTTTCATTGCAGTGGTATTTGTGAACGAACTTTCTCTAAAAATCCACTTCTTCTAATAGAAATTTTGTTTGCTATCTTGATCATTTTTGTCTTGAATTGTTGTTGCTCATGAAATAGAACATGCTCAAAATGAGAACGCTCTTTTTTTGTGGATTTGTAGTCATCAATAAACTTTTGTGTACTTCCCTTCAGACGGCCTTTAATTTTAGTTGGCATTTTAAGCTTCATATTTTGACTAGCTTCCGAATTGACAATTTCACGTAATTTTCTTTTAATCTCTCTTCATTATAGATCACTTATGTGGTTATACTTCTTTAATGTTTTCTCCACATCATTTTCTATGTCGTTTGCATCCTTCGACTATACCTTGATGTTGAGTTCGGATTGTTTATCAAGTAAAGTTAATTGCTTCCATTATTTATTCAACATCCATAACGGCAAAGGATTATCATGCTTAACAGACGACTCTAAATCATGTGCACAAGGTAGACACATCGTAACCCGTGCCCACATGAATTTTACCTTGACCAAATATTTTTTTAATTTTTGTATGTTGCAAGTTAATTATCTGATCAAAAGTTGTCCATATCGTAGTTAGATTACTAATTGATACTTCAAGAAACCTTTTAAATTGGTTATGTCCGCCCTCTACACGGTTTATCGATGTGTTCCCCAAATGCATATACCTATCTACCCAACATGAAACAAATAGTTCTTATCGATACTGGAACTCATAGGGAATAAAATGGATTTATTGATGGAATCAAATATGCAGTGTTTACAGAAAAAAATATTCGGTTATTGGGGAGCAATCAATATACTTCTAATGTCGAATCAGGATCAACTAGGACAGAAATAAAGCATTGGATCAAACTCTTCTTTGGTGTCAAAGTCATAGCTATGAATAGTCATCGACTCCCGGGAAAGGGTAGAAGGTCTGACATCTTCATACCTAACGATTTCCCACAAAGTGGTGATGAAACGTATAACTTGTACAAATCTTTCCATTTTCCAATTCGATCTGATCCATTCGTTCGTAGAGCTATTTACTCGATCATTTCTGCAACACCTCTAACAGAGGAGCAAATAGTCAATTTGGAAAGAACTTATTGTCAGCCTCTTTCAGATATGAATCTATCTGATTCAGAAGGGAATAACTTGCATTAGTATCTCAGTTTCAATTCAAACATGGGTTTGATTCAAACTCCATGTTCTGAGAACATCCGGAAAGAGGAAAAAACGGAGTCTTTGTCTAAAGAAATGCGTTGAGAAAGGGCAGATGTATAGAACCTTTCAACGAGATAGTGCTTTTTCAAATCTCTGGAATCTGTTCCAAATATATATGTCATGGTTCCTTACTTCGACGGGGTGCAAATATCTCAATTTCACCCTATTAGATACTTTTTCAAACCCATTGCTGATACTAAGTAGCAGTCAAAAATTTGTATCCATTTTTCATGATATGATGCATGGATCAGATATATCACGACCAATTACTCAAATTACTGCAATGGAGTCCCCATCCTCAGTTTTTATTTGTAAAATCTCTATTCTTCAACAATTAAAGCCTAAAGATCTATGAATTAGCTCATGCTTGACTAGCCAATCAGATAAATGAACCTGCATCTTCTTTATCTCTCCCACATTTTTCTTTGTTTTCTTTTTATGAATATTTCACATTGACAATAAAATTGTTAAAGATTTACTCGCTTTTTCTTTTTATGCACAAGGAAACCCTGTCTGATTCGCTAATTTGTAGGAATATATTCTGACTCTTTGGATTTGAAATCTTTTTCAAATCCAAAAGGTATTTCTGAAGTAGATGATGATTGATAGAGTAATCCTTGATCGTAATTTCCAGTATAAGTACTGCGTCGAAGGTAAAACTTCTGATTAGTAGTAAAACATTGATTCTCCTGTTGAGGAAGGATTACCGTTAATGTGTTGTTTTTATCAACATTATTTCAACTCAAACTAACCACTGACAATCTCGAGCTAACATCTGCCAGCGCACGTGTTTCGGGGAATGCCCCAGTACCAGTCGTAGGCATCATTACTCTTTCGGTCACTCTTGAAGAAGCACCTGGGAAGCAACCTATGACGTACAGTTCGTTGTCACAAAGCCGATTCTGACTACACTGCAATACTCCAACAATTGCTCCTGGATGTTTCCCAATCTCGTTCCCGCCACTTCCATCCTTGAGTCGTTTCCTTTTCCACTCATTTATTTATTTGCTATTGTAAAAATCGCAAGCTCGGGCTTGCGAAAACTATCTTTTTGATATTCTCTTTATTAATGTCTAATTGAGAAATAGTTTAGCCAGGTTAGGTCGCGCAACCGGATTGAGTACCTACATTCTCCGGCGGCTGGATTGAGTACTTACATTATTCACCGTTACTACAGACCATCACCTCACCGTCGCTAGGATATGCCCCCCTTTGCGATCGTAACCGGATTGAGTATTTACATTCTCCGACAGTTGGTCTATAGTCAACTAAGCCGCGAGCCTGACTCGTGCAAAATTCACATGGGCCTACCCCCCTTTCGCGACTAAGCCGCGGACTAGAGCCGTACAAACTAAGTCGTGAGCCTTACTCGTGCAAATCTGGCAAGGGCCTGCCCCCTTTCCCGACAAAGTTGTGGACTAGAGCCATGCAAACTAAGCCGCGAGTCTGACTCGTGCAAATCTCGCAAGGGCCCGCCCCCTTTCGCGACAAAGCCGCGAACTATCTTTTTGATATTCTCTTTATTAATGTCTAATTGAGAAATAGTCTAGTCAGGTTAGGTCGCGCAACTGGATTGAGTACCTACATTCTCCGGCGGTTAGATTGAGTACTTACATTCTCCACCGTTACTGCAGACCATCACCCCACCGTCACTAGGATCTACCCCCCTTTGCGATCGTAACCGGATTGAGTATTTACATTCTCCAACAGTTGGTTTATAGCCAACTAAGCCGTGAGCCTGACTCGTGCAAAACTCGCATGGGCCTACCCCCCTTTCGCGACTGAGCCGCGGACTAGAGCCGTACAAACTAAGCCGCGAGCCTGACTCGTGCAAAACTCGCATGGGCCTACCCCCCCTTTCGCGACTAAGTCGCGGACTAGAGCCGTACAAACTAAGTCGCGAGCCTGACTCGTGCAAATCTGGCAAGGGCCTGCCCCCTTTCCCGACAAAGTCGTGGACTAGAGCCATACAAACTAAGCCACGAGCCTGACTCGTGCAAACCTCGCAAGGGCCCACCCCATTTCGTGACAAAGCCGCGGACTAGAGCCGTGCAAACTAAGCCGCGAGCCTAACTCGTGCAAACCTTGCAAGGGTCTGTCCCCTTTTGCGACAAAGTCGCGGACTAGAGCTGTGCAAACTAAGCTGCGAGCCCGACTCGTGCAAACCTCGCAAGAGCCTGCTCCCCTTTCGCGACAAAGCCGCGGACTAGAGCCGTGCAAATTAAGCCTCAAGCCAGACACGTGCAAACCTCGCAAGGGCTTGCCCGCTTTCGCAACAAAGCCGCGGACTAGAGCCTTGCAAACCAAGTCGCGAGCCTGACTCGTGCAAGCTCCTCGTGGGGGCCTGCCCCCTCACAGTAAAGCCGCGATTACAACCCGCGCAAACAAAGTCGCGATTACAACCTGCGCAAACTAAGCCGCAAGCCCGACTCGTGCAAACTCTCCGTGGGGGCCTACCCCCCCTCACGGCAAAGCCGCGATTACAACCCGTGCAAGCTAAGTCGTGAGCCCGACTCGTGCAAACTCCCCATGGGGGGCCTGCCCCCCTCACAGCAAAGTCGTGATTACAACCCGCGCAAACTAAGCCATGGGCTAGAATCGTGCAAACTGAGTGGCAGGATGGAACTGTGCAAACAAAGATGCAAATCTAATTCACGCGAAATACTTCGTCCACAATCTCCTGCAAGCAAAACTCGCAAAAACAGTACTAAAATGAGACAAATAGAAAACAAAACAGCAAAGTGACATAAAAATAACGATGTCATACAAATCAGCGCACAAGAGCGCCCACTACAACTGCTAAGCAAAAACAATGCACACGAATACAAAACACACAAATAAAAAAACATGAGGTCGCTACTCATTAGTAGCATCGATATCAGAGCGCTCATCCTCAGAAACATAATCAAAGCTAAAACCAGACGTGTCGCATCCTAGGTGCCGGCCGACAAATCGGAAGGCCTTCGCCGCTCCACGTCTGAGGGCTAACTCACGGGCATCTTCCACTTGAGGTTCCACCTCCTTAGACCAGATGTCATCGCGCACCTCCTCCACAATCAGGCTACGGTCTCGCATGTAGTCCAACGACTACAAGTATTCCACAAGTCCAGTGGCCTTCAGCTTCGACACGCGGCTCTCAGAAGATAGCATCTCCCCTTGGGCCCTTGCCGCCCAAAGCCGAGTCTCTAAGCTGGTGGTTTCCTCCTGGAAATTCTTCAGCATCTGGGTGGTCCTCTCCACCAGTGCCTTCTCTACCTCTGATGTCGTCTGCGCATCCTCCAACTCGGACTTCAGCCCAGACCCTATCCAACGGAATCGTAAAACATCATGATCATGCTCCGCCCTCGTGGAGGCGTGTGAGCTCGTCGTCGACCTGAGCTTCTCCTCAAGGGCCAAATAAACATCCTTCAAGCTCACATAATGGTCGTTCCAAGTAACGACAGTCTTGACCGAAGTCTCAATCTACACAAAGGAAAATGAAGATTAGTGTCACAAGATGAAAAATGAAAATTTCACACAAACAAGAGTACTTCCCACTCCATCCATCACCTTCAAAGAAGAAGATAGCCTTGGAGTCACTGCCTCCGCAAGGGAAGACTAGGGGGCAGACGAACCAAGCACCTACACCTCGGGAGGCGAACCGCCACGGCCACCGGAAGAAGAATCATCACCCGGAGAAGACAAAAAAGGCAACGTGCTCTCACCACCTCGGGAAACTGCAACGGTCTTCCGCTTCCGACAACCACCCAAAGACGTCTCAGCGGTCCGCCCAGAGACATAAGAAATGTCTCATTGCAGCAAGCGCTTCTCCTCCACGAATGAGAAAATACTGAACAGTCGATTGGTTAATTCACGGGGCTCTGAAAACCCCAGCACCGGGGAAAATTCCCACTCCCTCCCTTACTGGCGGCGACAACGATTAGGAAGTGAATTCCACACCTCCGGTAAGCCCCAAGGGTTCCTGATGTATCCAAAAGGGTGTTCCCATGACGACGGTCTATCTGAGCCTCAAAGTCGAGCTAACTCTTGTTGCTATGAATCTCCACACGCTCCCTACCTTCGGAGCGGATGTCACACAACTCTTGGAAGCATTCCAAAGAAAGTCTCCCTCCATGCTCGCAGAAGAAAACGACCATGCCCATAAGGCACACTACTCCCATTGGTGTAAACTGGGAGATCGGCACCCCGCAAAATTTCAAGATTTCGATCACTTCCTCGCAAGGTGGAAATCGGAAGTCAGGCCTCAAAGTACTCTTGCAAACCATTAGCCAGCCTGGGGGGGGGGGATTTTGCACTCTCTCCTCGGCATGCAGAACCTTCACCTCTAAATCAGCAGGTAGACCGAACTTCTTCTTCCAAATAACAATCTGGTCCTCAGTAAGAGAACAACGCAGATGCAGTTGCCTCGCAGTACGCTTCAAGCCCTGCCACCAGCAAAGAAAGAACATATACGGAATGAAAAGCACATCTCGCAACGATAAAAATAAAGGGTAGGCCCCCTTGAAGCAAGTCAAGGGGCGCCTCCGAGCATGCGCACGCTCAAAAACATAATACCTACGGGCCCCGCGGAGCAGAGCACGCTCGCGCAAGCACATTAGCCAGCGCACAATCCGGCATGTACCAGCACGCGAGCGGCCCGGTGCGCAGCACGAGGGCGGCCCGGTGTGCAGCACGCGCGCACCGGGCACGCGCTCACAGTGCCCGCAGTGAGGGCACTGCGCTGCGCGCAGGGCGCGCGCACAATGTGCGCGCACAATGAGCGCTCTTGTGCGCGCGCACAGTAGCCCGTAAAGTGCATGCTACTGTGCGCGCGCACAGTGCGCGCTGTGCTCGAACTGCCCGCGCGCTGCGCTCAGCGCGCGTGCATCCAGGCACACGCGCACAGTGCACGCGCATCTAAGCACTCGCACACGAGCCCTCTCGCGCACAGGGTCAGGACGCACGTGTGACCAGGCGCACGCAACCGAACAACTCCACCCAGGAGACTCCTCGTGCGCTCGCGCACCTCCTCGTGCGTCGGCCGCTGCGTCGCCCGATTGCGTGAGCACCGGAGGCCCCCCTTTTTGGGCACGTTGGCGTTTCCTCTCGTCGTCTCTTCTCTCACTCAGAAATCTTTTAACATATTTTTGCTTGGGCTCGTCGGGCGCCGCTCTCCGATGTTTCTGGACTTTCGCTCGTCGCCGTCTTGGTCGATGAGAATGGGGGAAAATCCATGCTGCCTCGCTCGTACCAACCTCCAACAACAAAGGATTTGAGGGACAATTGATGGGAATGAAACTCCATTTATAGGTTTGGGTGTGCACTTAACCATCTCCCCCATGATCCCTCCTATTGTGGAAATCATGGGTTTGAGCAGTCAACCCACTCCACATGATCTCCACCACAATAGGAGAAATCATGGGGGCCTACCACTCAACAACTACCGCCGCCGCCGGCTGCCGCCACCTACCGTCGCCGCCCACCGCCGCCGGCGCCAGCCGGCCCCCGCCGCCAGCCGTCGTCATTGCCTGCCACCGCCGTCCGCCGCCCACCGTAACCGGCCAGCCGCCGCCGCCAACCGCCGCCGCCGCTTGCAGGTTGGCCACCGTCCGATCACTACTGAGCATTCGTCGTCGTCCGATCTACAGGTAACCACCCACTAAACCTCCAAATTTGTGGGGGGTCCGCCATAACCACCTCCTGGAGGCTATAAAGGAGCCACAGGCCTCCTCATTTCTCGCTTTTTCGCTCCCGAAGTCTTCTTCTTTCTCAAGTCAGAGCTCTGCCGAACTCCTCCCGCGGGTCATCTTCAAGCCGCCTACGAGCCAAGTCCCCAAGTGCGCGGAGAAGGGAAGAATATGACCACCGCCAGCACTCAAGCACAGCAGCCACCAAGTAGCATCCAAAACTCCATCGGCGTTGCCTGTTGCCTGTGGTAAGTTAGAAATTCTCTCTCACCTCCAAGTTGTAATGAGGAGCGGCCTGTCGCCCTCGATTTTCAAAACATATTGTAACTGCAACCTGATAGTGGACTTTGACCGGCACAGATCCGGTCACGTGGTTTTTATCCAGTTGATGGATTTTTCTACGTTAAAATATCTTGTGTCAACTCTCTCTTTTCATTGACTGTGTGCGGGCTCGACCGTCCCGAGAGCTAAGGCGGTCCAGTTTATTCCGGTCCGACCGGGACGCCGAGTTAGTCCGCAACAGCTATATTTATGATGCAATTAATAAAAACCTAAATAAAAATAGCTTATATAGTAATTTACCTAATTAAAACATTTTCCAACTTAAATCACTTGATAAATGTGTAATGCATGGAATCAAAATTAAATAGAGATAAATTAAGCCAATACAATGAATTTGGACAACAAGAATATCATGCTCATCAATTTCAGATCATGAATCTTTATAATTTAATAAAAAGATATTATTTCTTGGGAATATATATAGTGAACTAAAACATTACGCCTATAAATTGGTCTTGTCATTCCACTCGATCTATGAAAAATTAATCAACAAGAAAAACATAAACATGAGGAGTACACCTTGAAGAAGATCAAGAGAATTTAAATTTCACATTTGGTATGATTTTGAATTTATTTGTTCTAAAATTTCAATTTATGAAGTTAAGATATTAACTGTAATAACCTTTATAAATAATTATTTGTCACCTTTAATTTGTCATCTTTTATACGTGATATCATACAAGCAATTTATTTGAACTGTAGTGTTGCCTTTTTATTCTTACATATTCTCGTGTCCTGAATAGATTATTCAATGGTAAGTTAACATTAATTATTCGAATAAGTGTTCTATTTTTGAAAATTTGTCACTCAATCATTATTCATGAATTTTATTATTCCATTTGTTTTTTTTATTTGTTACCTCATCATTTTTCTTGAATTTTATTATTCTGCTTGGGCTTGTATAAATATTGCATATGTGTGATCAGTAAAGAAGGGCTCATGATCGATCTGCTTTAAGCTCTGTTTGGTGGGACTTGTTTTCATCGGTCAAGCGGTTACAACCGCATGAAAAAGACCCGTTCATGCGGTCGTAACCGCTTCACCGGTAAAAATAAGTCCCCCCAAACAGAGCCTTAATTAGTTACGACCGCTGAAGAGATAATTTGAGGGTTACGTTCTCAAATAGCTCTAGCTGGTACCTGGATTGATTCTGGCAGAGCCCTCAGCGCACAAGTGAAGAAGACGAAGGAATCTAACGATCAGCTTAATTTGGCGAATGAAGCAGCGAGAATCGAGAAGCACTTCATTTAAATCACCATGCTTAATTGCATGGTTAGATGCAAATTAAAGTGGAACATGCATGAATATTTTTGACCGTTGTTCTCCCGGAACAGCACACTTAAAACTACTTTAGTGATGCTGATAATAATAGTAACAGATGTAAATTGATACTTTAAAATAAAATAACTAGCTTTTTACACGCCACGAAAGATTCACTAATAAACAGTGTTAATAACTAGATAGATACATACTAGTAATAACAATGAGGTTATTAGTATTGAGAATGAGTTGCAATCACTTTCTCAAATCGTTTTGATGACGCACACTGTAGTAGTGGGTGACAATTGATCTATTTGCTTAGGCGAGTTCGAACATGGCGATGAGCCAGCGGACATATTTTTCATGCTACCTGTGTGGATGAATGATTGCAGTTTCACAATACATGCTCATTATGCAAAGAAACGGTGATTTCGATAAATGTTTAGATAGTTGTCCACATTAATACAAAACTATATTCAATATTATTACATACATTTAAAATGAAATAGAAAGATAAATACAGTGCTGCAATACAATTTCTTTATCACATATATTGACTAATATTGAATATAGTTCTTTATTATTGTGGACAACTATATATTTAAAGCATGATTACAGTTTTTCTGCACAACGGACAAGTATTGTGAGACTCCAGCCATTTATTAACACAGGTAGCATGGAAAATATGTTTGCACGATGGTAGAATCGTAATCTCTTCTCCTTGTTCGAACTGTCCCATGCAAATGGAACAATCGTCATCCACTGCTATAGTATCATCAACAACGGTTCGAGGAAGTGCTTGCAACTCCCTCTCGATAACCTTATTGTTTGAAAATAAACTTCGGATCGAACTCCAATGCACAGCTAGCTAGGCTAGCAGAAAAAATTCAACGGTGAACTTCACAAGCACAATCACCAATTCGATCCATCCTCATGATAACCTGTAAGAATTTTAATGAATATATAGTAGTCAACATCAAAATATTGATGAATTATAGAGATGGCAAAAGGAGCTAAACATATATATCAATCTAACAAGTGCTCGATGGACAAAAAGCCTTAGTTTAACATGATTTTTTTTATACAAAGTAAAATGAGCATACTATTGAATTCAAGATTTATAGTTAACTACGAGAAAATATAGTTTTTGTGAAGAATCCATTACACCAAAATATAAATTTATTATCAATCTTAATTTGCTATAAGAAAATTGTAATTTACTTTCAAAAGAGTTGTTTGGTAAAATTTTTGTTTTTTTATTACAAATAAAAACTAATGTCGATACCAACATTAATTAATGTCTTATGATGCACGATTATGCTACTGTTATCTCGATTTAAGGACAATAAGAGTACGTGCAAATTCTTGAATAGTGTGCGTGGATTCAATATTTTTGAGGTCTCAAAAATAATATTGATCTTGGGCAATTTAATTTTCATATGTTTGGACTCTGTGATACTTTATTGTTCATCGAGAACATAACTGCAGAGATATTATCACAGTACATCCGGATGGGTCCAGCTATAGAAACGACGACCTTCAACTTTGTAATGAAATTTTTTAGCCACGCTGCGTGAGTAGAAGCTCCAAAAAGAGCTACGAACTCCACATGCATTGTGGACAAAGTGATGAGTGTCTGTTTGACACTTTTCCACGAAATAGCCCCACCAGCAAACTTAAAGATATAACCTGAAGTAGACTTCTTGTCATCCTCACATCCGGCAAAATCAGAATCTGTATATCCCACTAACTCAAGGTTTTGAACTCTATGGTAGACCAGCTTAACATTCTTAGTTCTCTTCAAATACCTCAAGATTTTCTTGCCAGCCACTCAATGATCGGGTTCTGGGTTCAACTGATATCTGTCTAGTAGTCCTACTGCGAAGACAATGTCTGGTCTGGTACAGACTTGCACATACATTAAGTTGTTTACCGCACTAGTATAAGGTATATCCTTCATGCACTCTCTCTCGATATCGTTCCTGGGGCATTTTGATAAGCTGAGCTTATCACCCTTAAGCACATATATGTCACCAAGCTTACAACCGAGCATGTTAAATCTCTCAAGTACACGCTCAATGTAGGTTTTCTGAGAGAGTGTCAATGTACGGTGAAATCGGTCCCTAATGATCTCAATTTGTAGAACAAATAATGCTGCTCCAAAATCTTTCATATCGAAGTGTTTTGACAAAAATTGCTTAGATTCATGCAACAATGCTAAATCACTGCTCGCAAGCAAGATATCATCTACATAAATAATTAAAAAGATGAATCTGCTCTCATTGATCTTAAGATATATGCAACAGTCTACCTTATTTTCTGCAAAATCAAAAGAAGTAACCATCTCATCAAATTTCAAATACCACTTTCTAGAAATTTGCTTCAAACTATATAGGGATTTGTTAAGCTTACATACAAGTTGGTCGGAATGACTGGACTTGAATCCCTCAGGCTGCACCGTATAGACCTCCTCGGCAAGATCGTTATTCAGGAATGCGGTCTTTACATCCATCTGGTGTAGCTCCAAATTAATGAGCTACTAAAGTCATTATCACTCTGAAAGAGTCTTTAGAGGAAACAGGAGAAAAGGTCTCGTGACAATCGATTCCTTCTCTCTGCGTAAACCTCTTGGCTACCATTCTAGCTTTAAACCGCTTGACCTTTCCTTTAGTCTTTCTTGGTCTTAAACACACATTTAGAACCAATGAGTTTACAACTTTTGGGCAACTCCACTAATTCCCAAACTTTATTCAGCTTCATAGACTTCATCTTGTCTTGCATCGCATCCCACCACAAATCAACTTGAGGTTCAGACACAGCTTCATTAAATGTCACTAGGTCAACCACTTGACTAAGATTATAATCACTCTCTCTTAAATAGACTTCATAGTCTGAGGAAATTGCAGGTCTTCTCTACCTAATGGATCTCCTAGCAGGTGGATAAACCTCCTAAATATGAGGAGGAATCTCAACTGGAATCGGTGGTAAGACCGCTTCCACATCCTCCACTTGTTCTGTCACTGGTTCAGGAACCACATGATCTCCTACCAAGGGCACGGATATACTAAAGGGCACAACTTCCTCTACTTCACTAATAGGGCGAGAGCAACTAGGTTTGTCAGCGACATCCCATTCTAAAAATTTGTTGTCTGTGACTCCACAATTCTGGGTCATCCTAAATGGGAATAGAACTTAAATGCTTTAGAGTGATGTGGGTGGCCTATGAAATAGCAATGACAAGACCTGTGAGCTATCTTACACTCTGACGGTTGTATAAACGGACTTATGCTTGACAGTTAAAAATTGGTCAAGAAGGGTGAAATTTTAGTGGAGCATTTAGGGACAGATGACATGTTGACTGATCCACTTACTAAAGGACTTTGCCCTAACGTGTTTCAAAAACATGTTATTAATATAGGGCTTAAAGAGTCGATCGATATGCTAGATTAATGGGAGGCTACATGAAGCTCTGATTCAGTTATCTGTCATTTATATTGCACTTTATTCAAATCATTAATAATTAAAGAATATTCGTTCAGAAATATCATTAAGTTTTGATATTCGTTGAATTTTGTGACACATCACACATTAACACTTCATACAAAGTCTCATGACTTGTGTCAGTCGAAGCATAAGGCCTATGACAGTGTTAAAATTTTCTCAGCGTGGTCAGCAAGGTAGCCCAAACGCTAAATTAATATCTTCGGCACTACCCAGTTCTCACGTTGAATCAGCGGAAAACTAAGGAACAAGGCTAATCCCAACAAACAATGGAAGCACAAGCAGATCTTTTATACATTCACTTCTTTACAACACGAGGCATACATAGCGAGACATGATTTCGCTAGTATAACAGCTGTAAACAAAAAGCACCAAAACCCAAGCCGGGCGGACAGCACCGGAGTCCGCCGAGACCGCCGAGGTCGCCGAGGTCGCCGAGTCCGCTGAGATCGCTCGAACTTAAGCTGCAATCCTCTGAATAGCCACGGAGTCCGCCGAAGCCGCGAGGTCGCGCGGACACACCGTTATTCGTCTCCTGCTGAAGCTGAACTGAGGAACACCCCCTACCCGCCTGAAGCCGGCGGACATTTTATTGAAGCTGGCAAAGTTGAAACAGAGTTGACAAGCCGTAGAGCGACCTCCTGCTGAATCCGTAGAGACCGCACAACTTCCAAGTACTTGACCGAAGTCAAAGCCAAACTCCTGGCTCCTTGAAGCTACCCGCGCGACCTGCACACAGCAAATCGTCAGCCCTGAATCAATCCGCGCGGACAGAAAAACTGAGACCACAGCTCCTTGCCCAACCCAACTTACTGTTCACTCAAGTTACTGTAGATGTGTCAGGGGGGTCCTATTTATAGGCGAGGTGAGGAGTGTGGTCACCGCCCAAGAGATAGCGACGCCGCCCCAGCTCGCGCGATAGCAAAACACCGTCCGCCGAGTCCGCAAGGACTTGGCCGGATACCAAGGAAAACCGTCAGGAGCAAGACAACGTTGGCGAACCCACTACAGTCCGCCTGAGCTATGCGGACAAGGCATCAGCCCGCAAAGCCCCCAACCACTGCAGGACAACAACCCCCTTCAATGGCTGTCCGCACAAACCCGAGGCAGTCCGCAAGACTCAAGCCTCAATCTGCCACAAGTCCACGACCAAAGGCAGATATCAAGTCCGCCCGGTCAACAACGGACTTGGCGGATATGGCAGACACCATGGTCTTGGCACAGAGTGTGACCAAGTCCAAAACCATCAAAGGCCAATGCGAGCATGGCGGACATAAACTCTCATCCGCCAAACACTCTAGCACAGACCGCCAGCAGTCCGCATGCTACTCGCACACCTGCCCAATGTAACAGCCACCTCCCGGACTCCACACACCAGTCCGTCAACGACCTCCACAGCAAGGCACCTGCTGTAGTACCAGAGCTCGACAAGGCCTCAGCCAAGCTCTAAGCCCAGTCCGCAACAGCTTATACCGCGAACACGCCAGTCCGCAAGCTTTCCACGAACATGAGCCAAACCGCCAATCAGCACAAGCTCGCACCACGGCCACTGAGCCATGCACCAGACCGCAAGCCTCTATCCGCTCAGGCCGCTTCTTGGCTAAACCGATCAGCCAACGCCTTATCCGCAGATGCCAGGCCGCATAGTCTGCGGACTACTTGCATATAACTCGCTCAGAAGAACAGCCCGCTCACTAGACTTTCCACCAGGTCGTACACAACAGTCCGCCCAGTGCGCCTAGTCCGCCAATGCTGTCCGCCCAGGCCGCCGGCCTGTCCCGTCAACCACTTCCACTTCACAAATTTCAACAGACAGTTCATTTGAATTATGTCCTCTGGTATGTCTTTTGACACATGATTTTCAAAACCATAAGGTTAGACATATTTGTTCTTTCGAACACTTAAAAACTTATCACAGCATGGTTTAGTGCATTCATTTGAGAAGTTTGGTTGACCACCAAATTAGAACAACCTTCATGTGCACATCATTACCGCGCTTTGTCTATGTCGATTGAATCTATAAACTATTATCATCATGGAAGGTCCCGTGTTGCATAATGATGCGGTTGCCGCCATGATTCAGAGTGAAGGATTTGATTAGACCAGATTGACCTGAGAGTAGACTCAATATCGTGTTCGCTGATTGGTACCCTAAAGTTTAGTAAAGATTTTACCAGAATGTCATAAATTACGATGAATACATGTCTAAGTGGGAGAATGTTAGAAATTTCCCATAAGGTGGACTCGATTCATCGAGATGTCCTGGTGAAGTCGTACGCGAATTTTGAATAGGACTCCTACGAGCGTGTGTTAATTCAGTCGCGCACATGATCAAAGTTTATGATAGGTGGACTAGATCGACTCGTAATTTAGTGGGCCCATTACATGGGCTTTTCTAACACTCCCCCACAAGTTGGAGCGTACAAGTCGTATGCGCCAAGCTTGGATAGGCACTGATACAAGAGGGTACTAGGTAGAGCCTTCGTGAGGACATCGACAACTTGTTCAGTACCCGAAACATGCTTCAATTCAATCTTCTTCATGTGAACTTTCTCCCGGATGAAATGACAATCTACTTCAATATGCTTTGTTCGTTCGTGAAAGACTGAGTTCTTGGCTATATGTATGACAACTTGACTGTCACAAAGGAGGAGAGTCGGTGCAGAAAGTTTTACCCCAAGGTCAACAAGAAGACTCTCAAGCCACGCGAGTTCCAAAACCACAGATGTCATTGCCTAATATTACGCTTCAGCTGAGGATAGAGCAACCACCGCTTGTTTCTTGCTTCGCCAGGTGATCAGATGCCCTCCAAAATATGTGCAAAAATCGTTGGTTGATCGTCAATCATCAAGGGAACCCGCATAATCAGCATCAGAGTATGCCACCAATGTTGGGGTTGAAGATGAGGTTTTCTATACTAATCCTTGGCCAGGAGCTGTTTTAAGGTATCGGAGAATCCGTTCAACGGCCTGTAGATGAGAGCTTCGAGGAGAATGTATATACCAATTGACGATACCAACAGCAAAGGATATATCTGGTCTTGTTACCGTTAGGTAGATCAGTTTCCTAACAAGACGACGATAGTATTCCGAATTTTGAAGCAAAAGATCAGAATCCGAGACCTGAGCACATACCTTGTGATTTACATCCATTGGAGTGTTCACAGGCTTACAGTCGGAGTAGCCTGCATCATGAAGGAGATTGAGGCAGTACTTTTGCTGAGACAGGACAAGACCATCTGGTCGTCTGGCAACCTCCAGACCCAAGAAGTACTGAAGGTTCTCCAAATCTTTTGTTTGAAATACGGAGCTTAGATGTTGTTTGACCGCCTGTATTCTGTTAGAGTCGTTTCGAGTAATGATGATGTTGTCAATGTAAACCAATAGGAAAACCATTCTCGTTGTCTGGTGGCGAGTGAATAACGAGAAATCTGCCGAGCTCCGAGTAAAGCCAATTTCTCGTAGGGCCTTACTAAACTTGTCAAACCATGCCTGAGAGGATTGTTTGAGACAATAGAGAGACTTCAGAAGACGACAAACCCGAGACTCCCTCGTGGTCTCAAACCCGGGAGGCTGCTGCATGTAAACTGTTTCCTGGAGATCGCCATTCAGAAAGGTATTATTTATATCGTGTTGAAGTAAGGGTCACTGGTGATGCACAACCACAGAGATAAGGACACAAACCGTGTTGAGCTTGACCACAAGAGAAAAGGTTTCGTCATAGTCGAGACCTGGTTGTTGGGTGAAACCGCGAGCCACCATACGAGCTTTGAGTCTGTCAATGGTCCCATCAAGGGCATGCTTGATGACAACGATCCATTTGCACCCAACCAGTTTCTGACCAAGAGGAAGGGGTACCAAGGTCCAAGTCTGGTTTACCCAAAGAACAGTCATTTTCTCGTCCATGGCGTCGCGCCAGCCAGGATGTTGGAGAGCCTCCTGCACATAGTTAGGTACAGAAACCGCGGACAATGTAGTAGGAAATGTCTGAAGGTGGAGAGAGAGGCGATGCGGGGAGACAAAGTTCGCCATCGGATGAGCAGTGGAGGCGGGCACCGGAACAGCGGGGCTCGGAGAAGCCGAGGGCGAGGCCGACTGCAGAAGGGGAACAGAACGAGGAGGGCGGCGATTGTAGACACAGATAACAGGCGGCTTGGAAGGAGCAGGAGCTGGGTCATGAAGAACCTGTGGAAGGGCGCAGTAACGGGGATGACAGGTCATGGGAGGGATGGTGGTAGAGGTGTCAGTGGTATAGGAGTAGTAAGAGGAGGAGAGAAGAAAGGTTGATCATCCCGGAAGGTAACATCAGCAGACACAGAGATCTTCCGGGTAACTAGAGAATAACACACATAACCCTTCTTAGTACGGGAATAGCCGACAAAAATATATTTAGTCGCCCGGGGATCCAACTTGTCCGTGGACGGACCCAGAAGGTGGACGAAGCAGGTGCAACCAAAGACCCTGGGTGTGAGAGGGAAGGCCGGAGCGGAGGTAAATAGGAGGCTGAACGGAGTGGCGTGGTGGAGAACAGAGGAAGGGAGACGGTTGATGAGGAAACAAGCTGTGTAGACCGCAAAGTTCCAGTAGACTTTGGGAACATGCATGTGAATCATGAGGGAGCGGGCAACGTCAGGCATGTGTCGATTCTTTCGTTCGGCAATGCCGTTTTTCTGGGGGGTGTAGGCACAGGATTTCTGATAAATAATACCAAACTCCACGCACAGATTTGCAAATTCATGGATAGTGTACTCGCGAGCATTATCGGTGCGCAATGTTTTTATGGTAGTGGAGAATTGCGTACGAGTCTCTAGCACAAAAGCCCGAAACATGCGAGGAAGCTCGGAGCGATCACGAAGTAAGTAAAGCCACGTTGTGCGAGAGTAATCATCAATCAAAGTGATAAAGTAGCGATAACCAGAAATACTAGTAATTTTGAAAGGACCCCAAACGTCGGAGTGCAGTAAATCAAAAGGAGCCGAGCTCCGAGTACAATATACGGGAAAGGAAGAATGCGGCTGCTTGCCGAAAATACAAGAATCACAGTGAAAGAGAGACAAAGATACATCAAGAAGCGCCTTCTGAAGGATGAGATGAGGGTCGTGCCCAAGACGGCGATGCCAATCCACGGAGAAGACAGAGGAGAGGACGGTAGGAGAGGCATCGAGAAGGTAGAGCCTGTTTTGCAGTCGACCCCTACCAATGGTAATCCGCGTCTGCCGATCCTGTATCAAAAAGCAGAAGATGTGAATGTTACAGAGCAATACATATCAGTAGTAAGACGACCAACAGACAATAAATTAAACGGGGAGCCCGGAACATAAAAAGTCGAGCGAAGAGAGATGGAGGGGTTGAGGGAGAGATCAGCGCAGCCGGAGAACGGAACAGTCGCCCCATTAGCCACGGTGATACACTTCGGATGAGGAGTATCCAAGTACTTGGGCGGCCGCAACGAGGTGATGTGATGAGTGACACCCGAGTCCAAGATCCATCGCGAACTGGAGGAAAAACAAGCAGTACCTGCAGTGGAGGTGGAGGCAACAGAGGACGAAGGAGTGCTAAGCAGCCCATAGAGTTGTTGTAGTTATAGGCGAACAGCCTCAAGGTCAGCACTTGTGGCAGAAGAGCCGTCATCTGCAACTGCAGCAGTCGGAAGAGGAGGGTACCCATGTTTCTTGTAGCAAACTGCCTCAGTGTGGTCGTCCCGTCCCGGCCACAATAGGAACACTTTGGGCGGCACCAACCACCACGCCCCCTTCCACTGGAGCCCGAACGTCCACCACAAGCAGTATAGGGTAGGGGGAAGTAAGGGGGGAGGGTCTGCTGGAGAAGGGCTGGAGAGGAGGGGACCGAAGTATCCGGGGGCGGTGACACTCGAAGGAGCATAGAGCCAACATCAGATAAGGAAGGAGTAGCAGCCGAAGTCAGAACCTGAGCCTGGATACTCTGAAGGTGTGGCGGGACACGAGCCATCATCATGACGATGCAGACGGACACCTTTTGAGTTCGCTGAGCGACAAGATCAGTGATAGAGGGCTGATGTTGGATCCAGGCCTCTGCAAGAGTCTTAGCTCGAGCAACAAACGATGTCGTGTCTGCAGTCCCACCAGCGTCGAGAGCCTGAAGAACGGTAATAATGTCATAGAGGTGCTGGAGGTTGTCCTCGCCCGAGTATAATGAGTGAAGCTCATCCCACATAGCTTTGGCCGTCTCATGATACATGGTCATCTGGTAGGGCTCACCCTTCATGGAGTTGAGGAGCCATGTCTGAACGTGACCGTCGTTGCACAGCCAGTCGTCGATAGAAGGAGGAGGAGGCCCCTTAGTGAGATGAAGCACAAGGCCCTTGGCCTGAAGAACTCGGCGAACAGAGTGCACCCATGAGATGAAATTCTTCTTTACAGACAAGAAAATTTTGTTGATCCGCAGCTCATCGCGGAGGTCAGGAGGAGGAGTCGGGCGCTCTGCAGAGGGGTTAGCCGCCTGGCCGGTGGAGTCAAGGGAGGAGCTCATGGAGATCGGAGAGGCCGCCGCGAGCAGGAAAGGGAGATGTGGGTAGAAGAGGGCGCTGCAGGTAGAAGAGGCCGCCACGGGTTGACGAGGTCGCCGCGGGTTGAAGAAGTCGCCGCGGGTTGACGAGGTCACCGCGGGTAGAAGAGGTTGTCGCGGGAGAGCACTCTTGCACGACAAGCCCGCGCGGTTACACGAGAGGCCACAATGGGTAGTCAAAGCGACAAGAGCAGCGGAGAGCAAGAGAGAGATAGGGAGGCCGCGACCTAAGTGCGGAGAAACAGACCGCACAATCACAGTGAGCATACTAGCGGCCAGAGAAGGAGCGACAAGAACGGTCGGCTCGAACAGAAATAGAGAGAGGTCGCAGCGGTGAGGGGGAGACCGCGTGGGAAGGCAAGGAGAGCCAGCGAGAAGGAGAGGCTGCGAGAGGAGAAGTCGAGCGGCAAAGAGATGGCAGCGGCTATGAGAAGCCGCAAGAAGACTAGGCCGCGGGTAGGAGAACTCGAGCGGCAAGACCAGGCAGCGTCTAGCGCGGGAAGAGCAAGCGACTGGCGAGAGAGAGGAGAGTTCGCAGCGGGTAGAGAAGAAGCCGCGCGGTTAGAAGGAAGTGGGAGAAGGCCCCACTTGTCAGAGAGAATCGTATAAAAAGGAGAAGGAAGCAGAGGTGGAGGCCACGAGAATGAAGGGGAAGAGAAGCGGGTAGAATTTTCTAGCCGCAGGGGGGCGGGTAGAAAAGAAACAGGCCGCGCCTTGCGAGGGAAGGGAAGACCAGGCGGTTTAGAAGAGGCTAGCCGCAAGGAGAGACCAGGCGGTTAGCAGAGTACTAGTCACAGGGAGAGACCGAGTCCCTCTGATACCATGTAGAAAGAGCTCAAAACTTGTATGTATGTATTCAGTGTCAAAATACAATAAGAGAATATAAATATATAGGAGAGAGAAGGCGAGAAGAAAACTTATACAAGATGTGGGACTAAGGAGAGAAGAAGGAAAAATAATAAACAGGGGCCCAATAATGGGCCCATTACAAGGGCTTTTCTAACATAGACTATTCATACTAATGTTTGTGAGTGAGTGACAAATACAACATAGTCTAGATCTTAGGTCGACATGATGTTTTGCACAATGAGAAATTACATTGACAAAACTATATTTGGTGACACAAAAGTCTAGCCATATATTAGGCTTGTACTATTTAATATCTGAAATCAACATATCCAAACACATCCATCAAATACATTATGTGTTCATCTACATTGTGAGGACTTTTTCAAATCAGAAACATAATCTAGATCCTAGGTGGACATGGTGTTTTGCACAATGAGAAATTACATTGACAAAACTATGTTTGGTGACACAAAGTCTAACTCTATGATAGAATTGTACTATTTAATATCAGAAAACAACATAACCAAACACATTCATCAAATACATTGTGTTTATCTGCATTAAGATGACTTCTTCAAATAAGGAATAATGCAGACAAACTCCAAAAAAATATCATCCAAAAGGTCATTAATATAGTTTTAAAGCTCTCAGAGAGGTAGGAGGAGACTTCTTGGGGCATCCTTACAGTTGACCAACTCAGATGACTGGGTGAGGCGCTGATAACCGGCCTATCGAGCGAATGTTTTGGTACAATTGTATTCATACAAAGTCAAACTGATTTGGTTCTGCCTGATCAAAAAACTAATACTAGTTGGCTAAAGGAAACCATCGAATCGTCTCGACAAATCAGACGCAAAAAATTTTAAATGCCAAACTTGAACAGCAGTACGTATAGTTACTGACATAATTTCTTAATTAGCATGCTTCAAATTGAGTGCATATCATAAACTCATCCAGCAACCGATCTATATGTAGTTAAAAGTCATTCACATACACATGTATAAGACATCAGTTATCAACCTATTATAAAAGCTAGCTATGAAGTGGAGAGCAAAGAAGACACTTCTTATATCTCACTCCTGCACCCTCTCTAAACTCAAGCTTGCTATTTGATCACAAACAATCTAATGTGAAATCTAATTAAAAGTTTGATGAAGCTTGGCTATATGTTTTTTCCACAAGAAAATTGTGCATGAAGCTCCTACCAACCAGTTTTCTGCACGATCAATCCCAGATCTGAAAAAGATAAAGGGATCGTGGATCTAAACATATATCTATAGTGTAATGGCTGAGGAATGAAAGGGCAGGGAATTGCAATTGCAGTGTAACCATTACACTTGCAATTAATGAAAATCTTGATCTGGATAGAATATCAAGCATATATAATTTTACAGACAAAAATTTAAAAAAAACAAAAAAAATCAAAGAAAAAAAAATTGGTTTTACCAGAGATTTTCATGGAGGCCCTCTGCGTCGACGGCGATCTGGATATGAACGGGCAAACAAAGCGCTCGCTGGCTGATACAACCAGATGGGAAGAAGTAGATAGGACGATGTATTAAACTCAGAACAAGGAAAGATTACACATACAAATCTCAAGATCCAGCCCTAAGGATTCCTCCTGAACAGGCGGACAAAACCAGCAATCGAGAACTCTCCCTGACGGCTGAAAACCCACCACAATAACACAACATAACATACCCTAATACACCCCCCACAATGCCTTATATACCGGCACAAACATTACCAAAATACCCCCCATCACATAATAATAAAAAAACATACAGAACGCATCAACCACCCTCTCCTTAACCACATCCTTGTCCTCAAGGATGAAAATCAGGAAACCGCTTTCGAAGTTGCCAGAGATCCTCCCAAGTCGCCTCCTCCGCTGTCCCTTGAGCCCACTGGATCAACCATTGAGTTACAGCTCGACCTTCGCGGGGAATGATGCGACGATCCAGCACCGCAACCGGCTCCGCCATGGCTTGGCCCTCACTATTCACCACCGATGGTAGGGGAAGTACCTGAAGAGGTGGACTCCCATGATGCTCTCGAAGCTGCGATATATGAAAAGTATGATGGATCTTTGCGTCTTCCGGTAGATTCAACCGGTAGGCCACAGCCCCTATCCGTTCCGCCACCTGAAATGGCCCAAAGAACTTAGGTGATAGCTTGTGACAGCCCCTCGGTCGGACCGATATCTGTCTGTACGGTTGCAAACGCACATACACCCATGAGCCCACCTCAAGCACCCTTTCCCGCCGCTTTGTATTTGCCAACGTCTTCATGCGATTTTGAGCAGCCGCCAAATTCACCTTTAACAGCTGTATGACTTGCTCCCGTGCCGCTAATGAGCGGTCCACTGCCTCGACTCCCGTCAAACCCGGGTCATAAGCCACATGTAGGGGCGGTGCTTGCCCATAGACCACCTCATAAGGTGTCATTTTGATGGCGCTTTGGTACGTAGTGTTGTACCACCATTCAGCAAGTGGTAACCATTGTGCCCACTTCTTTGGCCTCTCCCAACACGTACACCGTAAATAGTTCTCCAAGCAGCGGTTCACCACCTCGGTCTGGCCATCGGACTGGGGATGGTATGCTGTAGATAATTTGAGCTTGACTTGGAGCATGCGAAAGAGCTCGCGCCAAAATTGACTAATAAAGGTGGGATCTCGATCACTAACGATCGACTCGGGTAATCCATGCAACCAAAAAATAGTATCCAAAAAAATCTGTCCCACACTTTCGGCGGTGTACGGATGGGCCAATGCAATGAAGTGTGCCTGTTTGCTAAGGCGGCCAACTACCACCAAAATCGTCGTCTTCCCGTGACTTTTGGGCAATCCCTCCACAAAATCTAGTGAAATTTCCTGCCAAATTCTCTCGGGTATAGGCAAGGGCTGAAGTAACCCCATGGCCTTCCGGTTATCCGGCTTGCACTGCTGGCAGACCGTGCAGCGCTGCACATAATCATAGACCTCCACCTTCATTTTCTTCCAAAAGTATATCCTCTTCAAGCGTTGGTACGTGGCTGTGATGCCCGAGTGACCCCCCCACGTGCTTTCATGGTACATCTTCAATAACTTAAGCTTGATGGCAGCATCCTCGCCAACAACTAACCTCCCTTTCCGCGTCAAGAGCCCTCTCTCCCATTGATACTTGGGGTGACTAGTGCTGTCCACCGCTTTTTGTGTGATGATATGCTGGAGTTTAGAGTCCCGTTGCCATGATTCCTTGAGTTCCCTTGTGAAATTTGAGGTGATCGTGACGATGGCGCATAATTCCACTTCCTCCACTTCCTCCGCTCCCTCTCTTCGTGACAAAGCATCCACACATAAGTTTTCCTTCCCTTGTTTGTACTGAATGGTGTAGTCATAGCCCAATAATTTTGAGAAATACTTTTGTTGCGCCGGAGTCGCCAACCTCTGGTTGGAGAGAAACTTTAAGCTTTGCTGGTCTGTGCGAATGATGAAGGGCCCGGTAATCAAGTAATGGCGCCAATGTTGCACCGCTAGGACCACTGCCAATAGTTCCTTTTCATAGACGGAAAGCATCGCATTTTTCTTGCCTAATGCTTTGCTGTAATAAGCGATGGGTCGGCCAAGTTGTAGGAGAACCGCTCCAATGCCTTTATCCGACGCATCCGATTCCACCACAAAGGCCTTGGTGAAGTCCGGCAAGCATAGCACCAAGGGTTGGGAAACGGCCGTCTTGAGCTGTGTGAATGCTTGTTCGGCCTCCGGTGTCCAATGGAGCCGGGCTGATTTCAGAAGATCCGTTAGCGGTCGAGCAAGGCTGCCGTACCCCTGAATGAACCTGCAATAGTACCCGGTGAGCCCCAAAAAACCCCGCACCTGCTTGATGGTCTTGGGAACCGGCCACTCCAACATAGCCCGCACCTTGTCCGGATCCGTGGCTACTCCATCGTGAGATAAGATATGGCCGAGGTAATGTATCCGCCGTTGTCCGAAGCTACATTTGCTCCGCTTTAAAAACAAGCTATGACGGCGAAGTGTCGCCAGTGCGAAAGTGATATGCTCCAGATGTTCCTGCCATGATGGACTAAAAATCAAGATGTCATCGAAAAAGACTAAAATGAACTTCCTGAGTTGGTTCTGAAAAATCTTGTTCATCATGCTTTGAAATGTTGACGGGGCGTTGGTCAACCCGAACGGCATGACCAAAAACTCGTAGTGTCCCTGATGTGTCCGAAATGCCGTCTTATACACATCTTCCTCTGCCATGCGGACTTGATGGTAGCCGGCTCGCATGTCGAGCTTTGAAAAAAAACAGCCCCGTGGAGTTCATCGATGAGTTCTTCAATGAGAGGAATGGGAAACTTGTCATTGACCGTCCGCAGATTGAGTTGACGATAATCAATACAGAGTCGCCACGACCCATCCCCTTTCGGTACCAAGACAACCGGTGAAGCATACGGGCTGGTACTTGGTCGTATGATTCCCGCTTGCAACATTTCATTGACCAATTTCTCGATCGCATCTTTTTGTAACGGTGGATAGCGGTATGGGCGCAGATTGATGTCATTGTGTTCCCCGATTAGCGGAATTTTGTGTGTATGGTCCCGGTGCGGTGGCAGCCCGGTCGGCTCCCGAAAGGTATCCTCAAATTGCGCCAACACTTCCTCCAGTCCGCTGGTTCCTACATGTGGTTGCATACTTCCAGCCGGCTCCCCTTCTCCGGTGGGGAGCAAAAGCTGCTCCTCCCATTGTCTAGTCGGTCGGTGGGCATCTCTGAACTTGGCCGAGTGTGCCAAGGTAGTAGCTTCCCCTGTAAGTGGTGCTTGAACTCGGTAAAGGGTGCATAATGACAGCATGTTTAAGTTACCCTCCTTGGCGATCAACTTCTCCAAACCGTGTTGTGTCATCCAAGTGTCGGTTGCCGGCTTAGCACCCCGCAAGGAGACTTTCCGTCCTTGGCTCGTGAAATCCATACGAAGGTTGCCGAAGTCCCAATTAATGACCCCCAATGTGCTCAACCACTGCACTCCCAACACAGCGTCACATCCCCCTAAAGGTAACACCAACATGTCAGTGGTAAAAAATACCCCTTGCATCCGCCAAGTAAACCCTGCCACTTTATTGGAGCTCGCAACACGCCTTCCATCTGCAATGGCAACGTTGAAAGTCGGAATCGGTGTCAAGGAGCAGTGTAACCGCCGAGCCGCTGTCTCGTCCACAAAATTGTGAGTACTGCCTGAGTCGATGAGAATGTGAATGGTCTGCCCTTGATGCGATGCGCTAACCTTCATGGTGTGATATTGGGTGACCCCCATCAATGCGTGTACCGACAAATGTGGTACCTCCTCCGTCGTACCCTGGTCAAGTGGGTCTTCGGCCGTGCCGTCCCACCTTTGGTCCGGGTCACCCTCATCCTCCTCGAAGACGAACTCCAAGGCGTAGGATCTCCCCCGTGCCGCACAACGGTGGTCGGATGTGTACTTGGTATCACACCAAAAGCAAAGACCCTTGGCCCTCTTGTCCGCCATTTCCGCGGCCGTCAAGCGACGATGATTGGTGGTCGTGTTGCCCGGAGGTGACGCGGGAATACGGGTCGAAAGTGGCTTGGGCAGCGGCACCCGCCGCTCGGATGTCCAACTTGTCTCCGTCGTGCCGATGACACTTCGGCGTTGAGACGAGGCGGTCCGGCGTTCTTCCATGCGCGCAAGTGCAAAGACATCCTGCAAGGTCTTCGGTTGGAACATGCGGATTGCATAACCGATGTCGTCCCGTAGTCCGGCGAGGCAAAGACTCATCGCAATAGCTTCAGTGATGTTCACCCGATGGAGTAAGATATCAAATTCATCCAAGAAGGTTTGGACCGTCCCCCTCTGTTTCAGATTTTTCAGTTCTGCCATGGGATCGTCAAAGAGAACCGAACCAAAGCGCTGAGCCAATGCATGAATGTACTCATCCCAAGGCGGCCAGTGTCGGGTCAGACGGGATTTCATGAAGGCTTGGTGCCAATATAAAACCTTGCCTTCCACATGTGCAGCCGCGATCTTCACTTTGAAGTCCTCCGGAGTGTCATCCAGCTCAAAAAACTGCTCGGCCTTGTAAATCCACTCTTGTAAGTCGTCACCATAGAAGCGCGGGAACTCGAAACGGTGTAAACGGCTGTTGATGTGCGATTCCGGTGCTGGAAATCGGTTCCCCTCAGGGCCGGTGGCGCGGACGCCGGAATTCCCCGTGTTGTCCGAACGGCTATCCAGCAGTTGCGCCATCATCGCGCGCAACTCCTCCATGGAGCGGGCTTGCTTGTCCGACTGCGCCGTTAAGGTAAGAAAGGAGGAGGCTAACGCGACCTGCTCCTGGCGAAGAAGCTCCAGTTCCGGCGTGGAAGAAGTGCTGGAGCGGGTATTGTCGGAGACCGACATGGTGATCCTACCCGCCGTGGCTCTGATACCAGTGATACAACCAGATGGGAAGAAGTAGATAGGACGATGTATTAAACTCAGAACAAGGAAAGATTACACATACAAATCTCAAGATCCAGCCCTAAGGATTCCTCCTGAACAGGAGGACAAAACCAGCAATCGGGAACTCTCCCTGACGGCTGAAAACCCACCACAATAACACAACATAACATACCCTAATACACCCCCCACAATGCCTTATATATCGGCACAAACATTACCAAAATACCCCCCATCACATAATAATAAAAAACATACAGAACGCATCACTGGCGGGTAGTGTTCACCGGAGGAGAAGGCTGGTCGATGAAGTCTGGTGGATCTGGTGCAAAAAAGGCAGTGGCGCTCGCCGGCGGAGAAGGAAACGGCGGCTCAAAACGAAGAATCAGTGAGCGAATCAGTGGGGATGTCGGCGAAACGCGAGAAGCATATTGATCGCGGACTTTGGAGTCGTGACCGCTCCTATTTCGCTTATGTTGATTTTCGCATGGCCCGATTATTTTTTGGGGAATTGCTAAAGGCAAGCCTCGCCATTCTGATAAAGACACCATACTTTTTGCGCTTATTGTTACTTGTTAGCCTTAAAAATAATAATTGCACTTCAAATTTATTTAATTATGCTTATCTCTCACTCATTTCCCATTAAACTTGTAAACCAAAAAGTAAAAAAAAAAACAAAGTTGTAGCAAATAAGAGCTCCTTTTAATTTGACGGCAAATGGGCAATGGCGGATTTCACTCAACATTCAGTCATAAGTAAATTACTTATCGAGAAGAAGAATATTGATTAGAAAATTAGATATTACTCCATTAATGTGGGCCATGAGGGAGGACTTAAAAAAGAAGCAAGGAAAAAAACCAGAAAGCTACATATGCATGAAGACAATTTGATGGAGAAGGACCTGCTCTTAGTTTCTTGCTCGGCAAGGCCAAGAATACAGAACCTAAATCTGTCCGCATCGAGCAAAAGCCTTGAGGCGGTGTGATGCGGCACGGATTACTGCTTGCGCACAATTATCAAACATTTGTGTTGTTCCGACATTTCATCAAGCACTTGGCGTGCGATTAACGTGATTCAAGCACAAATTAAAACTGCGCACGCAATCTCTTTCCTAACGACGGTGGCTAACGTGGGACGTTATTTCGACGTGGAGAATCGACCATCTCGATATGCAGCACAGATCTTTCTCAGCTTGAGTGCTGGTCGCTGTGAGAGCCGCAGGCTGGCCGGTACTCATGGCCATCTCGATATTCGTCATCTCAAGAGCAAACATGATGTCGGATTTCCACTTCTTAAAGTTCGATCCAGTTAGTTTTTCAATTGTCGTCATGTTATTGTGAACTGTAAAGGTGACTGAATAAAGAGAAAAGAAAAATCAGTGACAAATAGAGCAATAGTGACTATAAAACTCTAAATAGCACACTAGGCGGAGATGTTAACAAAATTTAGATGTATGTGTCGCTACGGTGAAAACAATATTCTCAAAAATAGTAACAAATGCAGTGACACATAAACCAATATGATCGATTTAACCAAACTATCTTAGTCTCAAATTGCAGTGCAAACAGAAATTTATTTTCCTAATTTATGAACACAAAAAAATGAGCTTGTATAAACGGTAACTGAATTGCGGAATAAATTTATACCGTTCTTGAATTATTATTCGTGTTTCATCATAACCGCGGTTCCAAATAATTTTCCAATATACAATTGTGTCTAAGAGAGTCTCAGCATTAATAACAGTTAGCACAGTAACATACACATGTACTTTATGAATTATAAAAATTAAAAACCATGTATCAGCTAATATTGTATATCCAGTAGGTTATCCCTTCTAGTTCTGTATAACTCAAGCTAAGTTACTCATGTATAATGATTTTGTTAAATTCATGTGAAAATAAATACCTGGAGATCCACTATTGAGGTAAGAGAGCAGTTAGATTCTCAATCACCGAGCAAACCTAGATCTGAAATCAGATCTATGATATTAATCGGGACATTTTTCCAAAATAATCTCTCACACAATTTTTATTATCAAAAACATCCCCTTCAAAAATAAATGCCCAAAACCATCTCTTTTCATCCAACTCAGCGTTGAGGTGACACTTTCTATAGCTTGGGCGGTATGGTGATTAATCCCACACCGCACAAGTGAATTTAATCCCTCCTCTTTATAAGAGGAGGGCTGTTGAGAGGGGATAGAAATCCCCTCTCATTATATTTGGGCAGACTCATGTATGATTCATGCTAATAATTGAAATATAAATTGGGCAATTGAAACAGTTTTTTTTCTTAAAATATTATAATGCATGAAACATAATAAAATTGCAACGCTTGCTCAATTGAAACAGAATGAAATTTTACAATGCCTGAAACATATTAAAAATAAAATCTTGATCGCGTCCAGCTAGTTTTGCTTCCTGGAACTCCTGAAATTTAAAAAAAATTAATAAAAATTAATTAAATAAAATAGAAAAATAAATTATTACCGAATATTTTCTGGATTTCTAGGACAAGTTCCTCAATAATGCCCAATTTCTTTGCATATCCCACATTTTTTATTACTGCGATCAACTGTTTCATCCATAGTATTTTTGTAGCGGCGACTTTGGGGACGTCCAGACCTACGTATCAGGTTTGGTGGGAGTAGCTCTATGATACCTCTTGCTGGATTGAGTGGTTGCCAACATGTTATATCTGGTATTGCATGGAAACATGGAGTGTATGTACTCATATAACTTGATATTGTATAATAATCAGAAATAAATTGTTCATGTGCTACTCGCCTTAAACCAAGTATAACAATCAAATGAGCGCACGGTATGCGATATAATACCATATTATGACAATTGCAATTACCCCCATTATCCGTAAGCACAATCTTATGTGTTATATTGTTATCATCATAACAAAGATATTCATGACTATTTATTTGAACATTTCTTGTTAAGCTTCTTGCCTTTTCCTCCCGAATACGTAACATTCTTAATACTTTAGGCACAAATCTAGACGCTGCTTCATTTGTCCAGTTTTTTGAATCTTCCTCTCGTTTTAAAAACATAGCTATACAATGATAGTAAGTTGCAGAAACCAATGCTTGAATCGGTAGACCACGTGAACGTTTAAGTACGTCATTAAAACTCTCGCTTGCATTAGTTGTCATAGTTCCATATCTTGCACCATAATCATACAATAGGGTCCATTTTTCAACATCTCTAGTCACTAACCAATCATATGCTCTTTGATCTATTGTTCTGATACTTTTCATTTGTTGTGAAAATGTAGCAAAATCTGAAGCAGACCCTGCCCAATACATTTTATCACATAATATATCTACCCCTGCCAACCCAACACCACGTACAGCTTTTTTATAATTCTCTCGCAAATGGCGAAGACAATGTCTGTGTCGTGCCCATGAAAGCTCGGTTGAAACTCCTTTGATAAGCCCTGCATGTTTGTCACTTATAATACACAGATCTGGCCGACTCGGTATGATCGGAAGCATTACCTTAAGACGATTCAGAAACCATTCCCAAGATTCGATACACTCAGATTCAACAATCGCAAATGCAAGTGGAAACAATCCATTATTGGCATCAATACTAACTGCTATTAACATTGTTCCCCGAAATCGACCAAGTAAAAATGTACCATCAAGACTTAATACTGGTCTACAATTTGCCCAACCTTCTATAGATGGACCAAACACCCAAAATAATCATTGAAATCTATTTGAATCTATCGTGTGGATGTCGTAAACGTTCCCAGGATTGGTCAAACATAGAGTATCCAAGTAGCGGAGTAGTATTTTATAAGACACCGTCCAACCCCCAAATATAGTTTTTATGGCTTTGCCTCTTGCGGTCCAAGCTTTTTTATAACTAGGTGTAATGTTGAACTTTGCATTTATCCGACTCCGTATTTCACGAGGTTTAATATCAATTTGGGTATGTAAAACAGGAGTGATAAAACGAGCAATAAAACTTGCAGTGCATTGACGATGATCATCTTGGTTTGATCTATCCCCTCTCAAGAGCCCACCTCTTATAAAGAGGAGGGATTAAATTCACTTGGGCGGTGTGAGATTAATCACCATACCGCCCAAGGCTCCAAGCTATAGAAAGTGTCACCTCAACGCTGAATTGGATGAAAAGAGATGATTTTGGACATTTATTTTTGAAGGGGATGGTTTTGGTAATAAAAATTGTGTGAGAGATTATTTTGAAAAAATGTCCTATTAATCGTGCATAAAAATGTTGATGGACTGCGATCCTTCTTTGCCGATGACGGAGATCCAACGACGCAACGTCGTTCCTTGCGATAGTGAGATCTTGAGCGTCATGCCGACAACTTTGATGGAGAAACAAAACCAGAGCATCCCTCGCTCTCGGGATCTGAAAGATATGCAAAACCTGATCGGTGGTGGCGTTCCAAATTTGAGTGAAATATCAGCACCTATGGCGTTCTTCTGGAGGAGAAGATGCAAGCCTCTGAGAAACTGAAGGAGAAAAACCTTGCCGAAGGTGAAGGTCCAACCCTTAGCTTGCCGGCGGGGTGTAGATCCAAACCCGTAAATATATTTCTGTGCTCTTCTCTTCAGATACCGAATGGAGGTGAGCAGGAATGGCGTTTTTTAGAAGGAAGGAGGAAAAGAGCTCTGTGTTTTTTCAGTTTTTTCAAAAAAACAAAGAAGAGGAGCAGCGGTTTCACAAAACTAAAGGAGAGGCTCGGGAATTTCAGCCCTTGTTCACATCATCCACTCTTGGAAATCGGTTTTCGAGACTTAATAGGGAAGCCTAATGGGAATTACATGTTCATTCATATGTCAAGCGTGAGACCGAGTTCGAGACTGAAGTTACGAGGCGATCTGACCCACCTATCGCAGACTTCGATCGTTCGCGCGATTGAAAAAACGCGCGCTCGTAGGAGTCTGAATAGACTCAAAATTCACGTACGACTTAACCAGGACGTCTTGATGAAACGAGTCCATCTTACGGGAAATTTCCAACATTCTTTCATTTGTACTTGTATTCATCGTAATTCATGACATTCCGATAAAATCTTCACTAAACTTAAGAGTATCAATTAGTCAATGCGATATTGAGTGTACTCTCACATCAATCCGGTCCAATCAAATCCAACTGAGAGGGTCCATATATTGTAAAAGAAGCACTAAAATCAGGAGGGTATCGCCTACGGAATGTGGAAGACGAGACCCTAAGTCTCACCTGGAGCGGTGATGACCTGGAATATTTTTACCCTTGAGACATGTAAGTGGTGCCTGATTTTTACTAAAGCTTCTCGATGTGCCGATTCTCCTGCAGTGATTTGTGTAAATGGGTGAAGTGTTACACTGGATAGACCCCGAGCAGATCTCGCTGTCAGACTCTCATCTAGCTGACAGGGCTGGATGTCACTTGATGGTGTCTGCCCGGACCCCGAGTAGATCCCGCTGTCAGGCTCTCACCTCGCTGGTAGGGCTAGATGTCACTCGATGGTGTCTACCTAGACTCCGAGCAGATCTCGATGTCAGGCTCTCACCTAGCTGGCAGAGCTGGATGTCACTCGATGGTGTCTACCCGGACCCCGAGCAGATCACGCTGTCAGGCTCTCACCTAGCTGGCAGGGCTGGATATCACTTGATGGTGTCTATCCGGACCCCGAGCAGATCCCACTATCGGGCTCTCGCCTAACTGGTAGGGCTAGATGTCACTCGATGGTGTCTACCCGGACCCCGAGCAGATCCCACTGCTAGGCTCTCATCTAGCAGGCATGGCAGGTTGTCACTCGTGTGTGTCTACCCAGACCCCGAACAGATCCCACTGTCAGGCTCTCAACTAGCTGGCAGGACTGAATTTCACTCGATGGTGTCTACCCGGACCCCGAGCAGATCCCGTTGTCAGGCTCTCATCTAACTGGCGGGGTTGGATGTCACTCGATGGTGTCTACCCGGACCCCAAGCAGATCCCGCTGTCAGGCTCTCATCTAGCTGTCATGGTTGGATATCACTCGATGGTGTCTACCCGGACCCTAAGCAGATCCCATTACCAGGCTCTCACCTAGCTGGCAGAGCTGGATGTCACACGATGATGTCGACCCAGACCATGAGCCGATCCTGTTGTTAGGCTCTTACCTAGCTGGCAGGGCTTGATGTCACTCGATGGTGTTTACCCGTACCCCGAGCAGATCCCGTTACCAGGCTCTCATCTAGCAGGCAGGGCTAGATGTCACTCGTGTGTGTCTACCCAGACCCCGAGCAGATCCCTCTGCCAGGTTCTCAACTAGCTAGCAGAGCTGGATGTCACTCGATGGTGTCTACCCGAACCACGAGAAGATTCCATTGTCAGACTCTCATCTAGCTAGCAGGGCTGGATGTCACTCGATGGTGTCTACCCAGACCCCAAGCGGATCCCTCTATCAGGCTCTCACCTAGCTGGCAGGGTTGGATGCCACTCGTGTGTGTCTAGCCAGACCCCCGAGCAGATCCCGCTACCAGGATCTCACTTAGCTGGCAGGGCTGGATGTCACTCGATGGTGTCTACCCAGACCCCGAGCAGATCTCGCTGCCAGACTCTCACCTAGTAGGCAGGACTGGATGTCACTCGTAAGAGTCTACTCAGACTCCCAACTGGTTAGTAGGACAGGTCTCAATGAATGAAATGATGTCAAAAGTTGGGGGCCCATGCATTCGAACGTCTGACGGAGAAATTACAGAGTTAACGAAATGGGTTCGGTAGGTTGGCGAGTCGGAAGTGCAGAGCCGAGACTATGGATTGGCGAGGCGATCTCTTGGGACCCAACATAATCACCCAGCACCCGAAAAACGGCCAAGGAGGCGAGAACCCATGCCGCGTCACGACCTCATGGGGGTCAGCTCGAACGGAACCCGACAACTCGGGTGTGAGCCGAGTCGGCTCACCTCCTCTATCTCGCAATCAGCATGATGAAGAATCTGGACTAAGGAGACGGGTCACCACTCGCAGTTTGGCTAAGACTCTTATATCTCTTGAGCTAGAATGTACACATGACCTCGCTCGCGGGACGCGAGATGGGAGACGGCGAGCGGGAGGATCAAAACAGGTCGCGAATACAAAAGAGAAAAGACGAAAAAATCAGCATTACAGAGAAGCAATATTACAAGCAACAGTAATATATATATGAGAGGCGAGTACAAAACAATTCATCGATCGACAAAACTACAAGTTTGGGACTCAGCTCGCGTTTACATTACAACAAAAGAAATATATATATATATGAGAGACGAGACCCAGGGATTCAGCGAGGCGAGCTCTCAGGCGGCAAGTACTAGAGGGGCTGGTAGGACTTGTCTCCCAGCTTCGGTACTAGAAGGAATAGCGTCGGTACCACATCACTCGTGGAAAGGCCCGCTCCCTCGCTCTTAATGAGGTCCGCCCGCCGCAACGTCTGGAGGATGTACTTCGCAGCACTGACAACGTTCTTCTGCATCATCTCCTCTAGCTCGTACTTGGTATATTGCGCGAGCTGACAACTGCTGCTGGAGGGCGGCAGAGCAGCTGTTGAGGCTTCCAGCTCACTCACCCGCGCTTGTAGCGCCTCCTTTTCCTTCTCCAAGGCGGCGAGGACGGCATCATCCGCGTCCGCTCTCTCTCTCTGACGCTCCGCCTCCTCCTGGGTGAGACGGTGGGCCTCTTCCTTCTCGTCCACCAGCTTCTTGAGCAAGGGGGCATTCTTCTCTATTTGGGTGCAACGCCGGCATACGCTCGTTCGATAGACACATACGAATGTCAGCACGAACAAGGCCGACTACCGTTATGATTTCACCCGTTGAAGTCTCACTAGTGTCACAGAATTTTAAATAGATTCCAATTCTATTGTGTAAAATCTTCCATTAAAGTCTTTGAAACGGGTGTCCCTATGATGAGTAAAAATCCAAAGGATCGTCTCGACTCCTGTAATACGGCTAAATTTAAAAGTGTCAGAGATCAAACGATAGTGATGTGGTGGCTTAACATGCTCGCCTACAAAAAAAAGTGATGTGAATTAAATGTGTTCTCACTAAATATAAAATCAATATAAGGTGGTGATTGTAATTGTACAACCCCGTGTTCGCCGAGTGGGTCCACCAGGCCAGGCGAGCGGACCAAAGCGACCTGTCCGCGCTAGAACAGCATGTGGGAGAACTCAGAATGGCCAGCCCGCTCCCGCGAAAGCTAGGAGCGCGAGTTGCGGGCTTTCCCACCCAGCCCGCATCTGCCTGGAGTTCGTCGAACCGAGTCGGGCTTTCGCCGAATTAAGCTTGAGTTGAGATCGACATTTGTCGAACGGAGCTCGGCGTTCGTCGAACGGAGCTCGGCGTTCATCGAACGGAGCTCGGCGTTCTTCGAGCTGACCTTAGGAGTTAAAAACCTGAATTCGTCGACCTAAGCTCAACGAGCTCAATTCCTCTAGAATTCCTTCTGTAGTAACAATCTTAGACCGACCAACCCACTCTCCCATAGGCGACCTGGCCGACAGCCCGCCTCAAAGCAAGGTTCGGCGGACTGCGGCGTCCTGGCTCGCGCTCGCCTAAGGAGGGAAGGCGAGATGCGGGTGCCAGGTCGCGTCCGCCCCAGCGGGATGGTGAGTTGTGGCGAGTCGACCTCCAGATCCTTGGAATCTGCCCAGTGAGGCCCAGGGGCAAAATTACATGGGTGCCCTTGCCAGGGGTGCGAATAGCTTGTTAGAACAACAAAGTTACGCTGTTGGCAGACCCAGCTGGGTTGCACGTAGCTTTTCAAAACAACGGAGGTTAGCTATTTACAGGCCGTCTTTAGAAAACTATAAATAGGACTCAAGGGGCACTTTAGAAGACATGTTTACTAGTGTTCAGGTCTTCTTGCGCTTTCTGAGGTAGCCTTAGCTTGGCCTTTGACTAAGGAGGGGAAGTGCTCTAAGATCTTCCGGGTGTGTGGTGGGACCTCCACGCCGAGCCCTTGGGTCAGTTCCCTTCTCTTTTCCTTTGTTATTTGGCTTGTAGGAGAGAAGTATGTGCGTGATCACCCCTTCCCCAAGGGTGAATTCTACTAGAGACCGAATTTTCGGTTTCAACAGTAATGCCACTTGCGAGTGGTCACCATGCTCAATGTATGTGGATTCACGGGTTTAGGGCTGCAGTGGGCTAAGAAAATCAGGATATATGATGATTGAGTCTGTCACCTAATATGAGGGGCTCATCCCTAGACAACTCCTCCTCTGGGAAAAGTGTGATCGAATTTGCATCATCAGGGGTGATTGTCACAACACTAATGAGTTCTTCTTCCCGGAGCGAGGTCTTAGTAATAAGCTTGGCTACTAAAGGATGTGATTCAGTGCGAGCAAGTTGACACACCATGTCAATCTGGATGAACGGATAAGGAGGAAAAAACTCATCTTCTTGGAGCTGGGGGTCGGGAAGAAACTCCTCGATGGAAGGGAGTGTTATAGTGGAGCCATGATTTCAGTTTGGGTGATAAAAATTGGAAGATGATCTTCTTCCTAGAGTTGGGGCGCATGAAGAACCTACTCGACTAAATGGAGTGTCACGATGGGGGTGGGTGGGGACAAGGTGCTCGTCAAGAATTTGACGTCAAGAATTTGACGGGGCGAGGAAGAGGACTATCATGAGACCTAACCTCGGGTTCCATTATATGATATGAAGTTGGGAGGTATGCAGGAGAAGCATATTGCATGCGTATTGTCACTTCAAGGTTGTGAACAGAGGCACACAACCCACTCAGATTCTGCTTGAAATCTGTAGTGATGAACTCAACATTTTTCAATAAAGTTTTAATGCATTTGTTAAAATCCTCTATTGTTTTTTTTTTGAACCAAGGACATTTAAAACTTTTTTAAAAGTAAAATCCTAAACTGGGGGATAAGGGTATGCCGCTCGACTGTCTCACAATAGGAATGAGATATCCTAGGCTTCTAGCAGCCACGTCAAACTGATGTCGATTAAGGGTGTGCACGGTGCGATTTGGTGCGATTTTGGCCCAAATCACAACCGCATCGTAAGGGCTCGGTTTTTGCTCGAGCAAAACCGCAACACACCGAAATTATGCGTTGCGGTTTCGGTTCGGTGCAGTTTTTTGCGGTACGGTTGCGGTTTCGGTGCAGTTTTTAACATGCATTTTACATAGACTACATGTAAGCATCAGAACTATGAATGTTGCTTGATAATTTATGAGTTCTTTTATGTTTTGTTGTTTTTCTCTCTTTATTGTATTAAATTACATCATTTTCTTACAACAAGTGATTTCATTTTCATAAATTTTGATGTAGTTATTTGTCTTTTTTTTGGAGATGTCATACTAACTTATGAACTATATAATATTTTGTGAATATCATGTTTTATAGACAAGTATTTTCACGCTAAACTTTGTTGTAGGAGATTCATTCATTCATATATATCAACACTTCTTATGCAATATTTTGTTTTAATTTGTATTATTAAAGAGACCGTTCTAATTGATATCCAAATTGTCTGTGTGTGAAAGAGATACAACAACACTCAAACCTTTATCCCACTATAGTGTGGTCGGCTATATGGATCATTTGTCATCATTATGCCATATCTTGACATATTCCCACTAATGCGTACATCATGTTTTCCTTATAGTTTTAAGCATTTATTCCACTATAGTGTGTGTGTAAGAGATGATTCAGCAAAATATCTCACCTAATTTTAATAACTCTGACGATAATATATCGTATAAATATATCAACTCTTACTTAATATACTTAAATGTGACGTCACATAATTATAAAAAATTAAATACACAAAATATTCGGTGCGATGCGGTTTTGAAAATCCAATAACCGCACCGAACCGCGCTCGGTTTGTAAAATTTTAAAATCGCACCACACCTAAACTACGCGGTGCGATTTAAAAATCGGTGCGATTTTTGCGGTGCAGACGGTTTTTGCGGTTTGCGCTTTTTCATGCTCACCCCTAATGTCGATTAAAACTAGGCTTGTAGGTTTTAAAAGATTAAATTTGCGATCTCTCTAACAAATTGTGGTGCGAAGAAACTCTCCATACTATTTTCGACAAATTTAATGACCTAGGCGTTATAAATGGACGTAAGGCTACCACGAACATAACAACATCATGACGCACAATTCTTCAGGTGGAGAATTCAAGTGGTTGACAATAACATGTGAGAAATTGACGATAGTTAGGAGATAAAGGCTATGTTTGAGACAGCTTATGCTGATGAATAATCTCTATTCAAAATGCAAAAAACAGTTTTATAATTGTTAGTTTGTGGAGCTTATAAAAAATCATTTATTTTAAAAAAGATAAACTAATTTTCCATAAGCTATTCAGGTTCACCTTATGAATTCTCATAACCCTAAGTTGGTTTTTTTCGCCTGGACGCGGTTTTTTTACCAATGCACGATTTTTTCGCACGGGCGCGATTTTCCCCGGGACACGATTTTTTGGCTCTGGGGGAATTTTTCGCCCAAGGGGGGATTTTTCGCCCAAGCGGGATTTTTTCACTAGGGCACTAATTTTTCACCCGGGCGCGAATTATCTGTCCGGGCGGGAAATTTTCGCACGATGCGTTTTTTTCGCTCGGACGAGTTTTTTTGCCCGTAAACGATTTTTTCGCTCGGGCGCGGATATTTTGTCGGGGTGTTTTTTTTTTTCGTCCGGACGCAAATTTTTTACCCGAGCGTGAATTATTCGATCAGGGGCGAATTTTTCGCACGGGCGCGTTTTTTTCCCTGACGCGATATTTTGATCCCAGAGTGATTTTTTCGCCCGGACATGAATTTTTCGTCCGAGCGCGATTTTTTTGTCTGAACGCGATTTTTTTGCCATGTAGTATTTTTTTCGCCCATGAATGATTTTTTCACCCGGGTGCGATTTTTTCGCGCGAGAGCGATTTTTTCACCAGGGATAGATTTTTTTGCTTGAACGTATTTTTTTCGCCGAGACGTGGTTTTTTATGTTCAAATGCATTTTTTCGCTTCCGTGCTAAAATGTCGCATCCGGTTGAAAAATGTCGCATCCGGTCGAAAAATATCGCGTCCGAGCGAAAATATCTCGTCTGAGCGAAATTATCGCGTCTGAGCGAAAATATCGCGTCCGGGCGAAGCATTCACGGTTGGCCGAAAAATTGGCGGCGAGGCGACAAATTCGCGCCCGAGAGAAACATTCGCGCCCCGACGAAACATTTGCGCCCGGGAGAAACATTCGCACCCGGGTGAAACATTCGCGCCCGGAGAAAATATTCGCGGTCGGGCGAAAAATTCGCGGACGGACTAAAAATTCGCGTCGGGCGAAAAAAATGCGTCCGGGCAAAAAACGTATACCCCAGGGCGAAAAATTTGCGCCCGGGCAAAAAAACCTACGCCTGGGTGAAAAAACCGCGCCCGGGCCAGGAAAAAATTTGCGGCAGTGTGAAAAAATCTTGCCCGGGCGAAAAATCGCGTCCATGCGAAAAAATTGCGTCGGATCGAAAAAATCGCGTACAGACAAAAAAATTGCGCTCATAAAAAAACTCTTCCAAACAAACAGACATTTATGAATGAATGAAACATTAAATAAGTATTTATGGACAAACTATGCAAATAATTTACTCTTTATTCATAGTTGTTTTTATAAAATCCGCAAAAAATATTAGCAGCTTAATCCTCTTGACACATCCTAATTAGTGAGTTCACCTTCTGGTTTTCAAAAACAAAAAAAAAATCGAGCAGCATCAACACGACAAATATCAGTAATCACATGGCCAACGTTAAGAAGGAACTGATATCCATTTCATCTTATTCGCTTCACTGCTGCTGGGGCTTCTGACGTAGGGTCCGTTTATTTGGGCGTTTTTCTTCCGTTGAGTTCCCATCATAATTTTTTTTCTTTTCGTTTAGTTTGTTTCTCCATTCCGTTGCCAACGGAGCCCTTTTTTTCCGTTGCCAACGGAGCTTTCCCACAGGTGCTGGGATTAGCTTTCCAACGCCGCGTTGGGGTGATCCACTGCTGCCGGAGAGGAGGTTGCCGGAGCTCTGGTTGGAGGAGGAGTTGTGCGCGGGGACCAGACGTCGACGGCGACACCACACGTGAAAGCTCCAACGCCATGGACGCCGACCGGATGTGAGAAGCTCCTCCGCCATGGACGCTTGGTGAATAATATTGTTCATGAGCTCGCGAGCGGGCTCGTGAGTTTTTTATTCACACATTTTTAAAAAATAAAGGAAAAAATATAAAGAAAATCAGGCTCGAGAGCTTAAAAGTTTGTTAGCAGCTTGAGCTCGAAACTCGAGCTTGCGAGCTTGATAAGTAGGCATTGAGCACGAGCTCGAGCCAGGACAAAATGAGTCCGTCGAGCTCGAGCTCGGGCTTGGAAATCCCACCAAGCTCGACTTGAGCACGACTCGTTTGCACCCATAGCTGGATCTGTGTTTCTCGCACCTATTAATAGGTGCGAGAAACGTACCCAAAAAAATCTTCCCGCCAAAACAAGAAAAAAAGTAGGGAATTGTTAAATACACCAAAGTTTAGGGTAGTGCACCTCAATTTCTTGTAATTTAAGCCCCGTTTGGCACTGTGGTGGCAATCATGAATATGAGGTTAAATTGTCATTCATTAACTCTCACATGAGAAACTTCATCCACTTTTATGTTCAGACAGATGAAGTTTGTTAGGCGCTCCTTATCAAATGAAGGTTTAACCCATGCGTTTACGACCGCCACCGCCATGCCAAAGTAAATCTAACCTTAAAATTACTCCTTCAAAAAAAGCTTACCGCACCGCAATAGCTCGCATTGCAGTCTGCAGCAGCTCGCACGCCGTCGCCGACGGAGGTTCTCTGGTTCAACAGAGAGAGGGAGGTGTGTGCCGACGATGGTGCGTCCCCGGGAGCCAAGGAAGCGGAGACCGGCGAAGAGGAAGATGGCGGTGCCGCCGCCTCAAGGCTTTTGCCCGATGCGGACGGATTTAGGTTCTGTATTCTTGGCCTTGCCGAGCAAGAAACTAAGAGCAGGTCCTTCTCCATCAAATTGTCTTCATGCATATGTAGCTTTCTCATTTTTTTCCTTGCTTCTTTTCTAAGTCCTCCCCCATGACCCGCATTAATGGAGTTATATTTATTTTTATAATCCATTATTTCAAACTTCTTCTTTGTTTCTATAAACACAATATTCTTCTTCTCGATAAGTAATTTACTTATGACTGGATGTTGAGTGAAATCCGCCATTGCCCATTTGCCGTCAAATTAAAAGGAGCTCTTATTTGCTACAACTTTGTTTTTTTTTTTACTTTTTGTTTTACAAGTTTAATGGAAAATAAGTGAGAGAGAAGCATGATTAAACAAATTTGAGATGCAATTATTATTTTTTGAGGGACTAAGGCTCCATTTGGGAGGACTTATTTTCACCGGTCAAGCGGTCACGACCGCATGAACCAAGACTTAATTAAGATCCGATTCATGCTGTCGTGACCGCTTGACCGGTGAAAATAAGTCCCCCAAACATAGCCTAAGGCTCCGTTTGAGATGGTGGTGGTGATAGTAAACGCATGGGTTAAACCGTCATTCGTTAAGGATCACCTAACAAACATCATCCGTTTGAATATAAAAGTATATGAAGTTCTTTAAGTAGGCGTTAACGAATGATAATTTAACCCCCATATTCATGACCGCCATCACCATGTCAAATGGAGCCTAACAAGTAACAATTCGCGAAAAATGTATGGCGTCTTTATCAAAATGGTGAGGCTCGCCTTTAGCAATTCCCAAAAAGAAATAGGAGCGGTGACGACTCCAAAATCCACGATAAATACGCTTCTCGCGTTTCGCCGACATCCCCACAGATTCGCTCACTGCTTCGTTTTGAGCCGCCGTTTCCTTCTCCTCCGGCGAGCGCCACTGCCTTTTTTGCACCAGATCCACCAGACTTCATCGACCAGCCTTCTCCTCCGGTGAACACTACACGCCGGCGAGCGCTTTGTTTTCCCGTTCATATCCAGATCGCCGTCGACGCAGAGGGCCTCCACGAAAATCTCTGGTAAAACCAATTTTTTTTCTTTGATTTTTTTTTTGTCTGTAAAATTATATATGCTTGACATTGTATCCAGATCAAGATTTTCATTAATTGCAAGTGTAATGGTTACACTGCAATTGCAATTCCCTGCCCTTTCATTCCGCAGCCATTACACTATAGATATATGTTTAGATCCACGATCCCTTTATCTGTTTCAGATCTGGGATTGATCGTGCAGAAAACTGATTGGTAGGAGCTTCATGCACAATTTTCTTGTGAAAAAAACATATAGCCAAGCTACATCAAATTTTTAATTAGATTTCACATTAGATTGTTTGTGATCAAATAGCAAGCTTGAGTTTAGAGAGGGTGCAGGAGTGAGATATAAGAAGTGTCTTCTTTGCTCTCCACTTCATAGCTAGCTTTTATAGTAGGTTGATAACTGATGTCTTATACATGTGTATGCGAATGACTTTTAACTACATATAGATCGGTTGCTGGATGAGTTTATGATATGCATTCAATTTGAAGCATGCTAATTAAGAAATTATGTCAGTAACTATACGTACTGCAGTTCAAGTTTGGCATTTAAAATTTTTTGCGTCTGATTTGTCGAGACGATTCGATGGTTTCCTTTAGCCAACTAGTATTAGTTTTTGGATCAGGCAGAACCAAATCAGTTTGACTTTGTATGAATACAATTGTACCAAAACATTCGCTCGATAGGCCGGTTATCAGCGCCTCACCCAGTCATCTGAGTTGGTCAACCGTAAGGATGCCCCAAGAAGTCTCCCCCTACCTCCCTGAGAGCTTTAAAACTATATTAATGACCTTTTGGATGATATTTTTTTTGGAGTTTGTCTACATTATTCCTTAATTGAAGAAGTCATCTTAATGGAGATAAACACAATGTATTTGATGAATGTGTCTTGTTATGTTGTTTTCTGATATTAAATAGTACAATTCTATCATAGAGCTAGACTTTGTGTCACCAAACATAGTTTTGTCAATGTAATTTCGGTTAGAAATTTTCCGTTAAGTGAACTTGACTCATCGGGACGTCCCGGTGAAAGAGTACGCGAGCTTTGAGTCTATTCGGATTCCTACGAGCGCGTGTTAATTCAGTCGCGCGAACAGTCGAAACCTGTGATAGGTGGGCCAGACCGTCTCGTAAATTCAGTTGCGAACCCGGTCTCATCACTCTTGACATATGAAAAGACATGATATTTAGATCTCAATTAATGTTATGGGATTTAATTTAATTAGTTTTAAATTGGGAGTTATGAGGATTAATTCACCTCATTTGGTAACTCCCATTAGTGGCTCTCCTATTAAAGCCTAAACTAAATTATTCATGCCATAAGTTGGTGAACAAGGGCTGAAAAAATCTCTGGGTCTCTCTTTCTTTCTCATGGTAACAGCCGGCTAGGGCAAGAAAAATCCTGATCGCTTTTGAGTAACCGCCCACTTCTCTTCTCCTCCGTTCGGCATTTTGGAGAGCAGATCGCCAGAGTTGGTACCGATCGACCTTTTGGGGAGAGTAGATCGCCTAAGGGGCTCATAGATCGGCCACCGGGATTCATCCCGACCACCACCACCCACTCCCGGCGAGTTGCTCTAGCGACCTTGAAGAAGCTTGATCCTCGCTGCTCCGCCCGCTTGGTGTTTTGGAGAGAAAACTGAAAGATCACCGGGACCGGTGTTGAACGCCAAGACCAGGATTTACTGGAGGGAATTCAAAGCCAATCCTGTCTTGGAGGAGAGCAGCATCCGACCCTAAGAAAGGAGTAGATCTGGAGTACATCTCGTGGACTTGTGCACATCAACCTCTGCGATCACAGATCTGAGCAGGGAAGAGGAGTTTTTCCATTTTGATTTCCTGGTTGAGGTACTACTGTTGCTGTCATTTGTGTTTACAAAATTATCAAAAACCGATTTGATGAGAGAACATCTAGAACTAGAAGCTTATATATATATTTGCATTCTTGATGTTTTAGATTATAAAATCATCTATGCTAACGATAGCGCTAACTATTTTATTGTTGAGTTACATTACAAAAATTTTATGTTAGCGAGATCTACTAACGCCACCAACTTTATAAGGAGAAATACATCAAGATTATTGGGAATGACCGCGAGCATGAAGCACGAGCAAAAATCCAAAAATAGTATATATTGAATTTCCGCACTGCAGTCGTATTACCAATTGATTCTAGTTCCATTTGCGTGTTCTTTTCAATTGAGTAAGTTAGAAAAATAATTTTGTATTTGGGCTCCAAATTGAGATTAGTGGTGCTTGGTTAAAACGATCCTGTAGGCATGTGCGTTGTTACATTCAGTAGAATTTCAAGAAACGCTTATTCGTCGTAGCGATGCGCACTCCGAAATTTTTATAACAGTCGGTATTAGAGCGAGATTAACCTAAACCTACTAGTCTCCTTCATAATTCTGGAGTAAACTATTTTTCTACTTAATTTTATTAAAGAACACAATTTTTAAAACTCGTTCAGTATTTTGAGAGAAATAAAATTTGGGATTGAAACTCAAAGTGACATCATTAATCAATACTTGACAAAAGCTTCGTGTTTTCTTTAAGACGATTCATCGCCCATACGTCATTAAGTAAAAAAACACGATATTAATTTAGGGCAATATTCAGATATCACGGTGTGAAAGGGTCTCGTGGATTGATAAGAACTGTAGACGCCAAAGTGGCCTTTTCGAGTCATTTTGTGAGATTACGGTTTCACATATTTTAGGAAGTTCTCTGAGACTATTACACAATCATTCACCCAAAGGTGGTGCTTGTGCAATAGGTTCAGATGGATACACACGGACATTTGGACGGTAGTGCAGAGCTCTAACAATCTATTCGCCGAAAGGTGATAAATCTGCAAAAAGTTAAAGCATAACTGTTGCTCGTTCTTGTGTGAAGAATCAGTAATTGCGTGACGCGTAGTTTGCCCAAAGGTGTTGCGCGTTGACGCGCCTTGATTCTCTACCTAGTGCGCTATTTAGGGTTTTATAGCCACTGTTGCCCTATTTGTCTCTAATTTTTTCTTTTCTCTTTTTTCAGCCACCTTTACAGTGCATAATAATATGAAGATCATTGAGAAACTCACTGGATCGAACTTTAAGAAGTAGAAATCCGACATTATGTTTGCTCTTGAGATGATGGATATTGAGGTGGTCATGAGTACCGACCAGTCTGCGGCTCTTACATCGATCAGCACTCAAGCTGAGAAAGATCATTATGGTGCATGAAACAAGTCGAACAAAATCTGCTTGTTGACTATGAAGCGTTTCATTCCGGAGCACCTGCTGAGTGGTCTTCCAAACACGACCGTCGCCAGAGATTTTCTGACTGTCGTTGGGCAGAGATATAAGGTGTCTTCCAATGCTGAGATTGAGACTCTGATTCGTGATCTCTTCTCCATGAGGTATTCGGGAGGAGGCGGAGTCCGTGATTATATACTGAAGATGGTCTATTACCAGAGCAAGCTGCAGGAGATGGAGATTACTCTCCCTGAAGCCTTAGTAGTGCATCAAACACTCAATACTATTCCTGCAGAGTTCAACATTCTGAAGACTACCTACATTTCCCAGGATGAGACGTGAAAGATAAATGATCTAATCACTCGTTGCGTTTCTGAAGAGGAGAAACTAAAGAAAGAGAAGACGAACACTGCATTGCTTGTAGTCAAACCCCCATTTAAGAAGAAGAAGTTCAAAGCTCCTTTTAAGGCTCAGGATGAACAAACTTCAGTGAGCAAGGACATTGGTGGAAAGAATGCTCTTAGCTGCTTCTTTTGCAAGAAGAAAGGACATGTGAAGCATGAGTGCCTGGAGTTTAAATCTTGGATGGAGAAACGTGAATTTGCACTTAAAGGTAATCGTTTAGCTCTAGTCATTTGTGAATCCAATTTAATTGAAGCCCCATCAAGTTCTTGGTGGCTCGATAGTGGAACAACTAATCATGTTGCTTACACACTATAGGGGTTCATCAAAAAAGGAGGTCAAGCAAAGGTGAGTGCAGACTCACAGTAGACAACAATGCTGAGGTGGAGGTGAAGTTCATCAGGGACATTTGTTTAGTTCTTGATTCTGGATATAAACTTTTGTTGAAAGACTGATTTTATATTCCTTCGTTTAGAAGAAGCTTGATTTCTGTTTCAGTATTAGATAGATTTAATTATGATTTTGATATTTCTGATTGTTTGATTAAGTTATTCTACAAATCACGATTTATTGACCAATGTTCTCTATCTAATGGTTAATATAGAATATGTCTTGCACCTGTTGATTATTATGTCATCTCATATAATGTAGAAAACATTGCTAGTAAAAGACCTCTCATTAAGGAACAGTCCTCCATACTATGACATAAAAGGTTAGGTCATATCTTTAGAGAAAGAGTAGAAAGATTAATTAAGAAAAATATTCTTTCTACTCTAGACTTTAGTGACCTAGAGACATGTGTGGACTGCTGTAGAGGTAAGATGACCGAGATTAAGAAGAAATACTCAACTCGTTGTTCAAATTTGTTAGAGGTTATTCATACAGACATCAGTGATCCTTATTCCACTACCCTTTGTAAGAACACATATTTTATTACTTTCATTGATGACTACTCCCGTTTTGGTTATTTGTACTTAATTAAGGAGAATTCTGAATCTTTTAAAAAGTTCAAGATTTTCAATACTGAAGTTGAGAAACAAATAGGGAAAGTCATTAGGATTGTTAGCTCTGATAGAGGTGACGAGTATTTTGGTAGACATGATGCCTCCGGACAACATAAATGTCTGTTTGCCAGATACTTGGAGAGCTGTGACATTGTTGCCCAGTACTCCATGCCAGGTAGCCCTGAGCAGAATGGTATGCCCGAAAGGCGTAATCGAACCGGCCTCCGCTTGCCGAGTCGGGGAAGAGCAATCGCCCCGGGAGCTCGCATCCCCTTCCTTCCTCGGCGACCTCCTTCCCAGCTCGCCTGTCGGGAGCGTCCTTACCTAGAGACGGGGCGGGCAAGACTGGGACCGCTGGAGTCGAGCACTCAGCCTGCGCGCCGCGTGCGAACTTGACGAGGTTGATCACCTCCTACCTGAAATCTTCGAACATCCCTACCGTGGCCAGCGAGGGTGGGGATGGCGAGTCGGACCTGTCTGAGCCTTGTCCTTCTCCTCTTGTCATCGAGCTTGCCGAAGATTTTCTGTGCTGACCACACTCCACGCTCATCTCACCAAAATGTTGAAAACGAAAACTCGGTCTCTTGTGGAGTTCACCCTTGGGGAAGGGGTGATCGCACACTTCTCTCATGCAAGCCAAATGATAAAAGAAAACTGACCCAAGGGCTCGGCGTGGAGGTCCCACCACACATTCAGAAGATCTTAGAGCGCTTCCCCTGCTTAGCCAAAGGCCGAGGTAAGGCTACCTCAGAAAGTGCTAGAAGATTGGGGAACAAGTGAGCATGCCTTCTGAAGTACCCCTTGGGTCCTATTTATAGATTTCTGAAAACGGCCTGCAAATAGCCAACCTCCGCTGTTCCAAATAGCTATGTGCACTCCAGGTTGGCATGCCAACAACGTAACTCCGCTGCTCTGAAAGGCTATGGGCATGCCAGCGGGGGCAAAATGGTAAAAACATCATATATTATTGGGCGAGTGGCCCTCTGAAGCCTCTGCTCGCCTGGGGTGGCGAATACGGGTTAGGTTGGTCCTGGCAGGCCTCGGCGAGTACGGGCCCGACTGGCCCTACTCGCCGGCTCCTCTTGGCGAGTGCGAGCCTTTTGCCTCTATTCGCCCCGGATGATTCCACCTCGCCTGGGTGAGCTGGGGGCCGTCGAGCTCTGGCCCCTAGAGTGCTCGCCCAGGACTAGGACCGCATGATCTTGCGGGTTGGCTCTTGAGAAACTGAGCCCGACGAATGCTAAGTTCCGTTCGACGAACGCCGAGCTCCGTTCGACGAACGCCGAGCTCCGTTCGACGAACGCCGAGCTCCGTACGACGAGCTGAGTGGACTGGGAGGGCTTCTCTCAATGCCAAGGTAGAATGACGTTGAGTGTCTGGATTTCACTCAACGCTAAGACAGAATGACGTTGAGTGTCTGGACCTCACTCGACGCTAAGGCAGAATGACGTTGAGTGTCTGGACTTCACTCAACGCTAAAGTAAAATGACGTTGAGTGTCTGAACTTCACCCAACGCTAAGACAGAATGGCGTTGAGTGTCTGAACTTCACTCAACGCTAAGACAGAATGACGTTGAGTGTCTGGATTGGCTGGTACTCTCCGCTTCTACTCACCTCCCGGCGAGTGCGGGCCCGACTGGCCCTACTCGCCTGCCACTAGCCGGGCTCGGCTGGGCGAGCTGGGGGCTGTCGAGCTCTGCCCCCCCCCCCGTGCTCGCCCGAGACTTGAGAAAAGAGAGCCGACCGGTCTGGTTCCTGACGACCCCACTCGCCGGATACGGAGTTGTACAATCACTATGTAATTTCTTCTTCAACACCCACTTACATCCTAAGATTTTAGCTCCTTTCAGCAGGTCAACTAGATGTCAAGTGTTATTTTATAGCAGCGAGTCCATCTCATCATCGATAGTTTCTGCCCACATTAATGAATCTCTAGATCTCATTGCTTCCGAGAAGGAGAATGGACCGTCCTCTAAGTGTTAGGTGACAAAATTCTCTCCAAAATTCTTAGAGATTCTATCTCTTGTAGACGTTGTAACAGGAACAGGTTCCACCTCTAGTGTTTGGGGAGCAGTGTCAGAGAGACCAGCTTTAGGTTCTATAGTAGATTCTGCAATCACGTCTGTAGACCCGTAGACGATTAAACCATGATATTCGATAAATTTATGTTCAAGGAAAATAACATATATAAATTTTATCACTGTATTAGTGGATAGATCCAGAAACCTGTCAGCTGCACTGTCTTCTACACTATCTAGGTAAACATATGTTGTTGTTCTAGGTCTCACCTTAGGTCTATTAAGGTCTTGTAATCGCACATATGTGATACAGTCCCAAGTCTTTATAGTATCATATCTACATGGATGACCATGCCACAACTCATACATGATAGAAATGAGCTTTGTGTGAGACACTCTATTCAGAATGTGATTCACAGTAAGAACTGCTTTTTCCCAAAACGAATTAGGCATGTCAACTGTTAGGAGCATAGAGTTCAACATTTCTGTTAAAGTTCTATTCTTACGCTCGACAACGCCATTTGACTGGGGTGAGTAAGAAGCTATGGTTTCAAGGATTATGCCCTCAGAGACACAGAATTCCTTATACTCAGTTGTAGTGTATTTTCCTTCCCGATCACTTCTGAGTATCTTGATTTTAAGATTCAACTGATTTTCCACACGAGACTTAAAAATTTTGAAAGTCCCAAAGGCCCCATCTTTCGATCTCAACAAATAGACATGACAATATCTCAAAAAATCGTCTATGAAGGTAATTAGATACTTCTTTCCCCCTCTAGTGATATGACTTCGAAAATCACAAAGGTCTGAATGTATCAATTCCAGAAGTTGTGTGCGGAGTTGTGTGCTTCTAGACACCGATTTGAAAGCTGTTCTAGTGATTTTGGTGTTGAAAGAGGGACGATCTACTGATGTGAGTATCCCGGGCCGCCCCCCAGTCAGACTGCAGTCCACCAGTCCCAACCCGCTCTCCACACAACCGCGTGCGGTCAATCTCCCAAACCGGGCTAACCTCCCTTTAACTGGTTTGTGGCGGGTTGTTGAGGTCGGCGAGGCGTTGCGCTTGCTCGACCTCGATCCCCTGATCTCCTTTTGATGAGAAGTGATCCAGTTAAGCGCCCCTACGAGGACTTCCTAGGAGGTCACCCATCCCAGGACTACACTCGTCCGAGCACGTTTAACTATAGAGTTCTTTCACTTCTCATCACCAATTAAGCTGCAGCTCAATTGGTGTCGGGAAGTCCCCGTGATGAGCGCTTGACTATCGAGTTTGCCTCATCAAAGGGACACTGTGACCTCCAACTACCCGTCACGTGGCCAGTTTAAGGTAGGCCACCCAGTGTTGGGCTTGGGCCGAACGTGATACGTGGAGATGGGTTGGGTCGGTTTTGCTGCAACCCTCTAAGGGAGTTTAAGGAAGGCAGCCTGGATACCTTGCGAGGTGTGATACGACCGCACACCACTTCTAACACAACTTTCTATCGCTGAATCTATCGCTGCAACAGTTCGTGGAAGAGAAGAAAAGTCGCTGCATATCTCTGTTTTTCCAACCTTGATCGGCGAGTTTTTCCAGTCCCAGTCAACTCCAGTTATTTTGCATGTTGTCATAGCAGGAAGTTTATCATTTTCCTGGAGAAGAAGGCAGATCTGTAGGTGGCTCATTGCTGTTTTCACATGCTATTCTTCCCAATTATTGCAATCCAGTAGGAGGAGTTCTTCCTGAGAAATTCCTTGGATCTCAGTCAACTCAACTGAAGAAATCAAGAGGCATTACTAATTTCTAGTTCTGGGCAGCCTCTTCTAAGTCCAGATCCAGAGAAGTTGGAGTCTCTTTTTAGTCTTTGGAAGAACAAATCTAGTGGGAGATGCGTTCTCCATTTTCCTGGCTCAATTTTTGGAGGAAGCAGACCAGGTTTGTCTTCAAAGACTGTGCTCAGCCGAAAAGGAGAAGCAAATAAATTGCTGGATTGGATCTGAAGACACTAGGTCGTCTCCGCGCGGATCAGGTGACTTCTTTCTAGTTTTTGTTCAAGCTAAATTGAGATGTCGAGGTGTAGCTCACTCGATATCATGGAGCTTCAGTCGTTCGCTCCCACTGATTTCCACGTCTGGAAACTGCACGTCAAACTGGGGATGAACGAACATGGTATTTTTTACACAGTTCTGAGTGGTTACACCACTACCCGAGAGGATGTGGACGTATTTCAGTGGAGTAAGGACGATGTGGTCTGCATGGACTACCTCCGAAGATCCCTAAATTCTCGTCTCGCCATGACCTACAGTAGTTGTAAGACTGCAAAGGAGATTTAAGATTGCTTGAATACGCGCTTCTAAGAGGAGTAGGGATCGTTGAGAATTCCCCTTAGTGAGCAATTCTTTAACTCAAAGTTTGATATAAATTCTTCAATCACCTTCCAAATTGTTGAATTGGAAAAACTGCGTCTCAAGTTGGCGGACAAACAGTCTGAAATATCCGATAGTCTATTTGTGAGTCTGATTCTGCACAAGCTGCCTCCTGGGTGGATCACCTTCAGACTAGAGGAGGAGACCACTCTGGATGAACTCAAAAGACTCATCCGCCTTGGGGATCAAAATAGTGGACATATGCCGGCCGACAACCCAGAACCCAGGCCATTCGTGGCTATGGTCAGGAGTAGTCACCACAATACATCCTCCGAGTGGTGGCTGGATAGTGGTGCTACATATCATGTCACTAATGACAGAGGTCTTCTCTCTGAGGTCGTGGCAGTCCAGAAAAATGTGGAAGATTGCAATGGAGGAGAGACTGCTGTCACTCATGCCGGGACAACTGAGTTGGTCCTCTCTTCTGGTAAAACTTTATTTTTAAATAATGTTAAAGTAGTTCCTACGGTTACTAAGAATCTGATTTCCATTAGTTTATTAGATAAGTCTGAGATGTCCTTCACAACTCAAAATGGTAGAATGACCTTAATGGTCAATTCACATTATTTTGGGTGTGTGTATATGATCAACAAAATATATAGACTTAGCCTAAATAACGATATCATTAACCAAGTGAGTTTTAACCTTATTGATCCCAAGTTGTTATATAATAGACTAGGACATGTGAACTATAGAAAAATGCTAGATCTGACTAAGAGTCAAAACATCCATTTAGATCTGTCTATTCGATTTGACAAGTGTGAGGTGTGTGCGCAAACCAAATGTTGAAACTTCATAAGATGATCAGGAGAGAGCTCTGATACCAAGTAAAAACTTTCAGAGCTATCAAGCTGACAACTTGATCAAGCGGAAAGCGGGAACCAGACGCAGAAACACTCCAATCGTAAACAGAGCTCAATAAATCAGATGTAATAGAAGACTACATCAAAGTCTTGTATTAACAACAATCTTCATTACAGGGCAAGACATACATGACGAGACATGATTTCACCAAGTAAAGCAGGGAAGTAGAAAACAACAAATAAAGCCGGGTGGACAGAAGCCGAGACCGCTGACGTCGCCAAGCCGCTGATATACCAAACTGATCTACGGAGTCTGCGAAGACCGCTGACAAACCGTTATTCTGTCGAACACCTTGTCCGCTCTCTGCAAGCCGCCTAACCGCAGAGGTTGCCTAGCTGTCAGAGTCCGCGAACAAGAGCCGCTGCCGAACTGAAAGAATAGATCGCCCAGTCCGCCCAGACCGGCGGACAGGTTATTGAACTGGAATTGCTGAAGGAGAGAAGACTGGCTAGCCGCAAAAGCGACCTGCTGCAAAACCGTTGATTATTAACGGCAAGCTCCACTGATCCCTGACCGCAGTCAGAACCAGAATCCTGGTTTCTCAGTGCTAGCCGCAAAACCTGCAAACAACAAACCAGTTAACCTTCTCAAACCGCGTGGACAAAAAATCCGAGGCCACAACAATTAACCAACGCTCAACATACTGTTTATTCAATTACTGTTGATGTGATAGGGTGTCCTATTTATAGGCGCGGAGAGGAGTGTGGTCACCGCCCTAGTGGATAAAGACATCACCCCAGCTCGCAGCTAACACCAAACAGTCCGCTAAGTCCGCATGGACAAGACCGGACACCAACCAATCCGCCTGGCACCAAGGCAAGAAGCTAGTCCGCAACCAGGCGGACAACTCACCAGTCCGCACGCTGCAGCGGACACAGCAACAACCCGCACACCTTGCGGACACCGCACCAGCCCGCAACATGCCCACGACCAACAAGCACAAACCGTCCGATCAACCAACGGACATTGCGGACTCTGCGATCAACGTGAACTTGTCACAAATCGTGACGAAGTCCAGCAATCAGTGAACCTTTGGCGCGAGCTCCGCGGACATGAACTATCAAACCGCTCAGTCCGCTCAGACCGCCAGATCCAAGACAGTCCGCCAACACGCGAACTCTGTGGTTATCACCTAACCGCTCCACCAGAGCTAGGGCAACGACCAAAGCCGAATTCCCGATCTCCACATGCATTCCGCAACAGCGGACTCCGCGAACTCAAAAGGAGTCCGCACCTCCCGCGGATACACCACCTATCGGCATGGTTACTCCAGAGAACAAGCCAACTGCAGCACAACAAGCCGAACGAGCTGGTTGTCATTATCAAGATGCAACATCAAATCGCCCAGGCCACACCACACCAGTCCACCAGACTGTCCGCCCAGGTCGTGCGGTCTGCCTGATCAAGCCCCACTTTCACTTCACAATTTTCAACAAGTTGCACTCCTTCTCCCTAGCGATCTGGACGATGACAGAATCGAGAATGAGACACTCTGTTGGATCGGGAAGAAACCGGGCGGCGCAGTCAAAAACAGGCGGCCCTGCTGTTTCGCGAAAGAACGGAATCGTCGACGGCGGCGGATCCCGATGTGCAACCCTAGATCGGCGACGACGGGAAACGCCGGATCTGCGACGAGATCTGCGATTCCTCCTTGACGATCTGTTGGCAGCGAAATTCAGGCGGCAAGAAAGATTTCACACACGGGATGAACAGAAATCGCGAAGAACTCAGTAACCAAAATCGGGAGAGCGGCGACCAAATCACGAACAACGAAGAGCAATAGGAGCATCGGAATCGCAAAACCGGGAGCTAGCGGAACCCTAATCGTTACTTTGAGAATGCTGGGTTGTTCCGCTCAAAGTATTCTACATAGCCCTATCAAGTTTGGAATAGATATATATAGTACCTCCAACGTAGAGTCTAGACCTAGACCGACACAAACCCAATAACTCGTTTCGAGTCAAACTCGACACCTGCGGACATAAACACAATATATTTAACATTATTTTCGCAGAGCAAGCGGTTACGGCCACATGAACCAGACCTTAATTCATGCGGTCGTAACCGCTTGACCGGAAAAAATAAGTCCCTCCAAACGGAACCTTAGTAATCGAGAGAGTTGAATTTAGTACTTGAATGCAATTCTTAGTAATTATTAAATATATTTTAAATGAAACAGAAAGATAAATAGATTGCTCCAATATAGTTTCTTTATTGTCACATATATTTAATAATATTGAATATAATTCCTTAGTAATTAATGTGGACAACAATTTAAGGCACGGTTACAATTTATCTACATAATGGGCATGTGTTGCGAGACCTTAGCCATCCATCCACACAGGTAACATGGAAAATATGTCTGCACGATGGCGGAATCCTAATCGCATCGCCTTGTTCGAATTCTCCTAGGCAAATTGAACAATCGTCATCCACTGCTACAGTGTTGTCAAAAACGTTTGGAGGAAGTGCTCGCAACTCCCTCTCCATAACCTCATTGACGTTTGAAAAGAAACTTCTGATCCAAGCCCAACACACAGCTAGGGGGAGACAGCATAGCAGAAAAATTCCCACAGTGAAGTCCACAAGCATGACCACAAATTCCGTCCTCATGATAACCTGTAAGAATTTTAATGAACAGTCAACAACAAAATAATGATGAATTATATATAGACGGCATATATCAATTTAACAAGTGATGAACAAAGAGCCTCAGTTTAACATGATTTTTTTTGTATCAAGTAAAATGAGCATGCTATTGAATTTAAGATTTATAGTTCATACATTATCATTTGGCTTTCCTTCATAATAAACTACAAGAAAATACAGTTTTTGTGACGAAACCATTACACCAAATATAAATTTATTATCAATCTTAATTTGCTATAAAAAAATTTGTAATTTAATTTCAATAGAATTGTTTGGTAATAATTTTATGTATTTTATTACAAATAAAAACTAATGTCGATACCGACATTAATTAATGTCTTCTCATGCACGATTATGTTACTGTTATCCTGATTTAAGGACGATAAGAGTACATGCAGATTTCTGAATAGTGTGCGTGGATTCTATATTTTTTGATGTCTCAAAAAATAATACTGATCTTTGGGGCTCAATTCCATCTTCACTTTCGATCATAGGTAAATCACAATTGTTCTTAGTCATGCTCATACTTAAGAGAATATGATATTGTGAACTTTAGATTGCATATTGCGAACTCCAAAGAACATCTTAAACATTTGGCTAATACATTTAGGCTCTGTTTGGGGGGACTTATTTTCACCGGTCAAGCGGCTACGATCGCATGAACCAGATCATAATTAAGGTCCGGTTCATGCGGTCGTAACCAGTTGACCGGTGAAAATAAGTCGCCCAAAACGGAGGCGTGTGCTTTGTTTGACACGGTGTTTTGGGAACTGGACACCGTGAATTATCAAGAAGCCGCGCCAAACATGTCCACCTCTTCCAGTGCAAACCGCCCCTACCCTAAAATCGCGAAATTCCCGTGATTCGCAGTCGTGAAAAAATTTCACGACTCAAAATTGCGGGCTGCGATTCACGGAACTCCTCCCGTGCTGGGATGATATCGCACACTGCCTCCGTCTTCAATGGAGCTCCGGCTGCTACTCCGGGTGCTACTGCTTCCGCTCGATGAAAATGACGAAGAAGCTGAGGACGAGCCAGAGGAGTCAGGGCTACCGTTCTCCTCATCGACGCTACTCATCCTCTTCCTCCTCTCCGCGAATCTTTGAAGATGTCTAGGTCCTGCTCGGAGAAATCCATCCTTCGACATTAGCCAGGAAGGGTGAAACCGGAGTGCGCCTTGTGTGCTTCATGTAGCTTGGAAAAAGAGAATATTTTGGGGCCGGAGGATGAAAGTGCTCTTCTTCTCCAATTCTTTCGCCGAAGAAGGACGCCGATGAATTAGGGCTTTTATTAATTTCAATTTTGATTTCTGAATTTGGATGTCTGATTTCTGGATTCAGTTTTCGGATGAAAAAATTGTATAACTCTGGATTGGTGAATTGAAATAAACGCTTGCACTGCAAACGTTGTTCTTCCAAACAATTTTACAGATTCTGTCACCACTCTGCGAAACTGCTGATTATTCCACCACTGTTTCACCAGTCGTCATTGTATAACTCTGCGACTGGTGAAACAGTGGTGAAATAATCAGCAGTTTCGCAGAGTGGTGACAGAATCTGTAAAATTGTTTGGAAGAACAACGTTTGCAGTGCAAGCGTTTATTTCAATTCACCAATCCAGAGTTATACAATTTTTTCATCTGAAAACTGAATCCAGAAATCAGACATCCAAATTCAGAAATCAAAATTGAAATTAATAAAAGCCCTAATTCATCGGCGTCCTTCTTCGGCGAAAGAATTGGAGAAGAAGAGCACTTTCATCCTCCGGCCCCAAAAATATTCTCTTTTTCCAAGCTACATGAAGCACACAAGGCGCACTCCGATTTCACCCTTTCTGGCTAATCCCGAAGGATGGATTTATCCGAGCAGGACCTAGACATCTTCAAAGATTCGCGGAGAGGAGGAATAGGATGAGTAGCGTCGATGAGGAGAACGGTAGCACCGATTCCTCTGGCTCGTCCTCAGCTTCTTCGTCATTTTCATCGAGCGAAAGCAGCAAGACCCGGAGTAGCAGCCAGAGCTCCATTGAAGACGGAGGCAGCGTGCGATATCATCCCAGCACTGGAGGAGTTCCGTGAATCGCAGCCCGCAATTTTGAGTCGTGAAATTTTTTCACGACTGCGAATCACGGGAATTTTGCGATTTTAGGGTAGGGGCGGTTTGCACTGGAAGAGGCGGACATGTTGTTTGGCATGGCTTCTTGATAATTCACGATGTCCAGTTCCCAAAACACCTTGCCAAACAAAGCACAAGCCTCCGTTTGGGGGAACTTATTTTCACCGGTCAAGTGGTTACGACCGCATGAACCGGACCTTAATTATGATCCGGTTCATGCGATCGTAGCCGCTTGACCGGTGAAAATAAGCCCCCCCCCCCAAACAGAGCCTAAATGTATTATTAGCCAAATGTTTAAGATGTTCTTTGGAGTTCGCAATATGCAATCTAAAGTTCACAATATCATATTCTCTTAAGTATGAGCATGACTAAGAACAATTGTGATTTACCTATGATCGAAAGTGAAGATGGAATTGAGCCCCAAAGATCAGTATTATTTTTTGAGACATCAAAAAATATAGAATCCACGCACACTATTCAGGAATCTGCATGTACTCTTATCCTCCTTAAATCAGGATAACAGTAACATAATCTTGCATGAGAAGACATTAATTAATGTCGGTATCGACATTAGTTTTTATTTGTAATAAAATACATGAAATTATTACCAAACAATTCTATTGAAATTAAATTACAAATTTTTTTATAGCAAATTAAGATTGATAATAAATTTATATTTGGTGTAATGGTTTCGTCACAAAAACTGTATTTTCTTGTAGTTTATTATGAAGGAAAGCCAAATGATAATGTATGAACTATAAATCTTAAATTCAATAGCATGCTCATTTTACTTGATACAAAAAAATCATGTTAAACTGAGGCTCTTTGTTCATCACTTGTTAAATTGATATATGCGGTATATATATATATAATTCATCATTATTTTGTTGTTGACTGTTCATTAAAATTCTTACAGGTTATCATGAGGACGGAATTTGTGGTCATGCTTGTGGACTTCACTGTGGGAATTTTTCTGCTACGCTGTCTCCTCCTAGCCGTGTGTTGGGCTTGGATCAGAAGTTTCTTTTCAAACGTCAATGAGGTTATGGAGAGGGAGTTGCGAGCACTTCCTCCAAACGTTTTTGACAACACTGTAGCAGTGGATGACGATTGTTCAATTTGCCTAGGAGAGTTCGAACAAGGCGATGCGATTAGGATTCTGCCATCGTGCAGACATATTTTACATGTTACCTGTGTGGATGGATGGCTAAGGTCTCGCTGTTGGAAACGAGCGGGACACCCGGCGAGACGAACGACACCGGCGGGATGCCTCCGGGCGGGATGGACAACCCGGCGAGATGGCTGCACCAGCGGAAGGGACTTGGCGAGAGGATCCCGACGAGCTCCCTTCTCTCCCAGCGAGGTCTACCAACGAGACGCTCCGCGAGACGGCTCCAGACGAGATCTCTAGGCGGGAAGAACCTCTCAGCGAGATCAACAGTGGCGAGGTTGTCCGGCGGGATACACCAATCTCCTGGGCTGCTGCGACGTGGAGAGATACAAGTCTCTCAGGCGAGATTTCGTTGGCGAGTACACGACAAACAACACAGCGATAGATAAAAGAAATTGTTCCTGCGGGAACTATTAATAATACTCACTCTCTCTCTCCTGTTCACAGGAACTCTAAATACAGTGAGTGGAAAAACCAACTCCCTTTCATCAGTTAAAACAATATACAAGCCCATATATATATAAGCAGTTACACCCAATCATATATCGCCACGTGTCCACTCGCATTAAATGTCATAAAAGCAAAACAAAATACTCTCTTCTCCGCTGTAAAATAAAAACACATATAATAATACATGGTTAACTTAAAAACCGCCAACAAACTCCCCCTCAAACTTGGCAGCACATGCCGAGTTTGCCTTTGAGCTTCTCGAACGTCTCCACCTTCAGCGCCTTAATGAATATATCTGCAATCTGCTCTCCGATGGGGCAGTACACCACCTCCACTGTCTTTTGCTCCACTTGTTCACGGAGGAAGTGATATCGGGTCTCGATATGCTTGCTCCTCCCATGCAATACTGGGTTCTTTGCGAGCTGGATGGCAGACACGTTATCCACAAATACTGTCGTTGGCCCTTCCTGCGCATGATGCAGCTCCCCCAGAAGGTTCCGTAGCCAGATGGCTTGGCAGGCGCATGCCACCGCCGCGATGTACTCCGCCTCGCAGGATGATAAGGCTATAGTAGTCTGCTTCTTAGAACTTCAGGAGAATGCCGCGGTCCCCATGTTGAACGCATACCCGGAAGTGCTCTTCCGGTCGTTCACACCTCCTCCATAGTCGCTATCCGAGTAGCCGACTAGCTTCAACTCTCCTCCAGATGAGTACTTCAGGCCATGGTCCCGAGTCCCGTTCACATACCTCAGGATCCTCTTCGCTGCTGTGAAGTGGTCCTGCTTGGGTTCCTCCATGCGCCTGCTTACTACCCCGACCGCATACATGATGTCCGGCCTATTGAAAGTCAAGTACCTTAGACTTCCGACCAGACTCTTGAACATAGTTGAGTCCACTCCTTACTCTTCGGAATCCTTCCTTAGCTTTGTTCCAGGATCCGCAGGAGTGGAGATAGCCTTGCTACCCGCCATCCTGAACCTTTTCAGAATCTCCTCGGCATACTTCTTTTGGGAGACGAAGATCCCGTCTTCTCTCTGCTGTACCTCAACTCCTAAGTAATAGCTCAGCTCTCCCAAGTCCGTCATCTCGAACTCCTTCTTCATCAGCCTCTTGAATTCTTCGAACATCGCAGGGTTGCTCCCAGTGAATATCATGTCATCCACGTATAGACATAGGATCATGATGTCCCCGCTCTTCTCCACCTTCATGTAGAAAGCATACTCATATGGGCACTTGATATACCCATGCTCCTGAAGGAATTTGTCTATCCTCCCATTCCAAGCTCGAGCTCCCTGCTTTAGTCCGTACAAGGCTCTGCTCAGCTTGCAGATCTTTCTCTCCTTGCCTTTCACAACGTACCCTGGAGGCTGCTCGATGTACACATCCTCCTCCAGGTACCCATTCAGATACGCCGCCACAACATCCATTTGCATGATAGTCCATCCGTAGTGTGCCGCTAGTGCGATGATCAGCCTTATAGTATCGATCCGCGCCATTGGGGCGTAGAATTCATCATAGTCCACCCCTTGGACTTGTCTATACCCTTTCACCACCAACCTTGCCTTGTGTTTCTCCACTGCTCCATCTTTGTTTTTCTTCACCTTGTAAACCCACTTCACTCCGAGGGGTTTGTGGCCCGCCGGTGGGTCAACCAGCTCCCATGTATCGTTCTTCTTTATGGAGGCCATCTCGGCATCCATCGCCATCCTCCAAGATTTCTCCTGAGCAGCTTCTTCATAGGACTGTGGCTCGAAATCTGCTAAGAGACAATATAATGAATAATTAGCATGAATTGGGACCGTCTCCTTATAGAGCTCCGCCAACCCCTTCATCCTGGGTGGTGGACTCTCGGAGTCACTCTGGCTCCCGCTTCCTCCTCCAGAATTGCCTCCACTTGAGCTTTCCCCTCTTGAATAGGAGGTGGAAGCTCCCCCTGAATTTCTACTCGGTGGTGATGGCGGCTCAGCTCCACCATTCTCGGTTCCAGCCTCGTGACCACCCTCTTCTTCATCTTCAAAGAACATGCCCTTCATACTTCTTGTCTCCTCATCCCAGCTCCAGCTGCTTCCTTCTTCAAACACCACGTCCCTCGAGACTATGGCCTTTCCCGTCACCGGGTTGTAAAATTTATATACCTTGCTCTCCGGAGCGTAGCCAACAAAAATGCACTTCTCGCTCCTATCATCGAGCTTCTTCCTTCTCTGGTCTGGGATGTGAGCATAAACTACACACCCGAAGACCCTTAGGTGCTTCACACTCGGCTTCCAGCCGCTCCATGCTTCAAACGGTGTCATGAACTTCACACTCTTTGTGGGCATCTGTTCAGTAGATACACCGCACATTGCACTCCTTCCGCCCAGAACTTCTTCGGTAGCCCCTTCCCCTTCACCATGCTCCTCGCCATGTTCATGATGGTGAGGTTCTTCCTCTCTGCCACTCCGTTCTGCTGCGGTGAGTATGCCGCTATCAGTTGGTGTGATATTTCATTCTCCTTGCAGAAATTATCAAACAGCCTCGAGGTGTACTCCCCACCTCGATCTGTCCTCAGCACCTTCAATGGTTGCCCACTCTCCTTCTCGGCCATCGCCTTAAACTCCCTGAACTTGTCAAGGGCCTCAGACTTCTCTCTCAGAAAATACACCCAACACTTCCGACTATAGTCATCCGTGAAGGTGATGTAGTACTTGCTTCCGCCTATTGAGGTGGTCTCAAACGGACCCGCGATGTCCGAGTGAACCAGTTCAAGTTGTCGCCTTGCTCTCCAGGACTTCCCTCCTTCGAATGTTTGCCTCTTGAGCTTCCCCTTTGTGCACGCTTCACACACCTTCTGCGGAGGGGAGATCATAGGCAGATCCGCCACCATCTTGGAGTGGGATAGTAGCTTCAACCCTGTGAAGCCCAAGTGCCCCATCCTATGGTGCCATAGCCACGCTTCTTCCTCTTCTTTTTTTCTCGCGAGACAAGCCGTCTCTTGAGCATCCATTTTCAGCGTAAAGAGACGGTTCGCCGTCATGTTCACCTTCACTACCTCCTTCCCTTGATCATTCTTCATTGCCAGAGACTTATCCTTCATCTGCACGCAGTAGCCTCTCTCCACTAACTGCCCAATGCTCAAGATGTTGGTCTTCAACCCTGGTACGTAGTACACATCATTCAAGTGTACTCTCTCCCCGTTCAGTTTCACAATAACCAGACCCTTTCCTTCCAAGGAAATCTTCGAAGCATCCCCGAAGCTAACCTCACCCCCACTGGGTTCAAGGTTAGAGAACATCTCCTTATCTCCACACATGTGGTTGCTCGCTCCTGTGTCCAGGTACCACACTTCATTCATTTCTTCTTCTGCCCCTTGGTAGGTTAGAAACATCATTGGGTCTCCACCCACAGCATCATTCCCCCTGTTCCTAGCCTCCGCATAATGGTTGACTTCTTCTGTCTTCCTCGGAGCCCAACAGTCATAGCTCATGTGCCCAAACTTGTTGCAGTTGTAACACTGAATTTGGGCTCTTCCTCCTCGGCCTCTTCCTTGGCCTCTTCCTCTTCCTCTTCCATCTTGCCACCTTCCTCCTTGAGGTTGTTCCGCCTCTCTCTGGTGGTATTGGTTTCTTCCTTGATCTCTTCCTCCTCTTCTTCCTCTTCCTCTGCCTTGTTGACCTCGGCCACGCTGGCCGCCTCTTCTTCCGGAGCTCTCTCCGAAGTTTAGCTGTTTCTGGAGTGCTTTTCCCAAGCCACTCGCTTCTTCATCATCCTGCATCATCCTGTACTCATGAGCTTGCAATGAGCCTACAAGCTCATTAACAGTCATCAAGGTGAGGTCCTTCGACTCTTCGATCGCCACAACCACATGACGGAACTTCCGCGACATCGATCTCAGCAGCTTCTCCATGAGGCTCACATCATCTATCGTCTCTCCGTTTCTCTTCATCTCGTTTGTGAGCGTCCGCAGACGGGTCATAAAGTCTCCGACCTTCTCCGTTGCCTGCATTCTCAACATTTCATATTCACCCCGGAGAGACTGCAGCTTCACTTTCTTCGCCTTGTCTACTCCTTGCATGGAGCGTTGCAACACTTCCCATGCTTCTTTCTAACTTCTCGCATCCGAGATCTTCTCAAAAGTCGCCTCATCGACCCTTGGTATAATAAGAACAATGCCTTCTTATCTCGCTTCTTCACCTCTCTCAATGCCGTCCTCTGAGCGTTCGTCAAGGCCGCTTCTGCTTCAGCAGTAAGCTCTTCATAGCCGTCCTCGACGACTTCCCATAGCTCATTCGAGGCGAGCAACACTTTCATTTGGATGCTCCAATTTCCATAGTTCGTCTTCGTCAATTTGGGGACTTGCCCTGGCACGACACTTCCAAATTCCATCTCTCCTCTACTTCAAACCTTCCGAGTCACCTTCAAGATTTGCAACCTGGCTCTGATACCACTTGTTGGAAACGAGCGGGACACCCGGCGAGACGAACGACACCGGCGGGATGCCTCCGGGCGGGATGGACAACCCGGCGAGATGGCTGCACCAGCGGAAGGGACCTGGCGAGAGGATCCCGGCGAGATCCCTTCTCTCCCAGCGAGGTCTACCAACAAGACACTCCGCGAGACGGCTCCAGGCGAGATCTCTAGGAGGGAAGAACCTCTCGGCGAGATCAACAGTGGCGAGGTTATCCGGCAGGATACACCAATCTCCTGGGCTGCTGAGACGTGGAGAGATACAAGTCTCTCAGGCGAGATCTCGTTGGCGAGTACACGACAAACAACACAGCGATAGATAAAAGAAATTGTTCTTGCGGGAACTATTAATAATACTCACTCTCTCTCTCCTGTTCACAGGAACTCTAAATACAGTGAGTGGAAAAACCAACTCCCTTTCATCAGTTAAAACAATATACAAGCCCATATATATATAGGCAGTTACACCCAATCATATATCGCCACGTGTCCACTCGCATTAAATGTCATAAAAGCAAAACAAAATACTCTCTCCTCCGCTGTAAAATAAAAACACATAATAATACATGGTTAACTTAAAAACCGCCAACACTCGCAACACATGCCCATTATGTAGAGAAATTGTAATCGTGCCTTAAATTGTTGTCCACATTAATTACTAAGGAATTATATTCAATATTATTAAATATATGTGACAATAAAGAAACTATATTGGAGCAATCTATTTATCTTTTTGTTTCATTTTAAATATATGTAATAATTACTAAGAACTGCATTCAAGTACTAAATTCAACTCTCTCGATTACTAAGGTTCCGTTTGGAGGGACTTATTTTTTCCGGTCAAGCGGTTACGACCGCATGAATTAAGGTCTAGTTCATGCGGCCGTAACCGCTTGATCTGCGAAAATAATGTTAGATATATTGTGTTTATGTCCGCGCGTGTCGAGTTTGACTCGGAACGAGTTATTGGGTTCGTGTCGGTCTAGGGCTAGGCTCTACGTTGGAGGTACTATATATACCTATTCCAAACTTGATAGGGCTATGTAGAATACTTTGAGCGGAACCAACCCAACATTCTCAAAGTAACGATTAGGGTTTCGCTAGCTCCCGGTTTTGCGATTCCGCTGCTCCTATTGCTCTTCGCTGTTTGTGATTTGTTCGCCGCTCTCCCGATTTTGGTTACTGAGTTCTTCGCGATTTCTGTTCATCCCGTGTGCGAAATCTTTCTTGCCGCCTGGATTTCGCTGCCAACAGATCGTCAAGGAGGAATCACAGATCTCGTCGCAGATCCGGCGTTTCCCGTCGTCGCCGATCTAAGGTTGCAGATCGGGATCCGCCGCCGTCGATGATTCCGTTCTTTCGCGAAACAGCAGGGCCGCCTGTTTTTGACTGCGCCGCCCGGTTTCTTCCCGATCCAACAGAGTGCCTCATTCCCGATTCCGCCATCGTCCAGATCGCTAGGGAGAAGGAGTGCAACTTGTTGAAAATTGTGAAGTGAAAGTGAGGGTTGATCAGGCAGACCGCACGACCTGGGCGGACAGTCTGGTGGACTGGTGTGGTGTGGCCTGGGCGATTTGATGTTGCAGCTTGATAATGACAACCAGCTCGTTCGGCTTGCTGTGCTGCAGTTGGCTTGTTCTCTGTAGTAACCATACCGATAGGTGGTGTATCCGCGGGAGGTACGGACTCCTTTTGAGTTCGCGGAGTCCGCTGTTGCGGAATGCATGTGGAGATCGGGAATTCGGCTTTGGTCGTTGCCCTAGCTCTGGTGGAGCGGTTAGGTGATAACCACAGAGTTCGCGTGTTGGCGGACTGTCTTGGATCTGGCGGTCTGAACGAACTGAGCGGTTTGATAGTTCATGTCCGCGGAGCTCGCGCCAGAGGTTCACTGATTGCTGGACTTGGCCAAGATTTGTGACAAGTTCACGTTGATCGCAGAGTCCGCAATGTCCGTTGGTTGACCGGACGGTTTGTGCCTGTTGGTCGTGGACATGTTGCGGGCTGGTGCGGTGTCCGCAAGGTGTGCGGGTTGTTGCTGTGTCCGCTGCAGCGTGCGGACTGGTGAGTTGTCCGCCTGGTGTTGTAAAATCCGGTACACGCAGGCACAAACTATAAAATAATGCAGGTAACAAGAACACAAAAACCGGCCACAAAATTTATATAATTAAAATATAAATTCAAATACAAGAAAAAATAGGAGAAAAATGACCGTCCGGTGAATACGCCGATGGTGCACCGAACACGCACGATCCGCGGCGAGAATCTGAGATTTGGACTGCAATCCGCCTTGCAGACGCACAAGGTTCACTGAACCTTCAACGTCAAAGTCTGACGTTCAGCCGCACCACCACCGGAGAACAACGCCGCCACCAGAGAACGCCACCACCGAAGAGAAACCTCCGTCGATGCTAACTGCACACGCGCACGCCGTCGACACCACGTCTCTCCACTCCAAAGAACGTCCACTGCAACGCCGGCAACAACCTCTAACAAGCCCGGCGACAACTCCCTCTCTCAACGCCGGCGGCTACCTCCTCCAAGACCGGCGACAACACCTAAGGCCGGCGACCTCTCCGAGTGCACGAGCGAGAGAGAGAGAGAGAGGGAGAGGAGAGAGAGTGCGGCTTCCTCCAAAAAAATCTTCAGGCGGCTCTCCACTGGATTGCTACAGGCGGCACCAATTTCTCGTACGCTGATTGGCTCATATTTCATGTTTATAGGCAAGACAAAGGAAATGTAAATTTTTCATTTCATTCCTTTTTGGCAATTCATTTAATTTTCTTAGATTTGATTCTGCAAATTTCAAATAAATTCCAAATCCGTAGAGCCGGATTCGAACCAAAAATAACAATCACCACCTTGGTTCGAGATCCGGAGCCACCACCTGCACAAAACACTATTTGCCCAAAACACTAACTGCGCGAAGCAACACTGCACGTAGCACGATCTGCACGAAGCACCAGTCTGCACAAAGCACCACCTCAAGGACCTGAGGCGTCAGCCGACCTGCTCCAGTCGACTCATCCCTGCTCGGGCTCAACCTCCGAATGTCGACGCAACTGGATCGCTAAATCTGACTCGCCTAGTCAGACTACCAGAAGGGCGATCCCCTGCACCACCTCGACCATCAACTCTGTCAGCCGCAGAAATCATGGGCACACCACCTCGCATCGTGGTCCCCATCAGCCGGTAAATACTACCGCACTGCATAGCTCGCATGAGCACGGTGCGTCCTCGCGTCACCGTCAGAACTCCATCTCTCGCCGCAAAACTGCATCTTCTGGAGTCTAGTCTGCCCAGCGATATCAAATTCCTGCGCAGCTTGGGTACCAGATGTACCCGCTTAAGCCTACGCACCGCTCCATCATGCATCCTGATGTCCAATGTCCCTGTCCCCGTGACCTCACATGCTGAGCCGTCACCCAGAAAGACCGACCCAGTCGTCACCTCTAGTGAACTGAACATCCATGCATCCGAGCAAATGTGCTGCGAAGCACCAGAATCCAATACCCAGCTATCAGAGTCCACATGGACTCTCAGTGATGCGGAGAGACACATCACTATCATCTGCCGTACCTACCGCCGCCTTGCCCGCACCCTGGACGTCCCCAGAAATATGCGCACGATGCGGACAATTTCTCCTGATATGGCCACTCTGCCTGTAATGGTAGCACGTCACTGCCTTTCTCGATGCGGATCTGACTCGTGCACTTCCAGATCCCTTCTCGAACTGCCTCCCTCGTCGTCCTCCTACTGCCAAAGCATGCTCACCCTCAGGAGCGGGGTCTGACAACATCTGACTGGAGAGTAACGCAGACGTGATCTGCTCCACGTCTACTGTATCCTTCCCATACAGCAGGGTGGTCTGCATGTGCTTATACGACGCCGGGAGCGAGGTAAGAAGCAATAAGGCCTTGTCTTCTTCCTCCATCTTCACACCAATCACAAACAGTTGGCTCAGAAGTCTATTAAACACGTTGAAGTATTCCTGCAGGTTACCACCTTCCTGCATCTTCAGGCCGTACAATCTCTGCTTCAGTAACAGCCTCGTGGTCAACGACTTGCTTATATAGAGTCCCTCCAGCTTCTCCCACAACGTGACAGCTGACTCTTCAATACCAATGTTGAACATCATCTTGTCGTCGACGCACATCCTGATAGCGCTAGTGGCGCGCTCATCCATCTCCGTCCACTCAGAATCCTTCACCGGAGCGGGCAAAGTATCACGCCTCCGCAGAACTTGGATCAACCCCTGCTCAACCAGCATATCCTTGACCCGAATTTGCCATAGGCGAAAGTTCCCGCTGCCGTCAAATTTCTCCACCGAATACCTGGCCAACACGGTGTTCTTCGCTGCCATAGCTGCATGCAGTACCTCTAGATGATCTGATTAATTCACGGATCAGATCTGAGAAGATAGGGAGCGGACCGATGTCGTCACCTACCGTTGACCCAAACCCAAAACTGGAACGTCCAATCAGTCAACTACACGCAACCTCCCTCTGATACCACTTGTTGTAAAATCCAGTACACGCAGGCACAAGCTATAAAAAAATGCAGGTAACAAGAACACAAAAACCGGCCACAAAATTTATATAATTAAAATATAAATTCAAATACAAGAAAAAATAGGAGAAAAATGACCGTCCGGTGAATACGCCGAGGGTGCACCGAACACGCACGATCCGCGGAGAGAATCTGAGATCTGGACTGCAATCCGCCTTGCGGACGCACAAGGTTCACTGAACCTTCAACGTCAAAATCTGACGTTCAGCCGCACCACCACCGGAGAACAACGCCGCCACCGGAGAACGCCACCACCGGAGAGAAACCTCCGTCGAGGCTAACTGCACACGCGCACGCCGTCGACACCACGTCTCTCCACTCCAAAGAACGTCCACTGCAACGCCGGCGACAACCTCTAACAAGCCCGGCGGCAACTTCCTCTCTCAACGCCGGCGGCTACCTCCTCCAAGACCGGCGACAACACCCAAGGCCGGCGGCCTCTCCGAGTGCACGAGCGAGAGAGAGAGAGAGAGGGAGAGGAGAGAGAGTGCGGCTTCTTCCAAAAAAATCTTCAGGCGGCTCTCCACTGGATTGCTACAGGCGGCACCAATTTCTCCTACGCTGATTGGCTCATATTTCATGTTTATAGGCAAGACAAAGGAAATGGAAATTTTTCATTTCATTCCTTTTTGGCAATTCATTTAATTTCCTTAGATTTGATTCTGCAAATTTCAAATAAATTCCAAATCCGTAGAGCCGGATTCGAACCAAAAATAACACCTGGTTGCGGACTAGCTTCTTGCCCTGGTGCCAGGCGGATTGGTTGGTGTCCGGTCTTGTCCATGCGGACTTAGCGGACTGTTTGGTGCTAGCTGCGAGCTGGGGTGATGTCTCTATCCACTAGGGCGGTGACCACACTCCTATCCACTAGGAGTGCCTTATACGATCTACGGATATGTCATCATTATTCTGATTTTGATCACTTATTGAAGAAATAAGATATGGTGTGTATTCCAAGTTAATCCATGCAAAGAACTCATATTCTTTGACTTAAGGAGAATTGCCAAAATATTAATCATCCATGAAATTTGAAATTCTTTACTACGTGAAATTAGATATAACCTGGGTTGATAGTCTTCTTCATTGAATAAGTGTGAGCATATTCTTGTAGAAAGAGTGAACAGTCTATGCGTCCTAATTCGCCCTATGACAAAAGACAACCATCTTTTGTTTAATGATTTCGACGAATTTCCCATAGAATGTGCGGGCATGCTACAACGACGCTCCACTTTTTTTAAAAGAAAGAATTAAGATTGTATAATCCACATATGATCCTAACTTGTTCCATGAGAATTTTTGGACTTGAAAACAAGGATAATAATCATGTTGTCTTTGAAAAGTATTATCATCTAATAAAGATAACGGACAAAGTCCGGGGATAATGGGTGATACCTAAAATTAATGTTAGTTTTTAGTGCTCTAGTGTTAGGGTTGTTCGTCATAAATTTTTGGCGCACATTTGTCCTAAGGTTTTGAAAAATATTTACCATTTATTTAATTGTCATTCAATCAAAAATCATTTAGTATTTTGATTCGCTATAAAAGGCAATTTTTTGGGGAAATATCTATCACTATAGTGCCTTGCTATGAAAAAAAATTTGGAAGCATTTGGAGGAGATTTTGATGGCTTATGTGGTTTAATACTATAATGTCACACTTGCAACTTCAATTAGTTATTGTTTTGATGATGAATCATGAAATAAATTAATCATGAATTTAGTGTTTGCTGATATCTTGTCATCATATAATTAATCCTGAGATTTTAAAGATTCCACTTTACTGATTTGACACTTGGAGGCTTAAATGTGCACACCTTAGATTATAGTTTCCATCTTAAGCAGCTTTAATTTGCATGATTAAGTGGTATTTATGTTTATCGTGGATACTTAAGTTCAGTACTGATCGCTTATGGTTGTAATCAATATTTTATGACGAATATTTGACTATTGGTTTGATGTTAGTTACATTGTGGACTTAAGCTTGTGAACAACTTTACACGATTAACTATCTTCATTGAGCTTACACTAGATATTTACCTTATGATCGTACCTTATTGCACTTTATATTACCAAGGGACTCATGGTTGATCTAATTAGTGAGTAAACCTATATGAGTGCTTACTTAGGTTACCTTTGTTGATGATTTTAGAGTCGTGTCATATGAATTATTTATGCGGCTACCTTATAGACATGTTAGGAACCATTTGAAAAGTGTGGGTCGCCTGATTTGGAATCGTGCTAACATGTTGAGATCATAAAGGTTTTAATGTGTGGGTTTTACCTTAGCTTGCCTTGATCTGTTTTATCTGGCTTTTGACACTGACCTCTTGTGTTACTTGGTTTTGAAGTTTGTTGCTTAGGGCTGGTGTTTAGAACCTAAGTGTGTGTCACACCAGAACCCACCTACAAGTTGAATTCACTACACCTATGGCTGACATTCAAAAGGATATGAAGTTGTGGGTAATGTCTAGGTGGTAGTGTGAGTGCCCTTGTGGGTGTTTGATATAGGCGAAACTATGAATCATTGTGCTTTGTACCGACTGGAGGTTTGGTATCTATCCTTATCCATGAGAGGTTGTCAGGTGTTTTCTACCCTCTGATTGTGTTGTGGTGTGCATGTGATTGATGTTGCGGGCCTAGTCGACTCTTTCAAATAGAGCACACTAACTTGGAGTTGGGTGTCTCGCACATAGCTGTAGGGGTGTGGAGTCCTCTAGGACTTAAGTTGTGTTTATAGAGTTGGATCCTTGGTGTACCCCCCCTCTAGCTATCTTTGATGAGAAAATTTTCTTCCATTAAGCACAAATATATTACTCTGGCATATTACATGCAGGAGCGATACTCAGAGGGCCTAGGTTCGGAGTGTACCACTTACCTAGAAGCAGAGGTATCCGATCCACGATTTTGATCTTACCATGACGATGAGCTAGTGAGGTTCTCAACCCACTTAGCAAGTTGGGCAGTTCTATATCGACATAGAGTGCTTGTTGAGTAATCGTGCAAACTACTATGTTGTTTGTCTACATGTTACATATTCATACATTGTATTGCATTACATCTATGAATATTTATCATATAAGTTTGTATGTATATTTTTATATGCTGCCTTGCCCTCTCACTTTTGTTTTAACTTGCAGGTTTTCCTATCCTATCCCCTTCAATGCTTTAGGATGCAATGGAAGAGAGAAACGAGAGCTACTTAGTCTCCAACTAACCATTTAGTTCTCACCACCCCAAGTGAAAATGCAACACTAGTAACTCCTCTTAATGTTATGAGGCAGAGTGGAGCTTAATTGGTAGGGATAAATGAATAAGTCCTCTTCATTTTTAGGCGATAGGGGGCGAATTGAACCCTCATGTAAGGAAGGGAATTAACGGTGGAGGTGGCTAGTGAAGGAGTCTCAAGAGAGGAAACATCTGTTGGAAACGTGAATGGCTCCCGCGTACACAACACAACTCAATACCACTTCAAAACACACCACAATGTGTAGCCGGCGAGACTAACCCCGACGAGATCCTCTAAGTCGCACGACGGCTAGGAACCCCTCACACACGAGTAAGACTTCCCGGGCGACAACGCTTCCCGGCTCCCGGCCAACACCCTCCGCGAGATGGCCCCAACTTGCGAGCTGCACCACTTTCCGCAAGCTGCTCCCAGGCGAATTGGCACAGGCGAGAGCTACCCAGCGAGTAGCGGCCTGCCGAGATGCTCAACCTGGCGATACCACCTACTCGCAGCCTACTCACACGGCGAGATGGGTGCGGGCTCTTCCTCCAGGCGAGACGCTACCTCCAGCGAGATCCTCCTGCGGTTAGGTAAAGACTATTGTTGCGAAAACAAAACTTTAAGACAAGCTTTAGCGCTGCGGCGCTCCACCGGAAGGGAGGAAGAAGGGGATTCAAGATTTTCTATTTTTCAACAACTACATAATGTACAACAACAAGCCTTTATATAGGCTAACATACCCAATATGAAAATGACACGTGGCGCTCACATTAAATGCCACTCTTAACCATTATCTACTTGCATTAAGTATAAAAACATACATAATAATCTAAAAAAAAAACTTGTTGACCCGGTCAACAAACAAAGTCCAACAAACTCTCCCTCAAACTTGACAGCACATGCCGAGTTTGCCCTTTAGCGTCAGGAACGTCTCCACCTTCAAAGCCTTGGTGAAGATATCCGCAATCTGCTCTCCGGTGGAGCAATACACCAGTTCAACTGTCCTCTGCTCCACCTGCTCACGGAGGAATGCTTGCTACGCCCATGTAGTACAAGATTCTTCGCCAGCTGGATGACCGACATGTTATCAACATACATCGTCATAGGGCCATCCTGCGGATGATGTAGCTCCCCCAAAGGGTTCCTTAACCAAATCGCCTGGCAGGTACAGGCCGCTGCTGCTATATACTCCGCTTCACACGATGACAAGGCAATCGTTGCCTGCTTCTTCGAGCTCCATGAGAACACTCTTGTTCCCACATGAAAAGCGTACTCGGAAGTGCTCTTCCGATCATTCACGTCTCCACCATAATCACTGTCTGAGTACCCAACCAACTTCAACTCCATTCCTGTAGAGTACTTCGGGCCATGACCTCTCGTTCCATTCACATATCTCAGGATCCTTTTCGCTGCCGTGAAATGGTCCTGCTTTGGCTCCTCCATGTACCTGCTCACTACTCCAACATCGTACATAATATTAGGTCTGGTGAAAGTTAGGTAGCGTAGACTTCCGACCAAGCTCTTTAACAACGTGGAGTCTACTGCTCCCTCTTTCGAGTCCTTCCTCAACTTTAACCCCGGATCAGCGGGAGTGAAGATAGCCTTGCTATCCTCCATCCTGAATTTCTTCAAGATCTCCTCAACATACTTCTTCTGCGAGATGAAGATGTCATCTTCACTCTGCTGCACCTCCACACCTAGGAAGTAGTTGAGCTCTCCCAAGTCGGTCATCTCAAACTCCTTCATTGTTCTCTTAAACTCCTCAAACATAGTAGGGTTGTTGCTTGGGAATATCATATCGTCTACGTATAGACATATGATCATCATATCCCCATTCTTCTCCACCTTCATGTAGAGAGCATATTCATAAGGACACTTCATGTAGCTATGCTTTTGGAGGTATGCATCTATTCTCCCATTCCAAGAACGAGCACCTTGCTTCAGCCCATAAAGTGTTTTGTCCAGTTTGCACACCTTCCTCTCCTGGCCCTTCACAACATATCCGGGAGGCTGCTCGATGTACACATCTTCCTCCAAGTAACCATTCAGGTAAGCAGACACAACATCCATCTGCAAGATCTTCCACCCATAGTGAGCTGCCAGTGCGATGATCAACCTGATTGTGTCAATCCGCGCTACTGGGGCAAAGACCTCGTCATAGTCCACTCCTTGGACTTGCCTATAGCCCTTTACGACGAGTCTCATCTTGTGCTTCTCCACTTCTCCATCCTTGTTCCTCTTCACTTTGCAGACCCAGTTCACCCCGAGGGGTTTGTGGCCAGCTGGTGGGTCGACTATCTTCCAGGTATCATTCCTCTTGATGGACGCTATCTCCTCATCCATCGTCTTCCTCCAAGTTTTCTCTTGGGCTGCTTCATCATATGAGTGCGACTCGCAATCTGCTAAGAGGCAATATAAAGAAAAATTATTAAGTGTCGGTGTCGTTTCCTCATAGATCTCCTCCAACCTCCTCATCCTAGGTTGAGGACGATCAGCTTTGATCTTGCTAGTGCTTGCTCCACTAGAATCGCTTCCACTTGTACTTGTTCCACTCGAGTAGGGAGTAAAAACTTCCCCTGACTCTCCACTTGGTGGTGATGGTGGCTCAGCTCCACCAACCTCAGCTTCTGCTTCGTGACCACCATCTTCTTCATCGTCATCAAATAACATCCCCTTGATGCTTATCAACTTCTCATCCTAGGTCCAGCAGCTGTCCTCCTCAAACACGACATCCCTTGAGATTATCGCCCTCTCTGTCACTGGGTTGTACAACTTATAAGCCTTGCTCATCGGAGCGTAACCCACAAAGATGCACTTCTTACTCTTATCATCAAGTTTCTTCCTCCTCTTGTCTAAGACATGGGCATAAGCCACACACCCAAAGACCCTCAAGTGTTTCACACTCGGCTTTCATCCACTCCAAGATTCAAACGGTGTCATGAACTTCACGCTCTTCGTTGGGCACCGGTTAAGCAAGTACACAGCCCACTGCTTCCGCGCAGAACATCTTTGGTAATCCCTTGCCTTTCACCATACTCCTTGCCATATTCATGATGATTGGATTCTTCCTTTCCGTGACTCCGTTCTGCTGAGGTGAGTAGGTCGTCGTCAACTGTTGAGATATCCCACACTTTCTACAGAACTCATCAAACAGCCTAGAGGTGTACTCCCCATCTCTATCTGTTCTCAGCACTTTCAATGGTTGCCCACTCTCCTTCTCCGCCATCGCCTTGAACTCCTTGAACCTGTCAAGGGCGTCAGATTTCTCCTTCAAGAAATACACCTAACACTTCCTATTGAAGTCATCGGTGAAGGTGATTTAGTACTTACTTCCTCCGACTGAGGTAGTCTCAAACAGACCAGCAATGTCTGAGTGAACTAGTTCAAGCTGCCTCCTACCTCTTCGGGACTTGCCACCTTCGAACGTCTGCCTCTTCTGCTTTCCCTTCGTGCACGCTTCACAGATCTTCTGTGGTGGTGAAATCATGGGCAAACCTTCCACCATCTTAGAATGAGATAAGAGCTTCAATCTAGTGAAGCCCAAATGACCCATCCTGTGATGTCATAACCACGCTTCTTCTTCTTCCTCAGTTCTCACCAGACACACATTCTCCTTAGCATCCATCCTTAGCGTAAGCCGTAAAGAGACGATTTGTCGTCATCTTCACCTTCACTACCTATCTTCCTTGATGGTCCTTCATGACCAAGGACCCATCTTTCAACTGCACACAATACCCTTTTCTCCACCAGCTGCCCAAGGCTTAAGATGTTACTCTTCAAGCCTGCCACATAGAACACGTCATTGAGGTGCACCTGCTTGCCATTTAGGGTGACCACTATCAACCCTCTTGCTTCCACTGAGATCTTTGAAGCATCTCCAAAGCTGACCTCGCCAACATTTGACTCAAGGTTGGTGAACAACTCCTTTTCTCCACACATATGATTGCTTGCTCCCGTGTCCAAGTACCACACTTCGTTCCTTCCTCCTTCAGCTCCTCTGTAAGTCAAGAACATCATTGGGTCACTACCCGTGTTGCTTGCTTCTGCATAATGGTTGGTCTCTTCTCTCTTCCTCGGAGCCCAACAGTCATAACTCATGTGCCCAAAACGGTTGCACTTGTAACACTGTACTTGGGACATATCACCTCGACCTCTTCCTCGGCCTCTTCCTCTTCCTTCTTGACTTCCTGCTTGAGGTTGCTCCGCCTCTCTCTGGTGGTATTGATGTTGAATTTTCTCAAAGTGGTCAGCAAGGTAGCCTAAAGCCAAATTAATATTCTCAGAACTACTAAGTTCACACTTTGATCATGCGGAAACCCAAGGAGCAAATTTAACACCAACAACCAATGAAAGCACAAGCAGATCTTTTATTCATTACACTTCTTTACACGGCAAGGTATACGTAGCGAGACATGATTTCGCTAGTACAACAGCTACAAACAGAAAGAACAAACAAGCCGGGCGGACAGCACTGGAGACCGCCGAGACCGCCTCGTCCGCCAAGGTCGCCCAAGCTGCCCCAGTGATAACTTCTCAAATGAAGTTATCTACGTCAAGTATTTCTACTTCATAATTAGTAAAAAGGAGCCTAAATGGTAATAAATATGATTAATTATTGTTTTAATATTTATGGTACTAAGTTGGTCTTATTCCATAGTTTTTATGCAAGATTTGTCGAGGAAATCAACTTGGAAGAGTAATGCAGAATTCTTATTTTCGGCCTGGACCAGTTACTGCAACATCCAATTCTGAAACTACAACATTTGTCTGTCCAAAATTCAAATTTTAAATTTGAATTGCCACCGTTTTTAATGATGGAAGGATGCATCTCTTCAGCAAGGGTGGACATTTTTAATGCCAAAAACTGACCAACTGGGGGGATGGATTTTATTTTTCGGATCTAGGGAGGAGAGCACCATCTAGGGTTGATTTGGGAAGGAAAAACTCCATTGGGGAGCGACGACTAGAGGAAGAAGAAGGGGATCTTTGTGCGGATCGAAGAAGTGACTGTAGGGAGAGATTCCTGCAGCGAATAAGCGTGAACCACTATGTTTTGTAAGATCCACTTCAGCATTTTGTGTGATCCCTCCAACGCCATGAACTAATTATTCCTTAATCTTGTATTATGAGAGTACTAGGTTGCGCATGATGGATATTTTCTAGTTTATTTTGTTGAGAATACTTGATGAATGTTCTTTATCAATTTTATGATCTTTATTTCTGAAATGTTTGACCAATGTTTCACATGTATGCTACGCTTCATAAATCGAGAGAGGAGTTGCGGTAGTATATCATAATTTTGATATAACATTTGAAGAGAGAAAGAGACTTCATCTTGGTGTTAGCAACTTAGGCCTTTGTTCTTTGAGCGGTTCTTATTTCACCCGAGGGGAAATATAGAACTAGGGATTGCCGATATCGAGAGATACGGTTTTCTATTTTAAGATCGTTGCAAGGCACGCTCACCACACATTTTTACAACAACTCATTCACTTATTCATCATACTAAACCCATGAAATCATAATATAAGATTATATCTCTCCTTTGATAAGAAAAGTATTTTTCTTAAGATTCATAGTAGTTTCATTTAGAAGTTTGCAGTCTTAATTTTAGTAATTCAAGAAAATCATCAATTTTGTCCTACTTGGATTTAAAGAAAAGACATAACTGGTATTTGCAAGCATTGAACCAATCACCTCCATGTGGAAACGATTTTTACTCAATTTTTATTACTTGACACGGCACGTGCACTTGCGTTTAAATACGTAGATCATTTCGGCGTATCAAGTTTTTGGCGTCGTTGCCGGGGAGGTACAGAAAGTTTAGTGTTTTATTTTGCAATATTAGTGAATCCTAGTAATTAGAGATCAAGTTTTGTTTTCTTTATTTTTAGTATTATTCATGTTGTGTTTTGTGATTGTTTTGCCTGTTTGTTTTTTGTCAATTATCAATTGTTGGTGTGCTTATTTTATGTCCAGATATCGATCACCTGAATTACTACCTTTAAACCTAGAGATCGAACCGACGTGTAGACAGAATAGGAGAACGTTTCGATTAGAAAGTGATAACGTAATAACAATGAATCCTAATAATCAAAACGCTCCTAATGAAGTTGACTAGGAAAGCTTAGGTCAAGAGGGTCAGGTAGAACAGAATGTACAACCTGCTGAAGTTAGGCGAACCTGTCGCGAGTACAATATGCCTTATATGGGTGGACTGCAATATAGCATTATCAAGCCTGCCATTGAAGCCAATAACTTCAAAATTGACTCCATGGCCATGAACCTAGTGCAGCAGAAACAATTCAGTGGACTGAATCATGAGGACCCAAACTCCCATTTACGGACTTTCATGGATGTGTCAGACACATTCAAGATTAATGGTGCGTCGGATGAAGCGATTGAACTCCGTCTATTTCCATTCTCTCTGTCAGGTAGAGCGAAGGAGTGACTTGATTCCCAACACGGATCTCACCACTTGGATGCAAGTGATTGACTTATTCTTAGTCAAGTACTTCCCACCTGCAAAAACAGCGAAACTAATGCGAGACATTAGTACATTTATGCAAGGGAATGGAGAAACGTTGTATGACGCATGAGAGCGGTTCAAAGAACTCTTACAAAAGTGTCCTCACTACGGTTTGCAGATGCACCAACAAGTGGGGACATTTTATAATGACCTCCAGACATCTACGATGATCCAGGTAGATGGAGCTGCAGGAGGTTCTCTCATGAACAAGTACCCCGAGGACGCATACGCTATCCTCGAAGATTTATCTTCAAATAATTATCAGTCGTTCGACCGATAGGCCCCTTCTTCTTCGGTAGGTGGTTTTTACCAGGTAGATCAGTTGACCTCGTTCGCCGCACAAATGTCGGCACAGTTCAACTCTATGAATAAGAGATTAGATGACTTGACCCTAAGTCAAGCCCAAACACACCCTCAGGTCAATAGCATGGTCGCCTCTTCGATTCCCATGAACCCATCTCTTACGGTAGAACAACTTGTTGGTCATAATGAGGAGATTAATTACATAGGAGGGCAACCAAGGTATAATCATCCTCATCATCACAATTATAATAACAACAACACATTTTCTAATCATTATAATCCTGAAGTGCGTAATCACCCAAACTTCTCGTGGAAGAACAACACCAGTTTGGCACACCCATCCGGTTTTAACTCAAATCCACACTCGAATCCACCTCATAACAACAACTACAATCACCAATGAGCTTCTAGAAAATATTCTGAAAAGATGATTCTTGAATCAATCCAAAAGAGTGATGCCCGCATCACTAGTTTAGAGAGTTCTTTACAGGTAATTGAAACGCAATTAGGGCAGATTGCAAGTGCATTGAGTCTTAGACCCCAAGGAACACTCCCAACGGATACCATTCCAAACCCGAAGGGAGAAAATCCTCATTGTAAGGCTGTCACTTTAAGGAGTGGAAAACAGTTGGTGGGAGCACCGGAGAAAGAACAATCTAGGTTGAAAAATGAAGGAAATGAGTTGGAGGAGGCTAGACCTGAGGTGCCTAGTGAGGAGTTGAGACAAGAAGAGAATGCTAGCGAAGGAGTGGAGGTGTTAGGAGAAAAGGAACGTGAGCCAACCGTTGAAATTTCAAAGAAGAAGAGTAGTGCGATAGTCTATCCACCACCACCATTCCCTCAACGATTAAGGAAAAATAAATTAGACCATCAATTTCAGAAGTTTATGGAAATATTCAAGAAATTGCAAATCAATATCCCTTTTGCGGAAGCGTTGGAACAGATGCTAAGCTACGTGAAATTCATGAAGGATATCCTATCGAAGAAGAAAAGATTCGGAACGAATGAGACGGTAGCACTCACGCAAGAGTGCAACACCATTCTCCAAAAAAGACTCCCACCCAAGTTGAAAGATCCGGGGAGTTTCACTATTCCATGTTCCATAGGATACAAATTTGAGGGCAAGACATTATGTGATCTAGGGGAGAGCATAAACTTAATGTCATTATCGATTTATAGAAAGCTAGGTTTGGGAGAAATCTCTAAGACTTCCATAACCATGCAGTTGGCCGATAGGACCCTAGCATTTCCGAAGGGAATAGTTGAGGATGTGTTAGTAAAGGTGGATAAGTTTATTTTCCCAGCAGATTTTGCGGTATTAGATATGGAAGAGGACAAAGAGGTACCAATCATTGTAGGGAGACCGTTCCTAGCCACGGGTAGGACGTTGATTGATGTGCAGAAGGGCGAATTGACAATGAGGGTGAACGACGAGCAAGTAACGTTTAATTTACTTAAGGCAATGAAATTCCCCCATAGAGAGGAAGATAACATGGAGGTGATCAATCATGTGTCCATTTATGACTATGAATCGACTCGTCTACTGTCCAATGAACGGGAAGTTTTATTGACTCACTTATTGATTGGGGAGGATTCATCTGAGGAAGAAGAAATGCAAGAATGCTTATAAGCATTCGAGAGGCAGATTGCTTGAGTTCAAAATCCTGAACCATTAGAAATACCTGAGAAATCCATCTCAGTAAAACCTTCCATTGTAAAGCCACCATTGCTCGAGTTGAAACCCCTTCCTGAGCACCTTTCGTATGCGTTCCTAGGCGAGAACGACACTTTACCGATTATTGTTAACTCCAAATTAGAACCGGAACAACTGCTGAAGCTTATTGAATTGTTAAAGAGATACAAGTCGACGATAGGCTGGATGCTAGCGGATATCAAATGGATCAGCCCATCACTGTGCATGCATAAGATCCGCTTAGAGGAGTCATGCAAGGGATCTATTGAGCCCCAACGCCGTCTAAGCCCACCGATGAAGGAAGTAGTAAGGAAAGAAATTATAAAATGGCTAGACGCAGGCGTCATCTACCCCATTTCCGATAGCTCGTAGGTGTCGCCAGTGCATTGTGTCCCAAATAAAGGAGGACTGACGGTAGTAAGGAATGAGAAGGGAGAGTTAATATCTACTAGAACAGTTACTAGTTGGCGGATTTGTATAGACTACAAGAAACTGAACAAAGCCACCAGGAAGGATTATTTCCCCCTTCCTTTCATCGATCAAATCTTGGATAGACTGGCGGGGAATGACTTCTTCTGTTTTCTAGATGGTTACTCAGGGTACAACCAGATTATGGTAGACCTAGAGGATCAAGAGAAAACCACCTTCACTTGCCCCTTTGGGACGTTTGCATTTAGAATGCTTCCATTTGGCCTATGCAATGCACCGGCTACATTCCAACGTTGCGTAATCGCGCTCATCGCGGACCTTTTAGAAGAAGGTGATGACCCCGAAGATTATGGGATCGAGGTCTACATGGATGACTTCTCCATCTTTGGGAAGTCTTTTGATGCTTGTTTGATCTGTTTAGATAAGGTGCTCGCACGGTGTGTGAAGACTAATTTAGTATTGAACTGGGAGAAATGCCACTTCATGGTCCGTTAAAGGATGGTGTTGGGACATCATGTCTCTAGAAGAGGGCTAGGAGTGGATAATGCAAAATTAGACGCAATAGAGCAGTTACCTCCACCCAAGAATGTAAAAATGTTGAGGAGCTTTTTAGGACACGCCGGTTTCTATCGTCGATTTATCAAAGACTTCGCAAAGATAGCAAAGCCATTGAGTGGTTTATTAGAAAAAGATGTGAAGTTTTATTTCAGTAATGAGTGTTTAGAAGCGTTCAATGAGCTTAAACAACGCTTGACTACGACACCTATTGTTGTGACACCTAACTGGAAAGAGCCGTTTGTTTTGATGTGCGATGCGAGTGACTATACGGTGGGAGTTGTTTTGGGTCAAATGCGGGAGAAAATATTTCATACAATAGCCTATGCTAGCAAAACCCTCATTGACGCCCAAGTCAACTACACTACCACGGAGAAAGAATTATTGACAGTAGTTTTTGCGTTTGAAAAGTTTAGGTCATATCTCCTATGCACGAAGGTTATAGTATATACTGATCATGCCGCAATTCGTTATCTTATGGATAAACGAGATGCGAAACCTCGATTGATCCGGTGGGTACTTCTACTACAAGAGTTTGATGTGGAGATCAGAGATAGGAAAGGAACGAAAAATCCGGTTGCAGACCATCTTTCTAGGATTGAGAACATTACCCAACCGGTACCTCTTGAGATCAATGAGAAATTCCCTGATGAGTGGTTGTTAGCCGTAGCTGAAAGCTCAGCACCCTGGTATGCGGACTTTGTAAATTATTTGGCAAGCAACATTATGCCACCTGAACTACCTTACCAACAAAAGAAGCGATTTTTACATCAGGTAAGGTCTTACATGTGGGATGATCCCTTGTTGTTCAAGGTTGGTGCTGACGGAATTGTACGGAGATGCATACCCGAGGAGGAGATGAGAGCGATAATAGAAAAATGTCATAACTCCCCTTACAGAGGTCATTTCAAGGGAACGAGGACGACAATGAAAGTGCTTGAGACTGGATTCTATTGGCCTAATTTATTTAGGGATGCCAATGTTTTTGTGAAGCAATGCGATAGATGCCAACGAAACGAGAATATACATAAGAATGAAGGGATGCCCATGAATATAATGCTGGAAGTTGAACTATTTGACGTATGGGGTATAGATTTCATGGGACCGTTCGTGAACTCGAGTGGTAATCTATTCATATTATTGGCTGTGGACTACGTATCTAAGTGGGTGGAAGCGATCGCGACGCCCAGGAATGACGCGAAGGTAGTCCTTAACTTCTTGAGACACCATATATTCAGTCGATTCGGAATCCCGAGGGCAATCCTTAGTGACGGCGGAAGTCATTTCTGCAATAATCAGTTCACCGCGTTACTAAACAAATTTGGAATAACTCATAAAGTCGCATTAGAAAAGACAGTGAGCGTCAACCGTCGAGACTGGTCACAAAAGCTTGCTGATGCATTATGGGCATATCATACTGCCTTTAAAACACCTATTGGACTAACCCCGTACCGGATGGTTTATGGAAAGTCTTGTCATCTGCCTCTAGAAATGGAACACCGGACATTCTGGGCTATTAAGAAAATAAACTACGATTTCCGAGATGCCGGTACGAAGAGGCTTTTACAATTAAATGAAATAGAGGAGATTCAGATGCAAGCATATGAAAACTCAAGAATTTACAAGGAGCGCACGAAACGTTGACATGATCGACGGATGCAGGAGAAACACTTTGAGCCGGGACAGCTTGTCATTTTATTCAATTCTCGCTTAAAATTGTTCCCGGGTAAGCTCAAGTCACGCTGGTCGGGCCCTTTCAGGGTTAAAATCGTGCACCCCTATGGAGTTGTGACTATTTTAAATGAAATTGATGGGACCGAATTCAAGGTGAATGGAGAGATATTGAAGTTATATTTGGGAGGCGACATTGACCGAGTAGTGTCGCGTGTTGAGCTTGTCTGATCAAGCAAAGTCCTGCCGGGACTCATAAATCAGGCGCTTGGTGGGAGGCAACCCATTTCATCTTCATCTAAAATATCTATTTGCATGTTTTGCCTTTTGGTTTTTCAAATTTTCAAATTTCATAATTTAGTACTTCTCATAGTTTTAAGGTTAGAACGTAAAGACGATGTGGATGAGCCTGAAATCTTAGGGAAAATTCGGCCATTTGAGAAAAACAGGGTGTTGCAACAGCGTAAATGCGAAGTTGTCATTTTTTGTGCTCTGCCTGGACAGGCGTCATTATGCTTGAGAGTTGGACCGGGAACCGGTCTAACTGAACCGCCATATAACTGGTTCAACAAGTTATCACAACATCGTAAAATGGAAGTTGTCATTTTCTTTTTGCTGATTGCCTAGGCGGAATTGCATTGGCCGGTTTAAGTAAACTGCCGCGGACGGTCCAAAGAGACGTTTCAGTTCAAATTAAATCCAACGGTAGGGTTAATTAAGCGGGATTAAGTCTTGCTAAACTTAATTAATACTAATAACATAAGACTTAATTAAATTAATATATAAACAAATCCTCTGCTATAATTTTCCCAGCCCGACTCCTTCCTAGAATCGTCGAGCGGGACCCAAATCGTCGACCGGAGAGAGCAGATCGTCGAGCGGAAAACTAAATCGTCGAGCGGGACCCAAATCGTCGACCGGAGAGAGCAGATCGTCGAGCGGAAAACTAAATCGTCGTGCGGGACCCAAATCGTCGACTGGAGAGAGCAGATCGTCGAGCAGAAAACTAAATTGTCGAGCAGGATCCAAATCGTCGACCGGAGAGAGCAAATCGTCGAGCGAAAAAGTGAATCGTCGAGCGGGAGAGTTTATCGTCCAGCGGGAGCCCAGATCGTCGAGCGGGAGAGTGAATCGTCGACCGGAGAGACCAAATCGTCGAGCGGAAGGGTTGCGGCTACTGAAAATACGGTGATTCCACAAGCATTAAGGCGACTCCTCGGGCAGTGAAAAGACGGACAGTGGGAGGTTGCAGCAACATCATTTTCGAATCGCTGGACACCGGCCTACAATCGAGAGGAAGAAGAGGATTCCGGGTGCGCGGCAGCCATGAGGGAGACTAGGCACGCAAGGAAGGTTGCGCCGGAGAATGTTTCTAGGGCACATTCAGGTATACCTAACACTCACGCATTTCATTTTAGAATCTCCTTCCTTTAGATCCATGCTTACTACAATGCATACTCTAGACAAATCTTTGAAAAAGAAGAAACAAAAGAAGGAGAAATCAGTTATCAGGAAAAGTATAAGATTTCAACACGAATAGGCGGAGTTACGGTTTAAGGAGTTGAGAACCACTCCATTCATTATGGAGAGAGGATTTAAATTGGACAAGAGGGCTTGGAACTTCGCTTACGCCAATCAAATCTGTGCCCTACACTGGGAGCACTTCTGTCACCCAAGAACTGAAGCTGCTCTTTCTCTCGTCTACGAATTCTACGCAAATGCGATATCAGCGGAGGAAGAGACGACCATTGTGAGAGGGAAGGAGGTAGTGTTTTCGGCTGAGCAAATTTCTGAATTGTTTGCATTGGATGACCAAGATCAACATGACTACAATACAGTCCTAACGAAGGTCACCCCACAAGAAATGGCAGAGGTAGTTTGCATTCCATCAGGACCGGTATGGACCAATGTCGCATCCAAGTGCATGAAAGCAACTTGCTTAACTAGACAAGCCAAGGTTTGGCTCCTGTTCATCAACGCCACCATTCTTCCAACAAAGCATCTCAACAATGTGCCTATCCATAAAGTTGCTATCCTATATTGTATACTCAAAGACATAAGGTTTAATGTGGGGAATGTCATCGCGTATAGGCTGAAGGAGAAGATACGGGAGAAGAACCCTAAACAACTATGGTTTCCTGTCCTTATCACAGATCTGTGTCGTGCGACTGGGGTGCCGGAAGAGGAGGATGACGTGACGAAGAAGTTGAAGCGCCACATAACCAAGACGGTGGTGGAGGTGTGCATTAAGGTTGCTGATGATTCTACCATGGAACAACCCTCTCAGGCTCATGATGACAAACCTATTGACATTGAAATTCAAGAAGAAGATGACGAAGGTGATCCTGATGCTATGATGGAGGAGATACAATATATGAAGGCTTATTTACGATGCCACCATTTATATGTTCAGGAGGAATTAGATGAGCAAAGAGCTATTCTATACAAGTTATTGGAGAAAGCCAAGCTCCCTAGGCCACAATCCAAGTTGAGAATACAGAAGCAGTTTGATAATGAAGGTTATTTGCTCAACTCCGACTGCATTCGAGTGGATCCTCGCATTCGTCAAACTGCAGATGAAGAAGAAGGCGATGTCGAAGATGAGGAAGGAGGTGATGCTGATGACGAAGAAGGTGATGAGGAAGGAGGAGATGCTGATGGCGCAGACGGTGATGAAGAAGGGCCTGATGAAGACGACGGAGATGATGACGCCGAGTAGGCATCCCTGATTCATTTTGGTTTGACTTATAGTTCATGAGTTATAATTTATGATTCTGGGTGAATTATGTTTTGTTATAACTCATGCACCAACAAAGAGTTTCAGGTTATGCTATTACAAGTATGTCTTATGTATGTTTCTACTGATCTACGTCTCCAGTATGCTTGCTTCTATTATTCGATGAATAATTATATTGATATAACCCTCGTAGCACTTTTATTCCGTTGTGTCCTATGTCATTACAAGTGCAGGTAATCTTAAGGGGAGTTGGTTAATCTTATGAGGAGTTTATGGAAGGATTGGTTATCTTGCGGACATGTGGATCACTCCACACCCGTCTGCACTTCTTCAGGGGAGTTATTTACCTTTAGCTGCTTTATTCCTCATATCCGAATGCTCATTCGACAACGTAATTGATTATAGCAACGCTTTAAGTATGGAAGGATGTATTGTTTTCATCACTAGTGCTCTTGAAGTAGAGTTGCTAGGGCCTAGCAACGCTTTAAGTGTGGAGGGGTGTATTCCTTACACACTGTGTAAGGGCTACTTTGATTCAACGATACTAACTTGTGCTCTTAATTAATCTATGAGTTACTCTAGATTTATTCAATGATCGGTAGGGCATGTCAATCTTAAGGACCCAACTAATGAATTTGAAGCTAGAAGGATGTTGGTTTGACTGAGCTCATTTAAACAATTTTTGGTACTTCCATTATATGCTTTCCTACATTGTCCTCTAAATCCAATGAGTAGTGGTGAGCAAGAGCGAAGTAAATGATGTACACCAAAATATGAGGGTAGTTAGTTCGTCCTTTTTGATCATTCACGCCATTAGTTGAGCTTGAACCATTTGATACACATCATTCCATGACTAAATTCCATGTCTCCACTGGTTGTGTCTTAAGAAATAGCCTATTGTGAGCGTTGCAACAAAAAAAAAAGTCATAGTGATATGCGGCCTGAATATTTGTACACATACTTAGAATGATCCCAACTATGATAAAAAAAGGGGTAAACAAAAGAAAAGTCATAGTGATATGTGACCCGAGTATGTGAATGCATACTTGGAATGATCTCAACTGTGATGATAAAAAAAATATGGAAAAGAAGAAATATCATAGTGACATGTGACCTAGGTATGTGCATTTATATTTGGAAAGATCTCTACTATTGTTAGTCTTAGGAAAGCGTAATGAATCTCACAATATGACGAATTTTTAAGATCATGAACTAGGGAGCTCCATCACATTATCAAAATATTCCTAAACGCCGAGCCAAGCTTGAACATATCCCACTTTCATTGAAACTACTAACTCTTATGGAGGCGAAATCAACTGCTTAGCATAGGCTTATCATTACCTGTAGGTGCGGGGGTGCAAAAGGAAGTATTGCATTAGAGTACATTATCTCTATGATGATTATTTGAGCTCTGGTCCATCTTCTAACTAATAGATTTGTGAATGGTTGGATTTCAATTGATTGCCAAGCCTATCATGCTAGTGAAGCACACCTTTTTGAGTGTGCCCTCATTAATTGATTTTTCAAGAAAAATTAAAGAAATTTTAAGTATCATTGAATCATGCACTGCGTTTTGTCCTTCACCCAGGTTATTGTTGTGAACTTGTTTTTACTAGGGACTAGCAAGAATTTAAGTGTGGAGGTGTGATAACTTCTCAAATGAAGTTATCTACGCCAAGTATTTCTACTTCATAATTAGTAAAAATGAGCTTAAATGGTAATAAATATAATTAATTATTGTTTTAATATTTATGGTACTAAGTTGGTTTTATTCCATGGTTTTTATGCAAGATTTGTCGAGGAAATCAACTTGGAAGAGTAATGCAGAATTCTAATTTTCGGCCTGGACCAGTTACTGCAACATCCAATTCTGAAACTGCAACATTTGTCTGTCCGAAATTCAAATTTTAAATTTGAATTGCCGCCGTTTTTAATGATGGAAGGATGCATCTATTCAGTAAGGGTGGACGTTTTTAATACCAAAAACTGACCAAATGGGGGGGATGAATTTTATTTTTCGGATCTAGGGAGGAGAGCAACATCTAGGGTTGGCTTGGGAAGGAAACACTCCATTGAGGAGCGACGGCTAGAGGAAGAAGAAGGAGATCTTCATGCGGATTGAAGAAGTGACTCTAGGAAGAGATTCCTGCAGCGAATAAACGTGAACCACTATGTTTTGTAAGATCCACTTCAGCATTTTGTGTGATCCCTCCAACGCCATGAAATAATTCTTCCTTAATCTTGTATTATGAGAGTACTAGGTTGCGTATGATGGATATTTTCTAGTTTATTTTGTTGAGAATATTTAGTGAATGTTATTTATCAATTTTATGATCTTTATTTTTGAAATGTTTGGCCAATGTTTCACATGTATGCTACTCTTCATAAATCGAGAGAAGAGTTGCGCTAGTATATCATAATTTTGATATAGCATTTGAAGAGAGAAGGAGACTTGCTTTTGGTGTTAGCAACTTAGGTCTTTGTTCTTTGAGCGGTTCTTATTTCACCCGAGGGGAAATATAGAACTAGGGATTGCCGATATCGAGAGATACGGTTCTCTATTTTAAGATCGTTGCAAGGCACGCTCACCACGCATTTTTACAACAACTCATTCACTTATTCATCATACTAAACCTATGAAATCACAATATAAGATTATATCTCTCTCTTGATAAGAAAAGTATTTTTCCTAAGATTCATAGTAGTTTCATTTAGAAGTTTGCATTCTTAATTTTAGTAATTCAAGAAAATCACCAATTTTGTCCTACTTGGATTTAAAGAAAAGGCCTAACTGGTATTTGCAAGCATTGAACCAATCACCTCCATGTGGAAACGATTCTTACTCACTTTTTATTACTTGACACGGCACGTGCACTTGCGTTTAAATACGTAGATCATTTCGGCGTATCAAGCTTTTGGCGCCGTTGTCGGGGAGGTACGAAAAGTTTAGTGTTTTATTTTGCAATATTAGTGAATACATAGTAATTAGAGATCAAGTTTTGTTTTCTTTATTTTTAGTATTATTCCTGTTGTGTTTTGTGATTGTTTTGCCTGTTTGTCTTTTGTCAATTATCAATTGTTGGTGTGCTTATTTTATGTCCAGATATCGATCACCTGAATTACTACCTTTAAACCTAGAGACCGAACAGACGTGTAGACAGAATATGAGAACGTTTCGATTAGGAAGTGATAACGTAATAACAATGAATCCTAATAATCAAAATGCTCCTAATGAAGTTGACCAGAAGGCTTAGGTCAAGAGGGTCAGGTAGAACAGAATGGACAACCTGCTGAAGTTAGGCGAACCTGTCGCGAGTACAATATGCCTTATAGGGGTGGACTGCAATATAGCATTATCAAGCCTGCCATTGAAGCCAATAACTTCAAAATTGACTTCATAGCCATGAACCTAGTACAGTAGAAGCAATTCAGTGGACTGAATCATAAGGACCCAAACTCCCATTTACGGACTTTCATGGATGTGTGTGACACATTCAAGATTAATGGTGCGTCGGATGAAGCGATTAAACTCCGTCTATTTTCATTCTCTCTGTCAGGTAGAGCGAAGGAGTGGCTTGATTCCCAACAGGGTCTCACCACTTGGATGCAAGTGGTTGACTTATTCTTAGCCAAGTACTTCCCACCTGCAAAAACAGCGAAACTAATGCGAGACATTAGTACATTTATGCAAGGGAATGGGGAAACGTTGTATGACGCATGAGAGCGGTTCAAAGAACTCATATGAAAGTGTCCTCACCACGGTTTGCAGATGCACCAACAAGTGTGGACATTTTATAATGGCCTCCAGACATCTACGATGATCCAGGTAGATGGAGCTGCAGGAGGTTCTCTCATGAACAAGTACCCCGAGGACGCATACGCTATCCTAGAAGATTTATCTTCGAATAATTATCAGTCGTTCGACCGACAGGCCCCTTCTTCTTCGGTAGGTGGTCTTTACCAAGTAGATCAGTTGACCTCGTTCGCCGCACAAATGTCGGCACAGTTCAACTCTATGAATAAGAGATTAGATGACTTGACCCTAAGTCAAGCCCAAACACACCCTCAGGTCAATAGCATGGTCGCCTCTTCGATTCCCATGAACCCATCTCTTACGGTAGAACAACTTGTTGGTCATAATGAGGAGATTAATTACATAGGAGGGCAACCAAGGTATAATCATCCTCATCATCACAATTATAATAACAACAACACATTTTCTAATCATTATAATCCTGAAGTGCGTAATCACCCAAACTTCTCGTGGAAGAACAACACCGGTTTGACACACCCACCCGGTTTTAACTCAAATCCACACTCAAATCCACCTCATAACAACAACTACAATCACCAAAGAGCTTCTAGAAAATATTCTGAAGAGATGATTGTTGAATCAATCCAAAAGAGTGATGCCCGCATCACTAGTTTAGAGGGTTCTTTACGGGTAATTGAAACACAATTAGGGCAGATTGCAAGTGCATTGAGTCTTAGACCCCAAGGAATACTCCCAACGGATACCATTCCAAACCCGAAGGGAGAAAATCCTCATTGTAAGGCTGTCACTTTAAGGAATGGAAAGGAGTTGGTGGGAGCACCGGAGGAAGAACAATCTAGGATGAAAAATGAAGGAAATGAGTTGGAGGAGGCTAGACCTGAGGTGCCTAGTGAGGAGTTGAGACAAGAAGAGAATGCTAGCGAAGGAAGTGAAGGTGTTAGGAGAAAAGGAACGTGAGCCAACCGTTGAAACTTCAAAGAAGAACAGAGGAACAGACCGCCAATCATCCAAGCAGATCGCCACACTCCTCTAGAGTTAAGGCAGAGTCCGCAAGCAATCCTCGCATGACTGCCCAAACAAGCGGCCAACTGCCGGACTCCGATATCAGTCCGTGCAGTCCTCCACAACAGTTAGCTTCTGCTGTACTACCAGAGTTCGGCAAGGGTCACCGCCAAACTCCAAGGACAGTCCGCCACAGCGGACACCGCGGACACGCCAGTTTGCAAGCCTCCCGCGGACGGGACCCAAACCGCCGGTTAACACACAAGCTTGCAACACGACCACTGAACAGAGCACTGCCTACAGCCCGCAAACCTCTGTCCGCTCAGGCCGCTCCTCAAACAGCCAAGCCACCAAGACAGCCAACACCCTGTCCGCAGACAGCAGTCCGCCCAGGCCGCGGACTCAGTCCGCACAGGCCACTCAGACCACAGGTTGTTCAATCAGCAAGCCACCATAACAGCCACTACCCAGGCCGCAGTCAGCTATCCGCCCATATCGCGGACCCAGTCCGCACAGGTCGCCCGACCTGCCCATCACCTACTTCCACTTCACAAATTTCAACACCCCCTCTTGAAGTGAGAAGTGCTGATCAAGTCCAACAAGCTACGTAACCGCTGAAAAGGCCCCTTCGACAGCGGCTTCGTGAAGATGTCAGTAAGGTTATCTTCACTCTGAACATGCCCGACCAGAAGAGATCCCTCCAACACCCTCTCCCTTATGAAGTGGTGTGCGATCTCAATATGCTTGGTCCTTGCGTGACACACTGGATTGTTTACCAGTTTGAGAGCACTCTCATTGTCACCCCGGAGTAAAGTAGGCCCTTGCACTTCTTCATGAACATCCTCTACAAGCCTCCGCAACCAGATAGCTTCCCGAGAAGCCAAGGCCGAAGCCTTATACTCAGCTTCCGTAGTAGACACGGACACAGAATCTTGCTTCTTGCTACACCACGAAATACCAGCTGAACCACAAGTGAAAACATAACCCGAAGTTGATCTCCGATCATCCGAGTCACCACCATAGTCAGCGTCCGTGTATCCAAGCAAAGCAAAGTCCGCATCCCTACTATAGAGGAGTCTCATATCAGAAGTTGACTTGACATACTTCAAGATGTGCTTTGCCGCTACCAGATGAGACTTCCTTGATTCAGTCATAAACCGACTTAGTCGGCCAACAGCATAAGCAATGTCTGGCCTTGTAATCGTCAGGTAGATCAAACTCCCTACAAGAGCCCTGAACACCAAGGGATCAGGAAGAATCCTTCCTTCATCTCGTCGAAGCTTCAGCCCATATTCCAATGGAGTAGAGCAACACTTCCCTTCGCCCATGCCGAACCGACTTACAATGCGATCCGCATAACTCTTCTGGCAAATGAGAATTCCGCACTCCTTCCTCTCCACTTCAAGACCGAGAAAGTGATGAAGCTCCCCCAAGTCTTTCATCTCGAAGCGAATAACAAGCTCAGCCCTGAGCCTTGTTACTTCCTCCTCCGAATTCCCTGTGATGATCATATCATCCACATACAGCAGGACCAAGACTTGAAGCTTCCCCTTCTTCTTGACGAACAAGCTAGAATCCGAGTTGGAAGCAAGATAACCGCAGAATTGCAAATACTCTGCTATCTTCCCATACCAAGCTCTAGGAGCTTGCTTCAACCCATAGAGAGCCTTCCTGAGCTTGCAGACATAGTCCGGATGAACTTCAGAAACAAATCCAAGTAGCTGATTCATGAAAATGTCCTTGTCAATCTCTCCGTAAAGAAACACATTCTTCACATCAAGCTGCCACATCCTCCATCCCTTGCTAGCAGCCAAGGCGATCACCACTCTAACTGAAGTCATCTTTGCAACCGGACTAAAAGTCTCCTCATAGTCTTCTCCATACTGCTGTGAGAATCCTCGAGCAATCAGGCGAGCTTTGAACCTATCAATGCTCCCATCAACCTTTTTCTTCAACTTATACACCCACTTGCAAGTCACTGAAGTAATGCCATCAACCTTGGGCACAAGGTCCCAGGTTTCATTCTTCTTGAGAGCAGCAATCTCTTCCTTCATGGCATCATCCCACTCGTTGACTTTAGTGGCCTCATTGAAGTTTGCAGGCTCTCGCTCATCCAGAGGACCTGCAAAGAAGCAGGAGACAAAGCTCACTGCATTCCCATCACAGTAACGAGCCGGTGGCTTAATAACTCTCTCCGATCTCCGAAGGGTCTGCTCCTTGCTTACTACCTCTGTTGCTCCTTCAGGCTCAGCACCACCTTCAGGCAAGCTTTGAGCAATGCTCCCCCTGCTTCCTGAGCCAGAAGCCTCAGCACCAGAATTTGAAGCAACAGGAGCTGCTGGTGAAACAACAAGCTCCTCTTCAAGGCCTTTAGCAGCCACCATCGGTTTTTCATCAACCTTGCTTCCGATTAGCTCAACCGAGCCACCTCCATACGACGTCAGCTCGTCAAAGACAACATCTCTTGACACAACGAACTTCTTCGTCGCAGGATTCATGCATTTCCATCCCTTCTTCCGCTCATCGTAGCCAACAAAGACAATCTTCCTCGCCTTTGCATCTAGCTTAGTCCGTGAAGCATCTGGGACATGTACATAGCAAGTTGATCCGAACACCCGAAGGTGTTCCACACTAGGCTTCTCCTTCAGCAACAACTCAAAAGGAGTCTTCATGTTGATCGGGCTAAGCGGCATTCGGTTGATGACATAAGAAGCACAAGACATCCCCTCCGCCCAAAAGGACCTTGGAATGTCTTTCGCATGAAGCCAGCATTTGCAAGTCTCCGTCAAATGACGGATCTTCCGCTCCGCTACTCCATTTTGTTGTGGAGTGTGAGCACAAGTGAGCTCTCGTTGGATCACGTGCTTCCTGCAGAAGTTAGAAAACTCGGAGGAGATGAACTCACCACCGTTGTCTGTTCTAAGCTTCTTGATCAGCAAGCCAAGCCGGCCCTCCACCAACTCCTTGAACTCCACAAACAAACGGAAGGCTTCTGACTTCTCCATCAAGAAATATAGCAAAGTGTATCTTGAGTAGTCATCAATCAGCACCAGCATATATCTGCTCCCACCAAGGCTTGTAGTGACGGTTGGTCCCATCAAGTCTCCATGGATGCACTCCAATGGTCTCTTGCTCCTCGTTTGTGATTTATCAAACGGAAGGCGATGAGCCTTGCCGTACTGACATCCCGCACAAACGTGACCGTCACCAAATAAAGATAGCTTAGGTAAGCCTCTTACAAGGCTTCTGTTAGCCATAGCCTTCAATTTCTCCATGCCTACATGCCCCAGCCTTTCGTGCCATATAGCCGCGTTATCGTTTGCTTTCATCCAATCAACATAAGAGTTAGTAGCAAGAACAAACAAGTTCTTCACTCTCCTCCCAACATGAGCAACATCAGCCTTAACCGCTGATACGTTGCGAAGGAACTTCACTTCTGTTGGCCCAAACAGAACGTGATAACCCGCGTCGACCGCGTTGGTCACCGAGAAGAGGTTCTTCTTCATGCCCGGTATGTGATACACACTCCTTAACGTGAGTGGCCCCTTATCACTACCCAACGACACAACACCCTCCTTTTCTACTGCATAAACAGTATTATCAGCAGTTATAATAGCTTCATTACCTAAGTAGGCTTGCAGAGAAGAGAACTTCGACTTGTCTCCGGTGAGGTGATGATCACACCCGGAGTCCACGATCCAATCATCGTTGAAGTCGACAGCGGACAGGACACGGACACAAGTGCCCGTCATGAAAGCTCCGCCCCATTCAGCTTCCTCACTCTTAGAGTAAGCTTCCTCCTTGCCAGCAACATGCCCAAGATGCAGTTTGACCTTGCAGTCCCGCTTGAAGTGTCCTCGCTGATGACACCTGTAGCACTTCAGGTTCTTCTTCCAGTCCTTCTTAGGAGCAGTGCTCCTCTCTGCCTGATAAAAAGTTGAAGGCTCATTCTCAGCAACGACTTGCTTCTTCTTCCCTTCCCATCTCTTCTTCTTCTTACCCGTGAAGAGTGCTTCACTGCTTTCCTCAGATACAGTGACTCCTGCCATCTGCCTTGCCAAGCTTTCCTGTGAAGCAAGCAGATTCTCAAGCTCCAGCAAAGATGGTTGAGTAGCCCAGCCTTGAACTGATGTCACAAAGGCAACATACTCCTTCCGCAAGCCACGGATTATATGCCTTTTCAACTTAGCCTCAGAGATAGGCTCATCAGGATCAAGCGCTGATATCTCTGCACACAGACTCTTCATCTTCAAGAAGTATTTGGAGATATTCAAGTCTCCTTGAGTTGCCCTGGCCAACTCATTCTACAGAAACTGAAGTCTAGCCACATTCTTCCTATTGAACAACTCATCAATGATTGTCCAAATGTCAGCAGCAGACTCACATCCGATGATGTGATCAAACAGTTCTGGTGAAATAGCTCTCTTGAGAACAAACTTCGTCTTAGCATTTGTTTTTCTCCAGAGCCTCACCTGCTCAGCAGTTCCGAAAGCAGTGCCACTTCCTGTCTGTCGTCACCACCGACGACCTCTCATAGCTCCTCACCAAGAAGGTAACTCTTCATGCACGACTTCCACTTTTTGAAGTTAGTCGGCGTTAAGAGTTCAATGCCAAGACGTCTTGCATAACTTTCTTCCATTGCAACAACTGTTGGTTAAGCAAACTTCCAGAAGCACAGAGCACCAACACAGGTTGATCACCACTCAAGCACAGAGCAACAACATTGGTTGAACACCGCTCAAGCAACTGAACCTCCCTCTGATACCATGTTGAATTTTCTCAAAGTGGTCAGCAAAGTAGCCTAAAGCCAAATTAATATTCTCAGAACTACCCAGTTCACACTTTGATCATGCGGAAACCCAAGGAGCAAGTTTAACACAAACAACCAATGGAAGCACAAGCAGATCTTTTATTCATTACACTTCTTTACACGGCGAGGTATACGTAGCGAGACATGATTTCGCTAGTACAACAGCTACAAACAGAAAGAACAAACAAGCCGGACGGACAGCACTGGAGACCGCCGAGACCGCCTCGTCCGCCATGGTCGCCCAAGCCGCCCCAGCTGCAACTGCTACAAGCCGAATAGCACACGGAGTCCGCCAAGACTGCGAGGTCGCGCGGATACACTGCTATTCGCTGCCTGCTGAAGAACAAAGGAACAGACCGCCTATCCGCATGAGACCGGCGGACAGGTTATTGGAACTTGAACAAGCTGAAGTAGAAATCTGACAAGCCGCTAAAGCGACCAGCTGAGACCGCAGAGACCGCAGAGACCGCACACTTCAATGCCCACCTCCCGTCTCCTTGAAGCTAGCCGCGCGACCTGCACACAGCACACCGTCAGCACTACTCAATCCGCGCGGATAGAAAACTGCAGACCGCAACACTTGCCCAAGCACAACTTACTGTTCACTCCGTTACTGTAGACCTGTCGGGGGGTTCTATTTATAGGCGAGGTGAGGAGTGTGGTCACCATCCTAGTGCATAGAATCACCACCCCAGCTCGTGCACTAGCAAAACATCCGTCCGCTGAGTCCGCAAGGACTTAGCCGGATTCCAAGAAAACCGCCAGAAGCAAGGCACCAAGGTTACTATTGGGCGGTCTGGCACCAGACCGCCCACACTATGCGGACACGATACCGTCCGCACAGTCCGCCCACATCAACATTTGGACAACCACAACCCCCTTTAGCAACAGTCCGCACAGTACAAGACCAAAGCCTCCCTCCGCCACAAGTCCACGACCAAAAGACAGTCCGCCCGGTCAACAACGAACTTGGCAGATACTGCGGACACACTGGAATTGTCACAGAATGTGACCAAGTCCAGTAAAACACCAAAGGTCTAGCGCGAGCTCGGCGGACAAAGCCCAGTCCGCCAATCATCCAAGCAGATCGCCACTCTTCCAGAGTTAAGGCAGAGTCCGCAAGCAATCCTCGCATGACTGCCCAAACAAGCGGCCAACGACCGGACTCCGATATCAGTCCGCGCAGTCCTCCACAGCAGTTAGCTTCTGCTGTACTACCAGAGTTCGGCAAGGGTCACCGCCAAACTCCAAGGTCAGTCCGCCACAGCGGACACCGCGGACACGCCAGTCCGCAAGCCTCCCGCTGACAGGACCCAAACCGCCGGTTAACAGACAAGCTTGCAACACGGCCACTGAACAGAGCACTGCCTACAGCCCACAAACCTCTGTCCGCTCTGGCCGCTCCTCAAACAGCCAAGGCACCAAGACAACCAACACCCTGTCCGCAGACAGCAGTCCGCCCAGGCCGCAGACTTAGTCCGCACAGGCCGCTCAGACCATAGGCTGTTCAATCAGCAAGCCACCATGACAGCCACTACCCAGGCCGCAGTCAGATATCCGCCCAGGTCGCGGACCCAGTCCGCACAGGCCGCCCGGCCTGCCCATCACCTACTTCCACTTCACAAATTTCAACAATTGATTCCTTCCTTGGTCTCTTCCTCCTCTACCTCTTCCTCGGTAGCTTTGACCTCGCTGGCCTCCTCCTCTTTCAGAGCTCTCTCCAAAGTTCAACTGAGTCTGAAGTGATTTACCCAAGCCACTTGACTCTTCTTCATCCTGCAGCATTCGATACTCATAGGCTTGTAGGGACCCAACAAGCTCATCAACGGACATCTGGGTGAGATCCTTCGATTCTTCAATCGCCACTACCACGTGACGGAACTTCTTCGACATAGATCTCAAGAGCTTCTCCATGAGGCTCACGTCATCTATCGTCTCTCCATTGCGCTTCATCTCATTTGTGAGCTTCCGTAGACGACTCACATAGTCTCCAACCTTCTCAGCACTCTGCATTCTCAACACTTCATACTCGGCTCTAACGGACTACAGCTTCACCTTCTTGGCCTTATCAACTCCTTGCATGGAGCGTTGCAACACCTCTCATGCCTTCTTCGAGCTCCTCGCGTCTGAGATTTTATCAAAGGTCGGCTCATCGACACCTTGGTATAGTAAGAAGAGTGCCTTCTTATCCCTCTTCTTTGACTCTCTCAACGCCGTTCTTTGCGCGTTAGTCAACACCGCCTCTGCTTCTGCAGTAAGCTCCTCATAGCCGTCCTCGACTATCTCTCATAACTCCTTTGAGGCGAGTAACACCTTCATCTGGATACTCCAGTTAGCATAATTTGTCTTCGTCAACTTAGAAACTTGCCCCGGCATGGTACTTCCCATCTCCATCACCACTAGTCACTTCCCTTCCGAGCGACTTCCAAGGGTTCAACCTCCCTCTGATATCACTTGTTGGAAACGTGAATGGCTCCCGCATACACAACACAACTCAATACCACTTCAAAACACACCACAATGTGTAGCCTGCGAGACTAACTGACGAGATCCTCCAAGTCGCACGCCGGCTAGGAACCCCTCACACGCGAGTAAGACTTCCCGGGCGACAACGTTTCCCGGCTCCCGACCAACACCCTCCGCGAGATGGCCCCAACTTGCGAGCTGCACCACTTCCCGCGAGCTGTTCCCAGGCGAATTGGCACAGGAGAGAGCTTCCCAGCGAGTAGCGGCCTGGCGAGATGCTCTACCTGGCGAAACCACCTACTCGCACCTACTCACACGGCGAGATGGGTGCGGGCTCTTCCTCCAGGCGAGACGCTCCCTCCAGCGAGATCCTCCTGCGGTTAGGTAAAGGCTATTGCTGCAAAAACAAAACTTTAAGACAAGCTTTAGCGCTGCGGCGCTCCACCAGAAGGGAGGAAGAAGGGGATTCAAGCTTTTCTATTTTTCAACAACTACAGAATCTACAACAACAAGCCTTTATATAGGCTAACATACCCAATATGAAAACGACACGTGGCGCTCACATTAAATGTCACTCATAACCATTATCTACTTGCATTAAGTATAAAAACATACATAATAATCTCAAAAAAAAACTTGTTGACCCGGTCAACAAACAAAGTCCAACAACATCCTCAACTTATTTATATCATTGTTAGTGCCTTAGATCTCTTCCTCTCATCTTTGAGAACTAGAACAAATCATTGGGAGCATTTTGATACCTACCAGGTGCGAATAAACCTCAAGTTGATCCCTTCTCCACCACCCTCTTCCATCCATGCCTCTCCGCATGAGAGCAGGAAGGATTAGCCCCTCCTTAGTGAGTTCTTTATCTTTTCTCCTTTGTTAGATATCTTAGGATCATTAAAATCTTGCATGGCTCAATAGAAGATCAACCACACTGCGGATCAAGAGTAGATCCACTATATGAGCTAGACAAATTTTGCATGGCTCAATTTGGCACAATCAGATCCATTTCTAGACCAGCACAGATGAGTTATGGCATGATTTAATTCAGACTTGGTTAATTGAAATTGGTGTGATGTTAATAAATTGAGGCAGCATCTGAGTATTTGAGGGCCTTTGGTCATTTTAAAAAAAATTTACCCAACATAAAATTTGTCCAGTAATATCTCACCTTTCCAAATTGAGATTAATAATAAAATTTGGAGGTCAGTAGCTCCTTATAGACTCATATTTAATTGACTATTAACTTTGGCCCAGTATTTACTTTGGAAATTCATATCTTTGTCAAAATAAAGTATTTTCCAAATACTCTTGTTACATTATGTGCTTGGTGTTAGGGATATATGCCATAAATTTCTAGTAAATTTTGGGGAATATTTGTCCTAAAGTTTTGATAAATATTTGACATTTATTTAAGTGTAATTCAATAAAAACAAAAACTATCACTATTTTGATTAGCTTTAAAAAGCATTTTTTGGGAAAATGTTTAACACTATATTGCCTAGATATGACAAAAACTTGGAAGCATTTATAGGTGATTTGGATGGCTTATGGATTTAGTTTTATGGCATCAAACACAAATTAAATTAACTATAGTTTTGATGATAAATCATGCATCTATTAATCATGAAGTTAGTGTTTGTTGATATCTATTATCATTTAATTATCCCGAGATTTTGAAGGTTTCACTTTGCTGATTGGACACTTAGAGGTTTAAAGGTGAACACGAGAACATGGAGGTTTTAATGTGAGGTTCATGGTCTTGCATTAGCTTATCATGGCCCGTCTTAGCTAGTTTTGGACATCATCTTCTTTTGTTACCCGTTTGTGAAGTCAGTTTCTTGGGGCTAGTATTTGGGGGCATCATTGTGTGACACATCAGCACCCACCCACATGGCTGACTCCACTACAACTAGGGATTCACTCTAGAAAGATCTCAAGTATAGGGAAGAGTTTATATAGGTGGTAGTGTAAGTGCACGTTTGGTGTGTTTGACGTAGGTGGACTTGTTGTGCAATCTGCCTAGGACAATTCGAACATGGCAATGAGATTAGGATTATGCAATCATGCATACATGTTTTTCATTCTACCCGTGTGAATGAATGGCTGCAGTCTCACAATACATGCCCATTATACAGAGAAATTATAATCATAATAAATGTTTAGATATTTATCCACGGTAATAAAAAATTATATTCAATATTAGTAAATATGTGATAAAGAAACCGTATTGAAGCACTCTATTTATCTTTCCGTGTCATTTGAGTATATATAATAATTACTGAGAATTGTATTTAAGGCTTTAAGCACTAATTCAACTCTCTCTCTCTCTCTCTCTCTCTCTCTCCCTCCCTCTCCCTCTCTCTCTCTCTAAATTTTTTTACTTGCAAGTCATTTTATTATGTCTTATAAATAATAAGAAAATCATTTTTCCTGGCATGATCATCCTTATTAATAGCTCTACCACACAAAAAAAATCAATTTTGTAGTACATTAACGTTTGCTAATGATAGCTAAAGAATCTTCTTAATTGATTCTCCTTAACTGACACGTAAAAATAATAAAAAATAACTAGCTTTTTTACACGCCACCAAAGGACCTTTAATAAACATTGTTAAAAATTATCTATATATAATTAACTAGCTGTTTATTAATAGCTAGATAAATGCATACTACCATTAACTTGTTTTTTACAAGCCACAAAAGATCCATTATCATATTTGTCAATTAATGAGCATTCATCAACACAAGCACACAAACACGAGCAGTCTGACATGGAGGACCCTAGTGCTCCCGCGCAATAGTTTGCCCTCTGCTTGCCTCATCCGTGCATAATATGACAATGGGCAATCATTGGAAAACGTGCACGGGTGAGGTGGGCCGAGGGGGAATTATCGCGCGGGGCACGGAAATCCCGTACATAAAAGTGGGATGAATTATATACATTATTTATGCATTATATATATATATATATAGGTTTGGAATATATAAGCTCAAGCTTTTTAAGCCTAAAAAACATGAGTTAGTTCTCCTATAATACATGTCGGAATTAGATAAATAATATTTGTATTTTATAGCCAAGAACGAGAATTACAATTTTCATGTTGAATATTTTTTCAAAATTTGCACGATTTAGCTAGAATTTGATCCGAAAGTTTGCTGACTCGAATTTTGAAATTTATTATTATTATATTCATTTTGAGCGAGCAATCTTTCGGGCGAGATTTTGGCCAAACCGTGCATATTTTCAAAGAATGTTGGACATGAAAGTTTTAGATCTCGTTCTTGACTACAAAATGCATATATTATTTGTCTATTTCCGACATGTATTATGAAAGAACTAACTCAAATTTTTTTAGGCTTAAAAAAATTAAAGCATATATATGTTATTTATGTATGTATATATATATATATATATATATATAATTCAAGGAGAGCATAAATAGTGTTATGTAAAACGGCTGCAGCACAATCTCCCTCACCATAACTTCATTGTTGGAGGAAGTGCTTGCAACTCCTTTGGCAAATGGAACAATCGTCATCCACTACTACAATATCATAAAAAATGATTGGAGGAAGTGCTTGCAACTCCTTAGGCAAATAGAACAATCATCATCCACTGCTACAGTCATCAAAAACGGTTCAAGAAAGTACTTGCAACTCTTTAGACAAATGAAACAATCATCATTCACTGCTACAATATCATCAAAAATGATTCGAGGAAGTGCTTGCCAGGAGAGTAGTCGAATTGAACAAGTATGAGCCATGTGATCTTCCGGGTACATGCAACTCTTTAGACAAATGGAACAATCGTCGTTAACTGCTACAATATCATCAGAAATGATTCGAGGAAGTCCGTTGCGAATATTATTATCTATTAATCAAAGCTACATCCCACAGAACCCAAGATCCGTCAATTCTGCAAGAATGTGTAATAAAGTAAGCGTGTTACAAAGATGAAATGGAGATAAAACAATCGTCATTCACTGCTACAATGCCATCAAAAAAATGTTCGAGAAAGTGCTTGGAACTCTCTCTCGATACAAAAATTTTTTCCTGCGCTACCCGCTTCCAAAGGAATGAGCGCGTGTAGCACAGAAGCAGTCTGATGGGACTTTAAAGTTTATGTTTTGCTTGTTTTTTTATTTTTTTATTTTAGTAAATCACAAACGTTAGATTTAAAGCTGGGCGGTCTGAATTTCATCCGCTCCCAAAAAAGGGAACGTTACCCGTACAGAAAAATTACTCCTCTGGATAACCTCATTGTCCCCAAATAAACTTCCTCGAGAGTCCACCCAACAGACAAAAAAAACAGCACCCACTATCTCACTCCTAAGATTGTCAACAATGGCTTAGTCGCAAAAGCCAAGCCAGGGGAGGGAGTAGTCCAATTGAACAAGTACGAGCCATGACATCTTCCAGGTACAGCATCCATGACTACTTTATTTATGCTTTCTCCATGGAAATAAATTTACAAAAGCACCTTATGCTTTCTCGCCTACACACTTCTATTTATAGGTCAAGCACCTATAAATATTAAAGCACTTTTACTATTTATAGGTCAAGCAACTATAAATATAAAATCACCTATAAATTGGACGTGTGTAGAGATGGACATGTACTACCAAGTATGACATGTACTTCCAACTATGGAATATTGATGACTAAGGCTGCTTTTAGCGCGGTTTATCTTCACTTATTTTCTCCGGTGAGGTTGAACAAAAATGTCATTGTCATATCAAAATCTTATGCCACAAACTAACTTTTTTTTATATAACGGTAGTAACATTTGACATATCAAACATATATTATATGATAATGACCTTTTTGTTCAACATCACCATAGCAAATAAGCCATGATAAGCCATACCTAAAGCAGCCTAAGCGAACGCTTAGGCTCTGTTTGGGGGGACTTATTTTCACCGGTCGAGCGGTTACGACCGCATGAACCGGACCTTAATTAAGACTCGGTTCATGCGGTCATAACCGCTCGACCGGTGAAAATAAGTCCCTCCAAACGGAGCCTTAGCCAAGCGCCAAAAATAGAAAAAAGTAGATGGGATGTTGATGACTGATGAGGATGAGGATTTTTAACGGCAGAATGGAGACTTCAAAACTCTTCTCCAGTTCCAGAAGGTTGATTTCATTGATCAATGCAGACTGATAATACTTCAACGCACTCCCGACCGCTGCCAACCTGCAGCTATTGTTTTCTGTTGCAACTGATGATCTTGCTTTGCTCCTCTCCCTGGCTGGATACAAATAATCTTCAGAATCGCCTCAACAGTGGCAGGATAATTCAGTGCTTCCTTGCACAGGCTCCGGAACCTCTTTATTAGGGGTGGAAATAGGTCAGGTAAGACCAGATTTTATGGAAAATAGGCCCGACCTACATTAGTATTTTTGGGTCTGAGGCTAGTCTATCAGCCTGATGTGGGCCAAAATGTAGGCCTGACTTATTTTGTAAAACTGGTAGGCCCAACCTGGCCGGTAGGCCTACTTAGATCTATTTAATAATTCATTTTTCTAATGTCTTTCTTAACATACGATTTGTAATTAGATATATATAATTAATTTACATTTGATTAATATTTAAGTTTATATAATAAATTTATATTAATTATTATTTAAAAATAATATAAGCCGGCCTGCGGCTTATAGAACAGGCTTTAATAATAGATGCGTAAACCGATTTCAAAAATAGGCTCAATTATAGAACAATTTTTATGGTAAAGTCAGGCCGCATGCCCCTGATAGGCCGCCTATCCTATTTCCACCCCTACTCTCCATCCTTGCACAACAAAAAAATTATTCAAAAAACTTAAGTTCAACTTAATTTACAATATAATCTCAACTTACAGCAATACTAGCTCCAAGGTCTGTTAAAATTTCTCAAGATGATCAAAATGATAGCTCTGATATCAAGTAAAACTTTCAAAACTATCAAGAAAACACCTTGATTGAGCGAAAATTGGAAACCAGGTGCAACAACACTCCAACCACAACCAAACTTAATAAATCAAATGCAAGGAAAATAACAAGTATGTCATGTATTAACAATCTTCTTTACAACAAAAGGTATACATGACAAGACATGATTTCGCCAAGTAAAAACAATGAAGAAGAGAACAACAAATGGCAAGAAGCCAGGGGGACAGAAGCCGAAATCGCCGAGACCGACGCCCTTGACGAACTGAATAGCGAAGTCCACCGAGATCGTGAGGTCGCGCGGACTACCCGTTATTCAAGCTGAAGAAGAGTTGTCCACAAACTGCAAGCCGCCTGACTGCTGAGGTCGCCTAGCCCCCAATTAGACCGTGAACAGGCCGCTGCCGAACTGAAAAACAGATCGCTCAGACCGTCCAGACCGGCGGACAGGTTATTGAACTAGAAATGCTGAAGGAGAGAAGACCGGCTGGCCGCAACAACGACCTGCTGCTAACCGCTGATTGCAAACCACAAGCTTCACTGATCCCTGACCGCAGTCAGCACCAAAGTCCTGGCTTCTTAGTGCTAGCCGCACAACCTGCAAACAACAAACCTGTTATTCTTCTCAAACCACGCGGATAGAAATCCAAGGCCGCAACAATTAACTCTCGTTCAACTTACTGTTCATTCAGTTAATTATGTTGTCACAGGGGAGTCCTATTTATACGCATGGAGAGGAGTGTGGTCACTGCCCTAGTGGATAAAGACACCATCCCTGCCCGCAACTAGCACAAAGCAGTCCGCCCAGTTCGCATGGACAAGGCCGGACACCAGCCTATCCGCCTGTCATCAAGGAAGGCCGGATAGAAGTCAGTCCGTATTCCAGCGGACAACGCACTAGCCCGCAACAACAATGTCCACGACCAAATGCACAAACCGCCCGGTCAACCAGCGGACATTGCGGACTCGGCAATCATCCAGGACTTATCACAGGTTGTGACCAAGTCCGCAACCAGTGAACCCCTAGCGCGAGCTCCGCGGACACGGACAACAATCTGCCATCTCCAAAACAGTTCGCCTAACGGCGAACTCCGCAGTTACCTCCTAACTGCATCCCCTGAGATCAAGGGCACATGTCAATGTCGATCTCGCGAGCTCCAAGAATAGTCCGCATAGAGCAAACTCCGCGGACTCCAAACCAGTCCGCCCAAACCGCGGATAATCAACATATTCGCACAACTACCTCCAAGGACAAACCATTAGGCCGCAAAATACGACCGCTCAGGCCGCACCATCAGTCCGTCAGACTGTCCGCCCAGGCCGCGCGGTCTGCCTGATCTACCCCCACTTTCACTTCAATAATTTCAACACTCCCCTTGAAGTGAGAAGTGGTGACCAAACCCAGCAGTCCTCGTAACAGTTCAAATGACCCCTTCGACAGCGACTTGGTGAAGATATCCACGACGTTGTCCTCACTCCGCTCATGCTCAACCATAAGAAACCCCTCCAACACCTTCTCCTGAATGAAGTGGTGCTCAATATCTATATGCTTGGTCCACGCGTGACAAACTGGATTATTAACCAGTTTTATGGCACTCTCGTTATCACCGCGAAGAAGAGTTGGACCTCACACTTGTTCATGGACGTCCTCTACTAGTCTCCTTAGCCAGATGGCTTCCCGAGCTGTCAAAGCCAAAGCCTTGTACTCTGCTTCCGTAGTAGAGACGAACACCGAGTCCTGCTTCTTACTGCACCATGAAACACCCGCTGATCCACATGTGAAAACATACCCAGACGTTGACTTCCGATCGTCTGAGTCTCCCCCATAATCAGCATCAATGTAGCCATGTAGAGAAAAGGTCGTGTCCCTCCTATACAGGAGTCCCATATCAAAAGTTATCTTCACATACTTCAGAATATTCCTCGACGCTACCAAATGAGGCTTCCTTGGTTCCGCCATATAACGACTAACTCGATCAACAACATAAGCAATGTCTGACCTTGTAATCGTCAAGTAAATCAAACTCCCGACCAGAGCCCAAAACACCAAGGGATCAGGAAGAATCCTCCCCTCATCTCGTCGAAGCTTCAGGCCACAATCCAGAGGAGTAGAGCTACTCTTTACCTCTTTCAAGCCGAATCGATGAACGATCCGCTCATCATAGCCCCTTTGAGGGACGAATATCCCGTTATTCTTCCTCTCAACCTTGAGTCTAAGGAAATGATGGAGCTCACCCAAATCCTTCGTCTCGAACCGTATAGCTAGCTCAGCTCTGAGCTTAGCTACCTCCTCCTCAGAGTTCCCCGTGACGATCATGTCGTCCACATACAATAACACCAAGACATGAAGTTCCTCCTGATTCTTTATGAACAGGCTTGAATCTGAATCAGAGGCAAAATATCCACAGAACTGGAGGTATTCTGCGATCTTTTCATACCATGCATGTGGAGCCTGCTTCAATCCATAAAGAGCCTTCCGAAGCTTGCAGACATAGTCCAGATGATCTTCAGATACATAACCTGGTGGTTGATCCATGAATATGTCTTTATCTATCTCCCCGTAAAAAAGACATTTTTTACATCAAGTTGCCACATCTTCCACCCTTGACAAGCAACCAATACGATCACCACCCGCACCGAAGTCATTTTGGCAACTGCACTAAACATCTCTTCATAGTCTTCGTCATACTGTTGGGAGAACCCCCGAGCAACCAGACGAGCTTTGTATCTTTTGATACTCCCATCAGCTTTCTTCTTCAGTTTGTACACTCATTTACACGTCACAGGAGTAACGCCAACGACCTTAGGCACAAGGTCCCAAGTCTCGTTCCTTCTGAGTGCTGCCATCTCCTCATCCGTAGCGTCATCCAACTCCTTAACTCCAATGGCGTCTTCAAACTTTGAAGGCTCCCGCTCATCCAAGGGGCCTGCGAAGAAACATGAGACAGAGCTCATCAAGTTTTCATCGCTGTATCGAGCTGGTGGTTTAATGGTCCTCTTCGATCTTCGAAGGGCCCGACCATCAATGACCACCTCCGCTGCGTCTTCTTCATCAGCTCCATTCTTGGGAAAACTTGGAGCAACGCTCCCCCTGCTTCCTAAACCAGAAGCCTCCGCCCAGAGCGCGAAACACCTGGAGCTCCGGGTGACACCAACAGCTCCACCAAAAGATCCTTAGCAACTTCCTCCTGCCCATCATCAGACCTGCTCTCCTGCAGCTCAATAGAGCTACCTCCATACGACGTCAGTTCTTTAAAGACAACGTCTCTTGATACAACAAACTTCTTTGTCGCAGGATCCATACACTTCCATCTCATCTTCCGCTCATCATAGCCCATAAAGACAAGTTTCCTCGCCTTTGCATCAAGCTTGGTCCTCAGAGCATCCGGGATGTGTACGTAGTAGGTTGATCCAAACACCCGAAGATGTTCAAAACTGGGCTTCTCCTTGAACATCAGCTCATGAGGAGACTTCATGTTGATCAGTCTCAAAGGCGTTTGATTGATGACATAGGTTGCGCAGGCCATTCCTTCTGCCTAGAAGGACCTCAGAATGCTCTTTGCATGAAGCCAGCATTTGTAGGTTTCCGTCAAATAACATATCTTCCTCTCCGTTACTCTATTTTGTTGTGGAGTATGCGCACAAGTAAGCTCCCTTCAGATGTCTTGCTTCCTGCAGAAGTTAAAAAACTCAGTTGAGGCGAACTCACCTCCATTGTCCGTTCTCAACTTCTTGATCCGCAGGCCAAGTCGGTCCTCCACCAGCTCCTTAAACTCCACGAACAACTGGAAAGCATCTGACTTCTCCTTCATGAAGTACACCAACGTGTACCTCGTATAGTCATCAATCAGCATGAGCATGTACCTGCTCCCTCCAAGACTGGCAGTGACAGTTGGTCCCATTAGATCACCATGAACACACTCCAATGGTGCTTTAGACCTGGTTTGTGACTTATCAAATGGAAGGCGATGTGCCTTCCCATATTGACATCCAGCACAAACGTAACCATCACTGTAGGATGATAGCTTAGGCAAGCCTTTCACAAGGCTTCTCATCGCCATGACTTTCAGCTTGTCCATCCCTACGTGCCCTAGCCTTTCATGCCAGATAGTCGCGCTATCATTTGCTCTCATCCAATCAACATAGGAGCTTGTTGAAAGAACAAACAAGTCCTTTACTCTCCTTCCAACGTTAGCAACATCAGCCTTAACCTCTAATAGGTTCTAGAGAAATTTAACTTCTGTTGGGCCAAATAGAACGTGATAGCCCGCATCAACCGCATTGGTCACTGAGAAGAGGTTCTTCTTCATGCCTGGTACGTGATAAACATTCCTTAACGTGAGTGGATCATTATTACTACCCAAAGACACAACTCCCTCCTTCTCGACTGCATGCACAGAATCATCAGCAGTAATAATAGCTTTATTACCTGAGTAAGCATGCAGCGAAGAGAACTTTGACTCATTCCCGGTGAGGTGATGATCACACCCAGAGTCGATGATCCAGTCAACTTGGTAGTTGATGGAATACAATGCATGGACACACACACCCGTCAAGAAAGCATTCCCCCATCCAACTCCCTCAACACTGGAACAAGCCTCCTCTTTGCCCGCAACATGACCTGGCTGAATCTTCACCTTACAGTCTCGTTTGAAGTGACCCAGCTGATTGCACCTGTAGTACTTTGGTCCTTCCTTCTTCTTCTCACCACGCTTAGAAGAGGAACTCTTCTCTTGCTGATATGAAGTTGATGGACCATCACCAACATGTTTCATTTTCTTGTCCCATCTCTTCTTCTTCCGTGAGAAGAGAGCCTCACTGTCTCCTCCAGAGATAGTCAAACCAGCCATCTGCCTTGCGAGGACAACATCACAGACATCTTCACGAAGCAGTTGTCGAAGGGGTCATTTACTCGGTTACGTGGATTGCTAGGGCTGGTCTCCACTGCTCACTTCAAGAGGGAGTGTTGAAATTTTTGAAGTGAAAGTGGGCGGCCTGTCCGCGCGGCCTGTGCGGACAGAGGGAGGCGACTTGCCAGGTCGGCTTGCCTTTGGCTGGCGGTCTGTTCCCTGATGTAGTCGGGTGGATAAGAAGTTTATCTGCAATGTTTTCGGGTTGGTCGGTGTTGCGGACTTGGTCTGGATCTGGACCAAGTCCATGGTGGTTGTTCGGTTAGTCGCGGAATGCATGCATGCTATTTTTGTTTCCGCAGATTCCGCCTGGTTGGCAACCAAATCTCGGTGGCTTGGCAGCTTGGCTGTATTCCTGTTGTGGTGGTGCGACCTCAGCGGTCTTGCTGTCTGTCTAGTCGCGGCGACTTGTTTTTGTGTCCACAGTTTGGCGGATACGCTTGGTGTTTGTCGCGAGATAGGACAGTTATCCTATCAACTAGGGCGGTGATCACACTGCTATCAACGCCTATAAATAGTACCCCTTATCACATCAAGGATACCTAGTGAATAGTTAGTGAACTCGCGGGAAGTTGCTGCAGTTAGGTTTTTCTATCCGCGCGGTTTGAAGAGGTTGACCGGTTTGCATTGTGCAGGTTGTGCGGATAGTGCTGAGGAACCAGGGACTTGGTTTTGACTTCGGTCAGGGTCAGTGCGGATTCTGCGATTTACAACCAGCGGTTAGCAGCAGGTCGCGGCTTGCGACCAGGCGGTCTTTTTCTGCAACTTGTTTCCCAGTTCAATAAGTTGTCCGCCTCTGGCGGCTTGTTCAGTTCGGTGGCAGCAACAGTCCGCATGATTTGCCGGCTAGGCGACCTCGCGGTCAGGCGGTTTGCAGATCAGCAGACAAAGTTTTTTTCAACACTGGAATAACGGGCTGTCCGCGCGACTTATTGCGGTCTTGCGACTAGGAAGCTTCAGCGGACTCCATAGCGGATAACAGCAAAGCCGATGATTACTCTTTGAGTCTGCGCAGCTTGTCTTTTGCCTTGTATTTTTTCTGTTTCCATCTGGTACATTGTCACTCATGTCTCGTCATGTATGCCTCGCTCTGTAAATATTTTTTATAGTACACGATTCTTACTCTTCTGGTTGCATTTGATTTGCTTGAGCTCAGATTGGTTGTGTATTTCTGCGCCTGGTATCCCATTTTCTGCTTATCACAAATTTTTACACTAAGATTTGGACAGACTTGGATGGCCTGTTCAATAAAAAGAATGTCACTCGGCTATAATTTCTTGAGAATGAATTGGCAAAAGCAACTCAAGAAGAGCTGTTCATATCATCTTTCTTCTTGAAGATGAAGAACCTGTGTGCTGAAATTTCAACATTGGACCCAGATGAGTCTATCTCAGAAGCGAAGCTGAAAAGACACATTATCCACAGCTTGAGGAAGGAATATGCGACCTTTATTACTTCTGTGTAGGGCTGTACCAATCAGCAGTCTTTGCTCGTGCTGGAAAATTTGTTGGCTTCGCAGGAGAGCTTGACAAGACATATGATGCAATGGTCCAGAGCCGCCCCGCTCTGGTTCTGCCCTAGAGGAATATGTATGGTCCCACCACTGGGATGCAGCCCAAGAACCCCACCCATGACCGCACCTATGCGGCGAGATGTTAAAGCGGAGTCTCGAACCCAACCTCCTTGATAAATCCCTTTCCTAACAGGGACTATCACCAACTAAGCTCACTTTTTTGATGTAGTGGTCCAGAGCCGCCCCGCTCTGAACCACTACATCAACAGATGACTGAATGTTCTATCTCAGGGGGAGATAGTGAGATTCTTTACTTAGGGAAGAAGAAGAGATGAGACAGGGAGAAGAAATCACACGTTGGAGATGGTCCCTCAACTTCATCACAGTAGGAGAGGAGCAAAGCTCCTAAACAGGATGGAGGGAAGAAGGGAGGACCAGGACGTTACAAATGCAATAAGCTTAATCACATCAAAAAGGATTGCAGAGTCAATCTTCAGCTAGGACACGCTGCGGATAGAGAAGGAGCTGAGTCTAGGAACGAAGGTGGATGGGGGAATGCATTCATGATAGACATGACAACAAAGTCTGTTCGTTCCTTAGCCTACATCAACTATCAGGGGGACTAAATCATTGACTCAGGGTATATATATATATCTATACTATCTTAAAAAGATATATGGTGGTCTGCCAATAGCGTGAGTTCGAAATTAGGAGAAAAAACAAGAGCCGTCGGATTCGAGTATTTGGATCCAGAGCCGTTAGATCGTGGGCTACGAATAACACATCAGGTCTGCCAATAACATAATACCCAAAAAAAAGTGATTCCTTCTCTCTCCTGTTTCCCGATCCCAACTAAAGCGTCCCCCCCATTCTCACGGCCACCCCCACCGCCGGCGGCGGAGCCGCCGGCGGCCTGACCGGCGGCCACCGGCAGGTTCGCCGGGCGAAGGCGAGCCTGCCGGCGGTGGTCCGGTGGCGCTCCGGCGGGGCCACCGCCGGCGGTGGCCCTGACCGTGAGGCCAAATCTGGGCCTCACGGTCAGGGCCACCGCCGGCGGTGGCCCCGCCGGAGCGCCACCGGACCACCGCCGGCAGGCTCGCCTTCGCCCGGCGAACCTGCCGGTGGCCGCCGGTCAGGCCGCCGGCGGCTCCGCCGCCGGCGGTGGGGGTGGCCGTGGATTCGCGGGGGGGGGGGGGGGGGGGGGAGGGGATTTTTTAGTTTTTTTTTTTATAAAAATTAAATTTATTAATATATTAATAAATTTATTAATTTAGTTTTTTTTCTAAAAATTAAATTTATTAATATATAAAATATTTTATATATGTAAATTTCAATTAATATCAAAATTAAAATTGGGCGGGCGGAGCCCGCCGGGAGGGGGGTGCAGGCGGAGCCTGCCGGGGGTGGTGGGGCGGGCGAAGCCCGCCGTCGGCGGCCAGGTACTGTGGCGCGTAGCCATCGGGCGGAGGCCCGTGCTTGTCACTCGTATATATATATATATATATATATATATATATATATATATATATATATATATATATATACACACACACACGTACATATATATATATATATATACACATGTATATATACACATATATACACATGCATATATATACAAATAGACATACTAGCATCTTTGAATGGGCTTCGCCCGTTCTCGATGCCCCCCGGCAGTTAATTTTTTGAATAATTATTTTTATGATTTTTTTAACAATTAGTTAATTATTTATTAAATTATAAAATAGGAAAAGAAATAAAAAAAACGCGCAAGGGCTGCCCGCTCGCAGCTTCCTCCTTCAGCCGCTGGCGGCCGGCCCGGCACCCACCGGGGGGGGGGGAGGGGGGGGGGGGGGGGGTTCGCCGGCTTCCGACGAAACCGCCGGGGGTTGTATATATATATATATATATATATATATATATATATATATATATATATATATATATATATATATATATATAAAAGTTTTCACCAGGTACTCAAACGGCTTCTGAGAGAGAGTTCATGAAGATTTCGGTAACGTTGTCTTAACTCCGAACATACTCCATGACAAAAGATCCACCAAGTAATTTTTACCGAATAAGGTGGTGCTAGATTTCGATGTGATTTGTCAGTGCACGGAAAACTGGATTCTTAACAAGTTTCAACTCACTTTCATTGTCGTCGCAAAGCAAAGTAGGATTGTGAACCATTTTATAAAGATCCTCCACCAACATTCGCAATCAAATACAATCCTGAGCCACCAAGGGCGACGCCTTGTACTTCGCTTCAGTGATGGAGATGAATACTTAATCCTGCTTTTTACTACACCACGAGTTCGCCGCTGAACCCCATATGAAGACATACCCTGACGTAGACTTCCGATCTTCAGCACTCTGCCATAGTCGGCATCCGTGAATCCATGTAAACTAAAGCAGGCGTCTCTTCCAAACATTAACCTCATGTCCAAGGTTGACTTCACATATTTCAAAATCTGCTTCGCCGCCTCCAGATGAGGCTTCTTAGGCTTTTGCATGTAACAACTCACTCGGCGAACTACAAACGAGATATTCAGCCGTATAATTGTCAAATAAATCAAACTCCCCATCAAAGCTCGAAAGGACTTAGGATCTGGCAAGATCTTTTCTTCTTCCCGACGAAGTTTCACTGCAACTTGAAGTGGGGTAGAACAACGCTACCCATCTGCCATACCGAATCTCACCACGATCCGCTCGCATAAACCTTCTGAGAAATCAGCACCCCGCTCCTCCTACTCTTCACTTCAATACCAAGGAAATGATGTAGCTCCCCTAAATCTTTCATTTCGAACCGGATTGATAGCTCCACCCTAAGCATTGTCACCTCTCTGTCATCATTCCCTCTTTCGATCATGTTGTCGACATAAAACAGTACAAGCACATGAAGTCCACCCTTCTTCACAAATAGACTCGAGTCGGAGTCCGATGCATATTACCAGCAGAACAACAAGTACTGTGTTATCTTTCCTAACCAAGCTCGAGGTTTTGCGTCAAACCATAGAGAGCCTTCTTCAGCTTACATACATGCTCTAGATGTGACCTGGACACATACCTGAGTGGTTGCACCATGAAAATATCTTTGTCAATCTCGCCGTAAAGAAAAACGTTCCTCATATCGAGTTGCCACAACTTCCAACCTTGGCTCACGACCAATGCAATCATCATCCACACCAAAGTCATCTCTGTTATCAGGTTGAATGTCTCATCGTAATGTTCTTCGTACTGCTGTGAAAATCCCTGAGCGACAAGGCGAGCCTTGTACCACTCTACGCTGACATCCGCATTCTTCTTAACCTTGTACACTCACTTGCAAGTGACAGGACTAACACCATCAACCTTGGGCACAAGATCACAGGTTTTATTTTTCCTGAGGGCAAGCATCTCCTAATTCATGACATCTTCCCACTCCACTCCAGTGGCTTCTTAAAAACATGAAGGCTCCCGCTCGTCAAGAGGTCCTGCGATGAAGCATGAACACATGCTAACAAAATTACATTCTCTGTAGCGAGTCGGCGGGACAATAGTCCTCCTTGACCGCCGCAAAGTCGGACAACTCTCCACCGCTCCAACAACATCATTACCTTCAGCTCCCCCGCCAGAATAACTTAGAGTGTGGCTACTCCTGCTTCTATAACTCGTGATAAAATAAGAGCTCCTTGAGACATAGTAGCTCCACCAAAGAGTCATCAACAACTGTTTCTTCCCTTCGTTCTCCAGAGCTCTCCTCCAAAGCGACAGTAGATGATTCCTGTTATGAAATCAGCTCATCAAACACTACATCACAGGAAACAATGAACCGGTGTGTCTGCGGATCCAAGCACTTTCACCACTTCTTTCGCTCGTCATAGCCAGTGAATATGCATTTTGATGCCTTCGCATCCAACTTGGTTCTGAGAGCATCTGAAATGTGCACAAAGCAAGTAGCTCCAAACACCCGCAAGTGCTTCACACTCGTCTTCTCTCCAAACATCATCTCATATGAAGACTTCAACTCAATCGGACTTAGCGACAACCTATTGATGACATACGTCGCACAAGTCATTCCCTCCGCACATAAGGCTTTGGGCATGCTCTTCGCATGCAACCAACATTTGCACATTTTTGCCAAGTATCGAATCTTCCTTTCCGTCACTCTATTTTGTTGTGGAGTGTGAGCACAAGATAACTCACGTCTGATACTGTGTTTCCTACAAAAAGTAGAGAGCTCGTTAAAAGAAAACTCTCCTCTGCTGTTCGTTCTCAATTTTTTATTCGCAATTTCAACACTCTTTCTACTTTCTCTTTGAATTTCACCAACTCCCGAAGACCTCCAACTTCTTCACGAAATACAAATTGTTCATGTTTTTAATAAGGAATGGGATAACCGCACCCCCCGGGATTGCAATAAATAACGACACCCCCAATAATAATAATAATAATAATAATATGGACAGATTTATGATGAGAGCTTGATAAAGTCACTATAATAAGGAATTTGTGGAAGACTGAAAATAAAAAAACTGTTCATGTTTTTATCAGTTTCTACACAAATTCCCGAAACTCATATGCAGTCGGTCCAATGACTTGGTGGAAGAAAGATCATTACGAATCTCAGGCATAAAGTATTTGTTTTATCTCTGTAGAGATTGTTTTTGTTTTCATCTATTTTCTCTCCCAGATTTCTCTCTCAGGGAAGTAGTTTGTTGAATTGCAAACACAAAAACCAGTAACTAGCAGTTTTGAAAATTGCTGTTTTTATCCTCAGGAGTGAGTTTCAGAAAAAAACTAAAATGAAGAACGAATTTTGGTCATTCGGTTCCAAAATTAAATAACATATTTTCGGTTCAGAATCGAATGATCTAATTTTAATTAATTCTAATTTAATTATTACTCATTAATATATTGAGGGTCCTAGGTTATGGTAAAGTAGATATACTATTAAAGATCTCATTTTCAGCACTTGATTAAAGATCTCATTTCATCCGAAGAGCAAAATCCTCGCAGATGGTACTGAGTTTCTGGATATGATTTCAAATAACCTCATTGTAGTGGAGCATAGTTCAATCAACCAGGGAGAAACACTGAAATCTAAACAACTACAAAAACCATAATGAAGCAAGGAAACAATCTGAAATGTGTAACAACCACAGATCTATCAAGCAAGGAAATACAAGAATGAAGGGAAAACGTGAACGAGAGCAGATCAGTCAAAAATCGTATTCTTCATAGTATCAATAAGTATTAGCATGGACGAAACAAACAAGCCCCTAAGTAAAGAGGAACAGCCATTATACAGAAATTGTATAATGAAGAATACTATGCAAAAAAAAAAAACAAAAAATTTCAATGTTTGGCTTGCAAAGCCAACTACCAGATCTAGAAATCGTATTATTCTTCAATCCTTTTTTTTCCTGATTTCTGAACGAAATGGCAGGAAGAAATCGCAGCAGAAACTCATGGAAGAAGAAAACTAATCGAGTAAGTACTGGAAATGATAGGAAGATGAAGAAAACTCATGGACTAAAGTTATCACAGGAGAAACTATAAACCAGATCTAGAAATCTTATTATTCAGGAAGAAGCAGCACACCTTTGAAATGGAGCAGAAGGCCGACTGCGAGCAGAAATGGAGAAGGGAAGGCCTCGCGAAAACCTTCGTTCCGTCGAGGGAGCGGGAGTGCTTTTCGAAATACCCAGCGAGCTGCTTTATTTTAAAAAACTGTTGGCAGAAATTTGCCCGCGTAAACGGAAGCCGATCCTAGGGGTGTGTGAAAAACCGAAAACGACCAAACCGCCCCGAACCGCCCAAACCGAACCGAACGACTCGGTTCGGTTTTGGTTTCCTCTCTGGAGCGGACTAATAATACATGTAAAAATATTACCAATAAGATCTTTGCTATTTTTTTCTAAATAATGTATACAAATTATATCAACTTAATAAATACCCAGCGAGCTGCTTTATTTTAAAAACAGTAATATATCATATGTAAATAAAATTTGATGATATTTATTTTTTACTTATCATACCATTTTTAAATTTTCTTGATATTTAAGCAAAATTAAAATAGAAATGAAAAACCGAAAATCGAACCGAGTGACCAAAAAACCCCGCAAAGTCGGTTTCTTAAACGACCCAAACCGAACGCTTGCACCCTACCGATCACTGAAACAAGCAAGCACTCAATTTTGAAAATGAATGGAACTTTGTATCTCTATTACTTTCATTTTAATTTTTTTCCCAAAATACCTTCTCCACACAGAATTTCGTCAAACCAACACGGAAGCCGGCCACAGAATGCACTTAATTTTGGAAACCAATGACCAAACTGTGAATGTCTCTATTACTTTAATTTTAATTTTTCCAAAGCACTTACTCAACTGAGAGTTGTTGCGAACTAATTCGAAGTCCCGGTGGGACCGGAATATTTGGACCGTCTTAGCTCTCGAAACGGTCGAGCGCGCACACAGTCAAAAGAGTAGGTTAATTGTACACAAGCAGATTTAACGTGAAAAAACCCTCAACTGGGTAAAAAACCACGTGACCGGGTCTGTGCCGGTCAAAGTCCACTATTTCCTGGCGGTTACAGCTTGTTTGTGACCGGCACAGAACCGATCACGTGATTTCGAGAGCTAAGACGGTCTAAATATTCCGGTCCGATCGGGACGCCGAATTAGTCCGCAACAACTCTTAGTTGAGCAAGTGCTTTGGAAAAATTAAAATGAATGTAATAGACATACACAGTTTGGTCATTCGTTTCCAAAATTGACTGGATTCTGTGGTTGGCTTTCCTTTTGGTTTGACGAATTCTAAGTGGAGAAAGTGTTTCGGAAAAAAAAAATTAAAATGAAAGTAATAGAGAAATACAAAGTTCCATCATTCGTTTTCAAAATTGAGGGCTGGCTTGTTTCAGTGGTCGGCTTCCGTTTGAGGACTTTGCGGGCAAATTTCTGCCAACAGCTGTTTTTAACAGAACGAAGGTTTTCGAGGCCTTCCCTTTGTTGGTGCTGGAGCTATTTTAAGAGTTGACCGGGTCAATAAATTTTTGTTTTGTTTTGTTTGTTTTCTAGTGGAAAGAGAGAGAAGTTGAAGTTAGTGAGCATTTATTGAGCTGCCACATGGCGTTTTCTTAGTGGTGTGTATTGCCTATATAAAGGCTTGTTTGTTGTACAAAAAGAGAGAGGTTGAAAGTGTAAAAAGCTTTTCTCATTTTAACTCCCGCAGGAGAGAATATAGAGAGAGAGAGAGAGAGGCGGAGAGAGTAGTGAGAGAGTTTAGTGAGAGAGTTATTTTATTCTCCTATAAAAGTTCCCGCAGGAACTGTTCTCCTCCCGCTGCACACGACAGGAGGTCTCGCCGAGCTGGGCTTTCGCATAACCGCACCCGCCAGGAGAAACCCACCTCGCCGGAGGTCTCGCCCACGCAGCTCGCCGGAGTGCATTGCAGCTCGCCGACATACCCCGCCAAGGTCGATCTCGCCAAGGTCTCGCGGGTTGCCGTCACCGCCTCCGACAAGCCCTCGCACTCGCCAAGCTCGCGCGCCAAGACCTGGATCTCGCACTGTTGGAGCTCGCAAGAGAGGCGCTCTCGCTGGAGGAGCTCGCCGGAGTAGGTCTCGCCGGTGTTGATTTTGGTGGGGAGGGAGGAGATCAGGAGAGGTTGTTTTGCGTAGAGGGAGATCAGCGGAACCCATTCACACTTCCGACAAGTGGTATCAGAGGGAGGTTGAATCCCCTGGGAGTTTGCTCGGAAGGTCTTGTGATAAGAAGAGATGGAGATGGGAAGCGGGATGCCGGGGCAGGTCCCCAAGTTGAGCAAAACAAACTATGGAAACTGGAGTATTCAGATGCGAGTGTTGCTCGCCTCTAAAGAGCTATGGGATGTTGTGGAAGAAGGTGTCGAGGTGCTTACTGCCGAAGCAGAAGCCGCGTTGACTAACGCTCAAAGGATGGCGGTTAGAGAAACCAAGAAGAAGGACAAGAAGGCGTTGTTCATCTTGTACCAAGGGGTGGATGAAGCTACGTTTGAAAAGATCTCGGACGCCGAGACTTCGAAGGAAGCTTGGGAGATTTTGCAGCGCTCCATGCAAGGAGTAGACAAGGCCAAGAAGGTGAAGTTGCAATCCCTTCGAGCACAATATGAGATGGTGCGGATGCAGAGCTCGGAGAAGGTTGGCGACTATGTGACCCGTCTGCGGACGCTCACAAATGAGATGAAGAGAAACGGGGAGACGATAGACGAGGTCAGCTTCATGGAGAAGCTCCTGCGTTCTATGTCTAAGAAGTTCCGACACGTGGTGGTGGCCATCGAAGAATCGAAGGACCTCACAGTGATGACGGCAGATGAACTGATAGGCTCGCTACAAGCACATGAGTATCGGATGGTGCAAGATGAGGAGGAGTCGAGTGGCTTGGGGAAAGCACTTCAGACTCAACTCAATTTTGGAGAAAGTTCAGGAAGAGGAGGAGGCCAGCGTGGTCGAGGCTACCAAGGCAGAGGTAGAGGAGGAAGAGGTGGAAGAGATTTTGGAAGAAATCAGTTCAACCAGGGAGCGGTAGAGCAACATCATGGTTGGAGGCAAGATGCAGGAGGTAGAGGAAGAGGCCAAGGTAGAGGTCAAGGCAGAGGACAGGGAAGAGACCAGGGAAGAAGTCAAAGAGGAAGAAGAGATATGTCCCAAACTCAATGTTACAACTGTAACAAGTTTGGACATATGAGTTACGACTGCTGGGCTCCCAGGAAAGGTGGTGAAGCCAACCACTATGCGGAGGCTAGCAACACGGGTGGAGACCCGATGATGTTCCTTACTATCCAAGGCGATGCAGGAGGGAGGAATGGAGTGTGGTACCTAGATACTGGAGCAAGTAACCACATGTGTGGTGATAAGGAGCTATTCACCAGCCTTGAGCCGAATGGAGGAGATGTCAGTTTTGGCGACGCCTCGAAGATCTCTGTGGAAGGAAGAGGAGTGATCGCGGTGACGATGAATGGGAAGGAGGTGCTCATCAACGACGTCTTCTATGTACCGGGCTTGAGGAGTAACATCCTAAGTCTTGGACAGCTGGTGGAGAAGGGCTATCGCGTCCTGTTGAGGGATAGCACCTTAGCGATGAAGGATAGCCAAGGAAGAGAGGTGGTAAGAGTGAAGATGGCGACGAACCGCCTCTTCCCTCTAAGTTTGGATGCCAAGGAGACGGCATGTCTTGCGAAGACAGGAGAAGAGGAGGAAGCTTGGTTGTGGCACCACCGGATGGGGCATCTGGGGTTTACAGGCCTGAAGCTGTTGTCTGGATCCAAGATGGTGGAAGGACTGCCTATGATCACACCTCCTCAAAGGGTCTGTGAGGCATGCACGAAGGGGAAGCAAAGAAGGGATACATTTGAAGGTGGCAAGTCTCGGAGAGCTACAAGGCAACTGGAGCTAGTCCATTCGGATATTGCTGGTCCGTTTGAGACCACTTCAATAGGTGGAAGCAGATACTACATCACGTTCACCGACGACTTCAGTAGGAAGTGTTGGGTATACTTTCTGAAGGAGAAGGCAGAGGCTCTGGACAAGTTCCAAGAGTTCAAGGCGATGGCTGAGAAGGAAGTTGGGCAATCACTGAAGGTGCTCCGGACAGATAGAGGAGGGGAGTACACCTCTAGGCTGTTTGATGACTACTGCAGAGAATGAGGGATCTCACACCAGCTGACGGCGGCGTACTCGCCTCAACAAAACGGAGTGGCGGAAAGGAAGAACCTAACCATTATGAACATGGCGAGGAGCATGGTGAAGGGCAAGGGGTTGCCAAAGAAGTACTGGGCGGAAGCAGTACAAGTAGCGGTGTACTTGCTAAACCGTTGCCCAACCAAGAGTGTGAAGTACAAGACACCGTTTGAAGCTTGGTGTGGGAGGAAGCCCAGTGTGAAGCACCTGAGGGTCTTCGGGTGTGTAGCTTACGCTCACATCCCGGACCAGAGGAGGAGGAAGCTGGACGATAGAAGTGAGAAGTGCATTTTTGTAGGCTACGCTCCTGCGAGCAAGGCTTACAAGCTGTACAACCCGGAGACGGAGAAGGTCATTATCTCACGAGATGTGGTGTTTGAAGAAGGAAGCTGCTGGAGCTGGAATGAGGAGGTGAAGAACACCAAGGGGATGTTCTACGAGGATGATGAGGAAGAAGGTGGAAAAGAGGCTGAAGCGGAGATGGGTGGAGCTGAGCCACCATCACCACCTAGCGGAGGTTCAGGGGGAGCTCTCACCCCTTACTCAAGTGGAGCAAGTTCGAGCAGAGGAGGATCCGGTGGAGCAAGTACCAGTGGAACTAAGGATGATCGTCCTCACCCTCGGACTAGGAGGTTGGAGGAGATCTATGAAGAGACGGCTGCAACCCATAACAACTTTTCTTTATACTGTTTGCTTGCAGATGTTGAGCCGTGCTCCTACGATGAAGCTGCGAAGGAGAAAAGCTGGAGGAAGGCGATGGATGCGGAGGTCGCCTCCATCAAGAAGAACGATACCTGGAAGCTGGTAGATGCACCTGCAGGCCACAAACCCCTCGGGGTGAAGTGGGTGTATAAGGTGAAGAAAAATAAAGATGGGGGCGTGGAGAAGCACAAGGCGAGGCTAGTCGTGAAGGGCTACCGCCAAGTTCAGGGAGTGAACTATGATGAAGTCTTCGCACCGGTAGCGCGGATAGATACCATCCGGCTGATCATCGCGCTAGCCGCACATCACGGGTGGAAGATAATGCAGATGGACGTGGTCTCTGCTTATTTGAATGGCTACCTGGAGGAGGATGTGCACATCGAGCAGCCTCCAGGGTACGTGGTGAAAGGGCAGGAGAGAAAAGTCTGCAAGCTTGACAAGGCACTCTACGGGCTGAAGCAGGGAGCTAGAGCTTGGAACGGCAGGATAGATGCTTACTTACAGAAGCATGGCTATCAGAAGAGCCCGCATGAGTACGCACTCTACACCAAGGTAGACAAGGATGGAGGCATGATGATTATCTGCCTATACGTGGATGACATAATCTTCACAGGGAACAATGCTGGGATGTATGAAGAGTTCCGGGGTATGATGAAGAGAGAGTTCGAAATGACAGACTTGGGTGAGCTGAGCTACTTTCTGGGAGTAGAAGTACAACAGAGAGAAGATGGGATCTTCATCGCGCAGAAGAAATACGCGGAGGAGATCTTTAAGAAGTTTAGGATGGAGAATAGTAAGCCTATCTCCACTCCTGCTGATCCCGGAACGAAGTTGAGAAAGGACTCGAAGGAGGAAGGAGTTGACCCAACCATGTTCAAGAGTCTGGTTGGGAGTCTAAGGTATCTGACTTTCACCAGACCGGACATCATGTATGCGGTGGGGGTCGTGAGCAGGTACATGGAAGAGCCCAAGCAGGACCACTTCACTGCAGCGAAGAGGATCCTGAGGTATGTGAACGGGACTCAGGACCAAGGCTTGATGTACTCATCTGGAGGAGAGTTGAAGCTAGTCGGCTACTCGGATAGCGACTATGGAGGAGATGTGAACGACCGGAAGAGTACTTCCGGGTATGCGTTCAACATGGGAACCGCGGCGTTCTCATGGAGTTCTAAGAAGCAGGCTACTATAGCCTTATCATCTTGCGAGGCGGAGTACATAGCGGCGGCGGCATGCGCTTGCCAAGCCATCTGGCTAAGGAACCTTCTGGAGGAACTACATCATGTGCAGGATGGCCCAACGACAGTGTTAGTGGATAACATGTCCGCCATCCAGCTTGCAAAGAACCCGGTGCTGCATGGGAGAAGTAAGCATATCGAGACGAGGTATCACTTCCTCCGTGAACACGTGGAGCAGAAGACTGTGGAGGTGGTGTATTGCCCAACCGGAGAGCAGGTTGCGGACATCTTCACTAAAGCATTAAAAGTAGAGACGTTCTTGAAGCTGAAAAGCAAACTCGGCATGGTCTGCCAAGTTTGAGGGGGAGTTTGCTGGAGCTATTTTAAGAGTTGACCGGGTCAATAAATTTTTGTTTTGTTTTGTTTGTTTTCTAGTGGAAAGAGAGAGAAGTTGAAGTTAGTGAGCATTTATTGAGCTGCCACATGGCGTTTTCTTAGTGGTGTGTATTGCCTATATAAAGGCTTGTTTGTTGTACAAAAAGAGAGAGGTTGAAAGTGTGAAAAGCTTTTCTCATTTTAACTCCCGCAGGAGAGAATATAGAGAGAGAGAGAGGCGGAGAGAGTAGTGAGAGAGTTTAGTGAGAGAGTTATTTTATTCTCCTATAAAAGTTCCCGCAGGAACTGTTCTCCTCCCGCTGCACACGACAGGAGGTCTCGCCGAGCTGGGCTTTCGCATAACCGCACCCGCCAGGAGAAAACCACCTCGTCGGAGGTCTCGCCCACGCAGCTCGCCGGAGTGCATTGCAGCTCGCCGACATACCCCGCCAAGGTCGATCTCGCCAAGGTCTCGCGGGTTGCCGTCACCGCCTCCGACAAGCCCTCGCACTCGCCAAGCTCGCGCGCCAAGACCTGGATCTCGCACTGTTGGAGCTCGCAAGAGAGGCGCTCTCGCTGGAGGAGCTCGCCGGAGTAGGTCTCGCCGGTGTTGATTTTGGTGGGGAGGGAGGAGATCAGGAGAGGTTGTTTTGCGTAGAGGGAGATCAGCGGAACCCATTCACACTTCCGACAGTTGGAAGCGATACAAGCGAGTACACCACGTGAACAATCCGGCGAGTACACAGCCCGGTGAATACACGGACCGGCGAGCTCCACAGCTCCGGCGAGTACACGGCCCAGCGAGTTCCGGCGAGACCACTTTAGCGCGATCTCCACGGGCTGTTCCTGCGAGAACACAACCTCCGGCGAGGTGACCAAACCACGTGCGGCAAGACGGGGTCGGCGAGAGCTCCCGGCGAGACACTTCCGGTGAGAAGGTCTCGTGTGCGAACTTCTCCGGCGAGGGCGAGCTCCCGGCAAATACGAGCTCTCGGCGAAGTTGACCGCGGGTGCGGGCTTCAGCGCGTGAGGCGGGGGAGGAAAAAAAACAGGAGTTATTTCCTGCAGGAAATAACTCTCCTCACTCTAGCTCTCTCACAACTCTCTCTCTCTCTCTCTATTTCTCTCTATCTCTCTCTAACCGACCAGTGGAAAACAACTCCCTTTTTAACAATTTTCTATATCATCATATCTCAAACTACAAGCCTTTATATAGGCTACTCCAACCAACAAAGTTGCGACACTTGGCATGCACAATAAATGTCAATCACATCACCCTCTCTCTCCACTAAAATAAGCATAAAACATACAAATATAAAGGTAAATATATTTATATGTGAGATGTTGACCAAGTCAACTCTGATTCTAACAAACTCCCCCTCAAACTTGGCAGCACATGCCGAGTTTGCCTTTGAGCCGTAGGAACGTCTCCACCTTCAAAGCCTTGGTGAAAATATCCGCAACCTGCTCACCGGTGGGGCAATACACAACTTCCACTGACTTCTGCTCCACCTGCTCGCGAAGGAAGTGGTACCTCGTCTCGATATGCTTGCTTCTCCCATGCAGCACCGGGTTCTTTGCAAGCTGGATGGCGGACATGTTATCCACTAACACTGTCGTTGGGCCATCCTGCACATGATGTAGTTCCTCCAGAAGGTTTCTTAGCCAGATGGCTTGACAAGCGCATGCCGCCGCCGCTATGTACTCCGCCTCGCAAGATGATAAGGCTATAGTAGCCTGCTTCTTAGAACTCCATGAGAACGCCGCGGTTCCCATGTTGAACGCATACCCGGAAGTGCTCTTCCGGTCGTTCACATCTCCTCCATAGTCGCTATCCGAGTAGCCGACTAGCTTCAACTCTCCTCCAGATGAGTACATCAAGCCTTGGTCCCGAGTCCCGTTCACATACCTCAGGATCCTCTTCGCTGCAGTGAAGTGGTCCTGCTTGGGCTCTTCCATGTACCTGCTCACGACCCCCACCGCATACATGATGTCCGGTCTGGTGAAAGTCAGATACCTTAGACTCCCAACCAGACTCTTGAACATGGTTGGGTCAACTCCTTCCTCCTTCGAGTCCTTTCTCAACTTTGTTCCGGGATCAGCAGGAGTGGAGATAGGCTTACTATTCTCCATCCTAAACTTCTTCAAGATCTCCTCCGCGTATTTCTTTTGCGCGATGAATATCACATCTTCTCTCTGATGTACCTCAACTCCCAAGAAGTAGCTCAACTTTCCCAAGTCCGTCATCTCGAACTCCTCCTTCATCAGCCTCTTGAATTCTTCGAACATCGCAGGGTTGCTCCCGGTGAATATTATGTCATCCACGTATAGGCATAGGATCATGATATCCCCGTTATTCTCCACCTTCATGTAGAGAGCATACTCATATGGGCACTTCGCGTAGCCATGCTTTTGGAGGAATGTATCTATCCTCCCATTCCAAGCTTTTGCCCCTTGCTTCAGCCCGTACAGTGCTTTTCTCAACTTGCACACCTTCTTATCCTGGCCCTTCACAACATACCCCGGAGGCTGCTCAATATACACATCCTCCTCCAGGTAGCCATTCAAGTACGCCGCCACCGCATCCATTTGCATGATTGTCCACCCATAGTGAGCTGCCAGTGCGATGATCAACCTGATGGTGTCAATCCTCGCTACTGGGGCATAGACCTCATCGTAGTCCACTCCTTGGACTTGCATGTAGCCCTTCACAACGAGCCTAGCCTTGTGCTTCTCCACAGCTCCATCCTTGTTCTTCTTAATCTTGTAGACCCACTTCACCCCGAGGGGTTTGTGGCCTGCGGGTGGATCAACCAGCCTCCAAGTGTCATTCTTCTTTATGGAAGCTATCTCGGCATCCATCGCCGTCCTCCAAGATTTCTCCTGGGCAGCTTCGTCGTAGGAGTGCGGCTCGCAATCTGCCAACAAACAATATAAAGAGAAATTGTTAAGTGTCGGTGCCGTCTCCTCGTAAATCTCCTCCAACCTTCTCATCCTAGGTTGAGGACGGTCAGAGCTGCCCCGGCTAGTGCTCGCTCCACTAGGACTTCCTCCGTTTGTACTTGCTGCACTTGAGTAGGGGGTAGAAGCTCCCCCTGAACTCCCACTTGGTGGTGTTGGTGGCTCAGCTCCACCAACCTCAGCTTCCGCTTCATGACCATCTTCCTCCTCATCATCTTCAAAGAACATCCCCTTGGTGCTCCTTGTCTTCTCGTCCCAGCTCCAGCAACTATCTTCTTCAAACACCACGTCCCTTGAGACTATGGCCTTCCCAGTCATCGGGTTGTAAAACTTGTACGCCTTGCTCTCTGGAGCATAGCCCACGAAGATGCACTTCTCGCTCCTGTCATCGAGCTTTTTTCTCCTCTGGTCCGGGATGTGAGCATGAGCTACACACCCGAAGACCCTTATGTGCTTCACACTTGGCTTCCAGCTGCTCCATGCTTCAAACGGCGTCTTGAACTTCACGCTCTTTGTGGGGCACCTGTTCAGTAGGTACACCGCACATTGCACTCCTTCCGCCCAGAACATCTTCGGTAGCCCCTTCTCCTTCACCATGCTCCTCGCCATGTTCATGATGGTGAGATTCTTCCTCTCTGCCACTCCGTTCTGCTGCGGTGAGTACGCCGCCGTCAGCTGGTGTGATATCCCATTCTCCTTGCAGAAACTATCGAACAGCCTCGAGGTGTACTCCCCACCTCAATATGTCCTTAGCACCTTCAATTGTTGCCCACTCTCCTTTTCGGCCATCGCTTTGAACTCCCTGAACTTGTCAAAAGCCTCAGACTTCTCTTTCAGAAAATACACCCAACACTTCCGACTATAGTCATCCGTGAAGGTGATGTAGTACTTGCTTCCGCCTATTGAGGTGGTCTCAAACGGACCCGCAATGTCCGAGTGAACCAGTTCAAGTTGCCGCCTTGCTCTCCAGGACTTCCCTCCTTCGAATGTTTGCCTCTTGAGCTTCCCCTTCGTGCACGCCTCACATACCTTCTGCGGAGGGGAGATCATAGGCAGGTCTGCCACCATCTTGGAGTGGGATAGTAGCTTCAACCCTGTGAAGCCCAAATGCCCCATCCTATGGTGTCATAGCCATGCTTCCTCCTCTTCCTTTGTTCTCGCGAGACAAGCTGTCTCTTGAGCATCCATCTTCAGCGTGAAGAGACGGTTTGCAGTCATCTTCACCTTTACTACCTCCTTCCCTTGATCATTCTTCATTGCCAGGGACCTATCCTTCATCTGCACACAGTATCCTCTCTCCACTAGCTGCCCAATGCTTAAGATGTTGGTTTTCAACCCTGGCACATAGTACACATCATTCAAGTGTACTCTCTCCCCGTTTAGTTTTACTACTACCAGGCCCTTTCCTTCCAAAGAAATCTTCGAAGCATCCCCGAAACTCACTTCACCCCCACTGGGTTCAAGGTTAGAGAACATTTCCTTATCTCCACACATGTGGTTGCTCGCCCCTGTGTCCAGGTACCACACTTCATTCCTTCCTTCTTCCACACCTCGATAGGTTAAGAACATCATTGGGTCTCCACCCCCAACGTTGTTCCCATTGTTCCTAGCCTCCGCATAATGGTTGGCTTCTTCTCTCTTCCTGGGGGCCCAGCAGTCATAGCTCATATGCTCAAATTTGTTACAGTTGTAACACTGTACTTGGGACATATCTCCTCGGCCTCTTCCTCGGCCTCTTCCTCGGCCTCTTCCTCTTCCTTCTTGCCAACCTCCTTGGGGTCGCTCCGCCTCTCTTTGGAAGCCTTGGTTCCTTCCTTGATCTCTACCTCCTCTTCTACCTCGACCTCTGCCTTGGTGACCTCGGCCACGCTGGCCGCTTCCTCTTCCTGAGCTTTCCCCAAAGTTCAACTGGGTCTGGAGTGCTTTTCCCAAGCCACTCGCTTCGTCATCATCCTGCTGCATTCTGTACTCATGAGCTTGCAATGAGCCTACAAGCTCATCTACGGTCATTTGGGTGAGATCCTTCGACTCCTCGATTGCCACCACCACGTGTCGGAACTTCCTTGACATGGCCCTCAGGAGCTTCTCCATGAGACTCACATCATCTATCGTCTCTCCGTTTCTCTTCATCTCGTTTGTGAGCGTCCGCAGACGGGTCACAAAGTCTCCGACCTTCTCCGTGGCCTGCATCCTTAACATTTCATACTCGCCCCGGAGGGACTGCAGCTTCACTTTCTTCGCCTTGTCTACTCCCTGTATGGAGCGTTGCAACACCTCCCATGCTTCTTTTGAGCTTACAGCTTCTGAGATCTTCTCGAACGTAGTTTCATCAACTCCTTGGTATAACGTGAACGGTGCCTTCTTATCTTTCTTTCTTGCTTCCCTTAATGTCGTCTTCTGGGCGTTGGTCAACGCCGCTTCTGCTTCGGCAGTAAGCTCTTCATACCCGTCCTCAACGATCTCCCATAACTCCTTCGATGCTAGTAGCACTTTCATCTGAATGCTCCAATTACCGTAATTGGTCTTTGTCAACTTGGGGACTTGCCCCGGCATGGCTCCTCCAAACTCCATCCCGACTTGTCACTTAACTTTCTGAGCCAACTCCCAGGGGATCGAACCTGCCTCTGATACCAGTTGTTGGAAGCGATACAAGCGAGTACACCACGTGAACAATCCGGCAAGTACACAGCCCGGCGAATACACTGACCGGCGAGCTCCACAGCTCCGGCAAGTACACGGCCCAGCGAGTTCCGGCGAGACCACTTTAGCGCGATCTCCACGGGCTGTTCCTGCGAGAACACAACCTCCGGCGAGGTGACCAAACCACGTGCGGCAAGACGGGGTCGGCGAGAGCTCCCGGCGAGACACTTCCGGTGAGAAGGTCTCGTGTGCGAACTTCTCCGGCGAGGGCGAGCTCCCGGCAAATGCGAGCTCTCGGCGAAGTTGACCGCGGGTGCGGGCTTCAGCGCGTGAGGCGGGGGAGGAAAAAAACAGGAGTTATTTCCTGCAGGAAATAACTCTCCTCACTCTAGCTCTCTCACAACTCTCTCTCTCTCTCTCTATTTCTCTCTATCTCTCTCTAACCGACCAGTGGAAAACAACTCCCTTTTTAACAATTTTCTATATCATCATATCTCAAACTACAAGCCTTTATATAGGTTACTCCAACCAACAAAGTTGCGACACTTAGCATGCACAATAAATGTCAATCACATCACCCTCTCTCTCCACTAAAATAAGCATAAAACATACAAATATAAAGATAAATATATTTATATGTGAGATGTTGACCAAGTCAACTCTGATTCTAACACCCTTCTCCATTTCTGCTCGTCGTCGGCCTTCTGCTCCATTTCAAAAGTGTGCTTCTTCTTCCTGAATAATAAGATTTCTAGATTTGGTTTATAGTTTCTCCTGTGATTACTTTAGTCCATGAGTTTTCTACATCTTCCTATCATTTTCAGTACTTGCTCGATTAGTTTTCTTTTTCCATGAGTTTCTGCTGCCATTTCTTCCTTCCATTTCGTTCACAAATCAGGAAAAAATGGATTGAAGAATAATCTAGATCTCGTAGTTGGCTTCGCAAGCCAAATGATGGGCATGAAGTCTCATTTATATATGAATGAGTGTGCACTTAACAATCTCCCCCATGATCCCTCCTATTGTGGCGATCATAAGTTTGACGAGTCAACCCACTCCCCGATGATCTCCATCACAATAGGAGAGATCATGGTGGCCTCCCACACAACTACCGCCTGCCGCCGCCGCCCGCTGCCACCGCCAGCCCGCCTGGCGTCGCCGCCCACCGGCCCTCGCCCGCCGCCTCCATCCGTCGTCGTCCGATCTACAAGTTACCACTCACTAAACCACCAAGTTAGTGGGAGGGGGGGGCTCCATAACCACCTCCTAGAGGCTATAAAAGGAGTCCCAGAGCTCCTCATTTCTCACCTGTTTGCTCCAGAGTATTCTTCTTCCTCAGGCCAGAGCTCTGTCGAACTCCTCCCTCTGGTCACCTTCAAGCCGTCTACGAGTCAAGTCCCCAAGTGCGTGGAGAAGGGAAGAAGACAACCTATGCCGGCACTCAAACACGCCAGCCGCCAAGTTTGCATCTATCACTCCCTCGGCGCAACCTGTTGTCCGTCGCAAGTCAGAAATTCTCTCTCACCTCCAAGTTGTAACGAGCAGCGGCCTTTCACCCTCGATTCTCTAAACACATTGTAACCACAACCTGATAGTGGACTTTGACTGGCACAGATCCAACCACGTGGTTTTTTACCTGGGTTAGAGGTTTTTCTATGTTAAAACCTATTGTGTCAACTCTCTCTTTTCATTGACTGTGTGCGCGCTCGACCGTCCCGAGAGCTAAGGCGGTCCTGTTTATTCCGGTCCAACCGGGACGCTGAGTTAGTCTGCAACAGTTTGACGTCGTCTATGAGAACCACGATTCCCAACATCCTTCAGAAGCCAAGACCTCTCTCCTTGCAACATCCAAGCTCCGCTTCAATGGCGAAAAAAAACGCACGTGATGCTGAAGGATTCGTCCCCGGTGGATGCACTAAATTGGCACACACCTGCTCACTTGAGAGCGTACCATTGGACGCAGAACCTGCATTCACACCTGTTACCGCCCCCGAGAGGCGTGTTCGTCGGATGGAGGAGCAGCAGACCGAAATGCTCACCCTGCTCAGAAATTTAGCAGCACCCCCGCTCCTCCTCTACCACCAGCATCAAACATTCCCCTGCCTCTGTCAAATCATGACCCGTCGCAAGAAGTTCCGCAAAGAGAAGAACAAACTCTCGTAGGACAAGAGGAATGACGTCAGGCTGAGCGACGTAGTTACAACCGTCGACGTGACCCTCCAAGGAATGGGGGGCAACATCCACTTCAAGAATACTCCCCTCTGAATACCACCTGCACTAACTTGATGTACGCAATTCAGAATGATCTGGCAATCGACCGGCCAAGAATTCCATAGCCATTCAAGCAAGCTGATTCACCGCCATCAGAAGAACTCTCCGCCTCAAGCAGACATTGCGTGCAAAAGGAGAATGACATAGAGAGAAGGAATTCTCAAGTACAAATAGCTCCCCCACACCCGCAGCATTATTCCAAGAGATGCATGATCGCCATCTCTCCAATCCTCATTATGAAGAGAACTTTGGAAACATGATGGGTCTCGATGCCACAACCAAGAAGCAGGGACTAAGTGAATATCTACCCAACTACAACTCACTTGACTCTTGGGCAGGACCAGATTCGGAAGATGGCTTTGAAATCCACAGTTTCAGCAGAACCGACAACCCGCTGGCACACGTGAGGTGCTTCGAAGCTATCATGCACGCTCGCAACGCTTCAGATTAACTGTAACATCCCTCAGACTTCTAGACACCTATGATGGTTTTGTCATGACTAGGTCATGACAAAACCCTGGGAATCACTAAAGGATCTAGTGACACCCAATGTAACACCCCAAAAGTACGGGCTAAGAGTCGAGCAGAGCTCGACGAAAAATCGTCGAGCAGAGCTCGACGAAATCGTCGTGCAGATCAGGCCCTTAGCATTTTGGGAGGAGAGCATTCACGGCCTAGGGAGACCAAGAGCCCCTCTCTCCTTTTTCCAAAGCATTGTTCCAAATCCCCATTCAGTGTAGAGAAGGCCAGGGGTCATTTTGGTGGCTGTTCAATGGCCGGTACAGTGTATTCACCCGTGGTTGAAAATGCCATTAGTGGCCATTAATGGAGCCATGAAGAAATACCCCTCCCCTCCCCCTTTCTGTTTCCTTTAAAAGCTTCACTGGGCAAGAAGGGGTCGTTTCCACCCTTTCCCCAGCGGTTTCAAGCTACTTGGCTGTGTTGTTGCAGAATCCCGATTGCCTCCACCACCGGCCATGGAACACCAACACCAAACTCGTCGGCAAGCATGATTGAAGGTCTATTTCTCCCTTCTCCCTCGGTTCTAGGATCCTAGATCAAATAGGAGAGATATTGGGCTCAATTGAGCCCGATCCAGTGAGCTTTTTACTAAAATTTTCGGGCTTTTCTCACCTCTTGGGTTCACCGGAAACAACCTCTCCGGCGACCGTGCCGCCGCCTGGCGATAGCCACCACCTCAACGAAGGTGGTGGTGGTGGTGGCCGGCCGGGGAGATGGCCGGGTGGCCGGCAGCAGCACTTGGAAAAGACTCCAGGACGAGGCAATCTCGCCTTCGATTTTAATCTTAGGATTAATTAATTTCATTCATTTGGTTTTTGTCACACATATTATAGTAAAAGTTTCTATTTAATAAAAATATTTAGGTGCTTTAACAGAAAAAGTTGGCAACACGAAAGTTGTAACCCTTGAGGTCTACTTTAATTTAAAATTTGTTTCAACCATTTTGGCTTAGTGGTTTGACCCCAGCACCCAAAATGGTGCTGTCTATACTTAGAGCTAGTCAGAAATTAAAATAGGTGACCCCACATAACCACATGTCCAAGTGACCTGAAATTTGGGCAGAGAGTCAATCTCATCTATACCCAGGACATATCCAAAAATGAGAATTTTTGGAGAAATTTTTTGTATAGTTTTGGTAACAATTTAATAATCTTTATGTAGTTTAAATAAGGGCCTAATGACATCATCAACCCCCAAAAATTTGGTGGGTGGTCTTAAGGGTCACCATGAGTCACTGGTTAAAATCTCAACCCATTTGAGTATGATTTGACTGGGTTTTGATGTGACTAAGGTTTGGGCCCTTAAGGGTAAGTTTAGGGTTTAGGATTCTTGGGGCATGAAGGGACCAATCCTCACCCAAATGGGTTGGCACTCTGGCCAGAGTCCTAAGGTCAGTAGGGACACTCTCTCTTAGAGTTTGAGATGAGTTAGGGTGGTTGAGACCTAGTGCCCTAGTTCAAGCCATGGATTGAGCCTGTTAGTGTTTGTGAAGGACCTAGGGTGTTTAGGCTTTATTTGGGCTTGGGGTTTACCCCATGGGTTTCTAGGGTGGATTAATGTCATAAGAAGGAATATGGTAGTATTTGGACACATGCACTTCATGTAAATCACTTGGAAATTATTTAGGTCTATACACCTTAAGGAATAAATAAAGGGTCTTATGACTTTGGATCCTTATGAAATTTTGGTAAAAGTAATTTTATAGTGTTATTGACCTCTGAGATTTATTATAGGATGTTTAGAAAACAGTAATCATACTTGTAGGTATAATCTCCACCTTGCCCTTTTTGGATGATTTTGACGTAACCATGGTTAGATTAACTTAGAATGATATGAAACTCTGACAAAGTTAATTAAATATCATTTAGAGCCACTAGTAAATTATTTGGATCATTTGGGCATTTTCTCTTAATACTTCATATGTAAAGTAAACTAGTGCACCATGTTTTGAGAAATAGATAATAAATAGTATACCTTGCTGTAAAATTGTGTTACTTGGCCAGAGAACATGGCATAATGAAGTCTAGAAAATTATCACATATCATTTGGATGAGTTTATAACAATGTTTCTTCACAAGTGCACTTTAATGGAATTATTGGAAGTATTTTTATTCATGGCTCACTGACCTTGAAATTGCATGAAACTTAGTCAGTATGGTTTTATGATCATTATAAGGCTCTGAAAATTTTTATATAATTTATGGACTATAATTTATGGTACTCCCTTCATTATCTAAAATTATATGAATTAACTTGAATTAATTATTTAGAGGTTATTACATTTATAAAAGTCCGTGAAATTTGGAATTCACTGGTATTTTGCTATTATTTACTGTTCGAAATTTTTGTGTGGCCATAACTTAAGTAAATCTAGTACCTCATGTTCAAAATTACACATGACCTAACTTTTGGGAAAAATCTAATAAATGCTAAATTAATTAGGAAAATTACAAGTCTTTGGATTTAGGCTAAATGCGTCATGATAGGCCCGCAATAATTATCTTAGGGCATTTGGATGAAAATTTGGAGTATCTCCTGTCATGTACATCATATAGCTTAGGCTGGTCTGCATTTAGTAAAACTGCGGGGATTGTGATAACATGGGGGATCGTCATAGGAAGTACGGAGTATTGAATGCTGATTTGGTAAGTTGAAAAAGTGAGTTTCATTAAGAGTCATGATGCGGGGAATGTTGGGTTGGCTTGTATTAGGTGGTGCTCGGAATTGACGAATGGTCGTCTTTCCTGTAGAGAGAAAGAGAGTTAAAACACACTAGGGTTAGATCCAGTATAATATTAAAAGGGATCAGGAATTGGGTACTAACTAATAATAAATAAGTAACTTGTGAAAGGGAGCTTTGGACTTCAGCTCATCGTAGTTCCTAGTGCTCTCGAGAGCTCTTCAGGGGGAATGCCTTGGGTAGTCCAAGGTTAACGTAAGACGTAGGAATAAATGAAATGGAAGAGTAATTAGAAATACTCTAGGGTTACACTTACACTCACACTCCCCGGTATTGTGGAGTCAGGTTAGGTCTCACGAGAGGTAGGCCCGGTGGTTTTAGTGATGGGTAGGTTAGCCCGGCGAGCCGATGGCTCAGTCGGTGGTTTGACAGACGGGTTAGTCCGGGGAGCCTATGGCTCGGAAGTTCTGGTTTGCATGTGCATAACATAAGATGGTGGGTCTTTGTTACTTGATGGTCGTTCACGCCGACGTCGGTACGATGACTCGGCGAGTGTGGTTCACACATAGTCAAGCAAAGACTGGTGGATTTGTCAGCATGGTACGTAGAGGCTCCGTGGTGTGTTCTTCACGTTGAGGCGTACAAGGGTCTAGGTTGGGTGGCATGAATGCTGACCTAGTAGTGGGGTGACCCGACCCACTGCCTCTGTTTTCCACAGCGCGAGGTACCTGAGAGTTTAGCTAACTCCAAAATAGGGGAACTAAAAGTCTGTGCGCATATAGTCATGTGCGTGAGTTGCATTTGTGTGAACATAGTATTTCAAGGCATAACATAACACTACACTCATACTTGCATATAAACCTAACACCCCATCGTATAAAATTGTATGAGACTTTTTATATGACGGGAGTCTTGCAAAAGACCCCTTAACTTATATGTTTGTATGGACATTCATATAAGTTAAAGTTATTCTTCATTATACTTTGCTCTCTTACTTTCTTTCTTTACTGTCTTACTTTTGATATTATCATATTACTGCTGTACATCTTTATAGTTCTGTTATATCACTGCTAGCTTAGGTCTGTCGCCATGCTTTGACACTTCTCCACCTCAATATCTTCCCTATCCTCCTTCCCGCACGATGCCTAGGAGTCGCGGGGGGGGGGGGGGGGGAGGCGGGGATGGTAGTTGGCTTAGTCTTTTGACTAACGGTCAGTGGACCATTATTTTTCAGGGGCTCCGGATAGGAGATAAGCAATAGTCGGAGATACAACACCAGCAGGGCACGATGCACATGGAGGTGGGCCAGTTTAGCTCGGGTGCACCCACTTCTGGCTCAATGATCAATATCCAACATACGAACATTAAAAGGTCCTTTGGTCAGAGCTGCATACAGGTAAATAAAGATTTTAGCTGATTATGTACACAGATTTACTTGGAAATTGTTCTTTGAAAGCACTTGAGTTCATTAAAGAGGAAGAAGAATTATTACTCAAAAGTTCTCAAATGTCGCATATGCTGAAAGCTGTACATATAGAAAGAGATTTACAATGGGTTTGTCGTGCTCACATGAGCTGTTGCCATACATATTGGAATCAAAACCGCTCCCTCTATGAGTGGTAAATGTACATTGGAAGCAACTGACACTACAAGAAGGAGAGAAAAAATAAAAAAGAGGACATTGATATTAACAACGTAGCTGAAGCCATTCTTATTAAGTTTGTGGGCTCAAGTTTTCAACAAAAAAGGCAATGAAAAGAAAACTCCACGAATTTGTTGATCCCTCATGTAGCAAAACAGTTGAGCTTTTGGTGCCGATTCGTCTAAAAGGAAGACCAAAAGGGAGTTTATCTCAGTCGCGGTGTGGATAACATTGCGCAGTGCTTTTAACAATATGCGGAAAAGTGCGGTGCGTTTAACAATGCTGTGTGATTAGCCAAAATTGCGATGCTTTTAACAATTTCCTAAAAAAACTATTATTTCCTTATTTTTTTTATTCTCTTAAATTTGATGGCAAAGATTTGGTAAATCTTTCCAAAAAATACTGATTCAGATCGGGACCAATGAATTCAATACATTCTCTCCATTTAGCTTTTTCCAAAACATTCACTCCACCGAGAATAAAAATCTAGCAATTTTCAAAATTGCTCGTTTTTATATTTGCAATATCAACATGTACTACTCTGAGAGAGAAATCACAAATAGAAAATAGATGAAAGTAAATACAATCTCTACAGAGATAAAATAAGGGTGCTGATATTTGCAGACCCATAATCGATATTTGCAGTCCTTGGATATTTGCAACCCCCAAATCGATATTTGCAGGCCCAAAGGATATTTGCAGTCCTTTTAAAGAAAATTAAAATTTATTTTCTTTAATTTTTTTTCCTTCTACTAATTAATAATATGAAATAAACCAAAAAAATACAAATATATCATTGAAACAAAATCTAAATTTTATCTTTCAAATTTTTTTTTGAAAATTTAAAATGACATTTCGAATTGTTGTCAATTCCCATTGAAAATCTTGAATTGATTTTAGTGATACTGGATTGATAAATAAGACTTTTGCGCCCTGTAAGACCACAACTATTTTGAGTTTTCTCTCTCATGCTTGATGTCACCAGTTAGAAACCACTCATCTATATTATATGGTACATCTGCATATTCATTTATATATCGGCATAATTTTTAGTTTATATGCAAAAATATAATTGAAAAATGAATAAAAATGAGTGGATCATAATTTTTAATACGAATGGAGGGATATTTCTCCTTCCAGATGAAAAACTGGCGGCGGTGGCGGTGGGATCTCTTGGCTTGCAATCGGCGGCAGAATCGTGAATCCCGACCAGACGGGAGAAAGGCAGCGGCGTACGACGTGAATTCCGTCGGCAAAAAACGAGAACAGTAAACGGTTACAGGATGCTAAACATGAGCGACGGGGGGGGGGGGGGGGGGGGGATTACTTCGAGAATGTAAAAGTCGCTCGAAACATCCGAGTGGTGATCAAAGTGGAATCTCCTACCTGTTGCCCCTAGGTGGGTATAAATATGCAAACCAAAAGAGTTTCTACAGGTATCGGATTTACACGTGTCTGAACTGACCCGTTATGCCTCCGAACCCGTTATTCGTCCAAATATACACTAACATATTTATCAGCATCTACACAAATGCTTAAAACTCATGCACAATTACTCTAAGGATTTCATGGAAGAAAGATCATTCGACATCTCAGATATAAAGTACTTGTTTTAGGGCGCTGATATTTGCAGGCCTAAAAAGGATATTTGCAGACCCATTTTTTAAAAATTCACCTAATTTATAACCTAAATAAAAGATCCTAATTGCAGCTCCGTCTATGCCCATTTCACGATTTCTCCTCTGCACGTCCGACTTGAACTCCCGATGCCTCCCAGAGAGTTTTGAAACCAAGCTTTTAAAAACCGGACCGGATCGGACCGGTCCAACCGGTCGGGCCGCTGGCCGGACAACTGCCCGGTCCGGTCAAGACTAGTGACCCGGCAGAACAAAGGACCGCCCAAGAACTGAAAAACCGGGCGGGCGGGCCGGTGAGCCGGGAACGGGGCACGGGTTTACCAAACCGGGCGGGCCAAGGAGAATAATTTAATATCCAAAATGTTGGGGGTGTGAGATTCGAACCCCGGCCAACTATAAATCTGTCACAGTGTTGGACCACCAAGCCAATTGGCTTTTCTGATTTGTTATTAAAATATATTATATACATATACATATTAACATAAATATAAAATAAATTAATATTTCACTCTCACACGTATTAAAAATTATGACCCGGTCGTTGTTGTTGATCGTTCCCGTTGTCTGGAATAGGGAAGATCCCGTCGGCTCCGCTCAGGAAGAGGTAGTGGGATCCAGATCGGGAAAGACGAAGAACTTGCGTCGTCGCCGTTAGTGATCGATCGGAAAGGAAGAAACATCTCCTGCGTCCAGTGTCTGCCGGCGTCGTTCTGCGTTCGACGATTTCCCAGACGATCGGCGAATTGCTAGCTGTTCTGCATTCAACGAATTTCCAGCCGTTCGAAGAATCGCTAGCCGTTCTGCGTTCGACGAATTCCCAGCCGATCGACGAATTCCCGCCTATCGACGAATTCCCACTGCTCGATGAATTCCCGCTGCTCGACGAACCCTGCTGCTCGACAATTCCAGCTGCAAGGCATTGAGTCCAGCCTTTTGGCATTGAGTGCAGTCCGTTGGCATTGAGTCAGTTTCCAGGCGTTGAGTGGTGACCTCCCGGCGTCAACAACGTTGAGTCTAGCCTCCAAGCGTTGAGACCAAACTCCAGGCATTGAGTCCACGTCCAATCGTTGAGTCCAGCCGTTAGGCGTCGAGTGGACCTTGTCTGGCGTGGAGTGGACCTTGTTTAGCCTCGAGTGGCATGTTTGGTGTAGAGTTGCCTTGCTTGGCGTTGAGTGCTGCTATTTGGCTCTGGGTGGACCATTTTTTGATTTCCTCTGTCTATTATCATCAAAATGATGAAAGGGGGAAATTTTTCGTCTCCGATGTCGATGCTCAAGTTAGAAAAATTCACTGCAACCGAGTTCAATGACTGAAAGCTAAATACCCAGTTTGGGATGAAGTATCTGAATGTGTTCTACACCGTTCAGTCCGACCGTGCTGAAGTTTCTGGGACTGATGAAGAAGCTCAGTGGGTTGCTGATGAAGACTTCTACATGGATTACCTGCTGAACTGCTTATCTTCTAGCATGGCCAAGACAAACATTAAGATGGGCTCTGCTAAGGAGATATGGGAGGCTCTGGAGGAGCACTTCAGGCAGGAGGATGACCTATCGAAAGCACACCTGGTGGACAAGTTTCATTCCTTCACGTTTGACGAGGAGAAAACCATTCTCCCTCATGTATCTCCTTTTGAAAACTTAGTCGATTCTTTGCACAGTGAGAATATCTCTCTGCCCAATAGTTTTGTTGCGTGCACAATTGTGTATAAGTTTCCTTCCACGTAGTACAGTTTCAAAATTGAAATGTACCGTAAGAAGATGCAAGTTGGTCTAAATGACCTCAAGCGATTCATTCGCATTGAGGATGAAAATAGTACTTGACACGCTTTAGAAACTATTAACAAGCAGAAGGCTGCGGCTAACATGGTCCTCAGTTCTAAACGTGTGCCGAATCCTAAGAGGGCCAGACCCTCCCATGGTAGCTCCCAAGTTACAGGCCCTAACAAACGCACTAAAAAGTTCAAGGGCAAGTGTTTTAACTGCAACAAGTGGGGGCACAGTGCATCTGATTGTAGACTTCCTAAATGGGAAAGAACCAAAGCACAATAGGATGACAACCAAGCCAATATGGTTAGCCAAGCTGAGCCTTTCAACTTTGTTGCGATGGTCGAAAATGCTAAGGCCAGCACAGAGTGGTACTTGGATTCAGGGGCGACGTGTCACGTTTGCAACAATTATGCTCTTATGACATGACTCACTAATATGATAGAGTCTGTGACGGTGTCCAATGACGAGACAGCTGGCGTGCTGAAGGTGGGGAACACAACCTTGCTGCTATCCTCAGGCAAGTCTTTAATTTTAATGAACGTTAAATTTATTTCTTCATTAACTGCTAACTTAGTGTCTATTAGTTTATTGTGTGATGCTGATATGTTATTTACTTTTTGCAGCGGTAGAGTAACAATGTTAGTTAACTTACACTATTTTGGATGTGCATACGTCCAAAATAGGATGTACCGACTAAGTCTTAGAAACGAATTAGTTCAACAAGTTCAAACAAAATTAGTTAGCCCTGAGACTCTACATGAGAGACTAGGACACGTGAACTATAGGAAAATATTCCAAATAGCTAGAACTCACCAGATCATATTAGACACTAAGTCACTACCTGAGAAATGTGACGTGTGTGCTCAGACTAAGATCACTAGGAAATCTTTTAGTGCGGTTACTAGGAGCACAACACCCCTAGAGCTTATACATTCCAATATATATAACTTTAAAAGTTTTGTCACTAGTGGAGGAAAGAAGTATATGATCACATTTATAGATAACTGCTCTAGGTTCTGTCTTATCTATCTTATTAAAACTAAAGATGAAGCGTTTGAAAAGTTTTGTATTTTCAAAAACAGGGTAGAGAACCAACTAGACATGAGAATAAAGATGTTTAGAAGTAATAGAGGAGGAGAATATGTGTCTAGTGAGTTCAGCTGTTTCCTTGCCTCTCAAGGCATCGTAGCAGAAACCACTGCTCCTTACTCACCCCAATCAAATGGTATAGCCGAGAGAAAGAATAGAACATTAACAAAGATGTTGAATTCTATGCTCCTTACTGCTGACATGCCTACTGCCTATTGGGGAGAAGCAGTTTTGACTGCAAACAACATTCTAAACAAAGTCCCTCATGCTAAGTTAGAGGTCACACCCTACGAGCTTTGGTTTAAGAGACCCCTAACATTAACTAACCTTAAGACCTGGGGCTGCATAGCCTATGTCAGGGTATTTGACCCTAGACGGTCTAAACTTGGACCTAGGACCAACACACGTGTCTACTTAGGTTGTACTGAAGATAGTGCTGCAGATAGATTATTAGACCTGTCTAATAATATAATTATTGAATCTTGGGATGCTGTGTTCTTTGAGGATAAGTTCCTAAAGGAAACGAACCTGACAATCTCAGGTATGCAAACAACTATTACTGAGGAAGAACCTGAATCAGTACCGAGCACCTCCTATTCAGTTCCGATAGATAATAATGTCCTAGAGTCTAGAAGGACTTCGATGAGAGAGCGAACTCTCAGAACCTTTGGTAGTGACTTTGTCACTTACCACGTTGAGGCCGATCCATCCACCTATAAGGACGCGATGAGATCAAGAGATTTACTACTCCGGAAAGAAAGCCATTGATGAAGAGATGAACTCTTTGCTTCAGAATAACACATGTACATTGGTTGATAAGTCAAAAGGGGCTAAAGCTATAGGGTCTAATTGGGTTCTGAAAAAGAAGCTCAACTCTGATGGTAGCGTAACTAATTATAAAGCATGTCTGGTGGCTAAAGATTTCACACAAGTTAGTGGGGTGGATTACTTTGATGTATAGAGCATTTCTGCATGTTAAGTTTATATATAATATAGATATAAACTATTTCCTTGGGAAAAGGGGGACAGTGCACAAATGCTATTTGTGGTAAAGTGCATTGGTCCAACGGACCGCATGGATCAGTTCAATGAATTTTGAGATATGTACACTTTGATATGATGTGGATCGTTAGATCAGTACACTTTACCGTAAAATACATTTATGAACTTAACGCCCCCCCCCCCTCTCTTTCCTATATGGGTATACCCCAAAGGTAAAACTTCTCATGCCAATGTGACCTCCCGCCCTTTCAAAATAATTCCATGCAGCCCCAAAACATTCAATTTTGACTCAGCTGAACGACGTGTGAAGATAACCTCCCCTACACGTCTGGAATTATCACTCTTTTATTTTAGCGATGATTGTTAACCGCAACCCAAAATAAGCTATGCACATCCATTGTTAACCGTAACCCAAAAATTTACCCACATCCCAAAAATTTTAAACCACACCCCATTGTTTCCTGACATCAGTGACGCTCAGTGGTGTGCAGGACTGAGGCGGTGGTGGTGGCGCTGGATCTGATGGTGGTAGTGGTGCTCTGTGGTGCCGGCTCGAGTGTGAGGTGTATTATGATATTTAGTTATATGTCTGCGCGTGTCAGGACCGACTCGGAACAACCCATTGGGTTTCATGTCACTAGAGTGTAACGACTCTACGCTGGAGATACTATATAAGGTCATTCCATATCGATGAACCTTAGTGGACTATCTTGAGCGGAGCCTCAACATTCTCAAGATAATTTTGCTATGGTTTTTCTGCTTGTTCTGACCACCGTCGCTCTCAATTTCTCTTCCTGTCGCGATTTTGCTGCATTACTCTCTATTCGTGAAGCGAATTGGGAGGAAGACATCTCCCCCATTCTTGATCTGTTGTAGCCGCTGACGAGAGGAGTTTCTCCGCTGATCATGTTTTTTCGGGTGATTTCTGGCCCGATCCAGTCTCTGGCTTTTAAGAAAAGGAGAAATCCTGCTACACTCGCGATTCCCCTATGCAGTCGTCGGAAACAAGCGGATCGCTGGTTGTTGCTCTGCTTGTTTAGGAAAGGGCTGCTTTAGATCCGGTCGCCTGGTGTTGATCCGGCCGCCTCCGGTGGAGATCCGACCGCTGCTATTAGATCCGGCCGCCGAAGTCCTTTTTTTCATGCTTCTACTACAGATCGAGATCGAGGTTCTCGCCGTTCTCTCGATCGGAGAGATCTACAGTACTCTGCTGCCTCTTGCGTTTTTTTTATTTTCGACCATCGCTGATTTGGAAGGAGTCGCCGGAAGGAGATCTGTGCCGCTGTTTTCTTCAGCCGCAAGGAATTTTTCTGTTTGCTGGGAAGAGATGGATGCCTCTATCGATAAAAAGGGGTCGATCCAGATCTAATTGATCTGAGTTGTTTTTTTTGTTGCCTGGTTATTGAATCCAGACCTTGAAGGAGGGCCTTCTTTCTACTAATCCCTACCAGATATCATCTCTGCCATCCTTTTGAGGGGATTTGTCCAGAGCATTCAAATCCTGTTGTTGTTGTTGGAGTTTTTTGGTGCTCATAAGTCTTGGACTCATCTCATAGGTCCAAGATCCTTCTATAGCAGGAGAGGAGCAAATTATTTCTCTAGATTGGATTCGAAGATTTTCTGACGTCTTCACACGGCTCAGGTGACTCCGTTCTAGAATTTTTATAAAATTCTGTTTGAATCTAGAACTATGTCGAAGAAAAGCGCGCTCGACACCATAAAACTGCAATCGTTCGACGCCTCCGATTTTCTCAGTTGGAAAATTCAAGTCCAACTAGGAATGAATGAACACGAGATTTTCTATACTGTTCAGAGCGATTTCGCTTCTACCGTCGAGGACATGGACGACTACCAGTGGAATAAGGATGAAGATTTCTGCAGGGATTACCTGTTGAATTCCCTGAATCCCCGTCTCGCGTTGACCTACCACGCTTACAAGTCTGCAAAAGAGATATGAGATTGACTGAACGCACATTTCTAGAAGGAGTAAGGACTGTCAAAGTCGCTCATCGGAGAGATGTTCTTCAACTTTAGATTCAAAGCAAACATGCCTATCACTTCTCAACTCTTAGAGCTGGTCAACGTATGCCAGAAGCTGGATGATGACCATTCGAAGATGGACGACAGCCTTTTTGTGTACATGATTCTGAGTAAGTTGTCTTCTGAGTGGCTCTTCTTCAAGACCGAGATGCACAGACTGAAAGAGAAGATTAGTTTGGACGAACTCAAAAGGTTCATCCATATTGAGGACCAAAACCTTGCTGGGAAAAGCTTGGAGTAGGTTGTGCATGTAACGCCCCCACCTGTCACATGACATATAACGGTGGGTCCGGCCGGGGCCCCACGCCATATCTCACAGACAAGGAATCACGTGTGGAAATCAAAATCGACGCGTATCCTTAACTCATCCATTCTAGCGCAACATTTTTTTGTTAAAATGAACTCCAACCAGAATGTCCACCAATATTATATATATATCACAACACCAGGAATGTATACAACCCACACACCCTGGCCTTATGCCCTTACAGGTTCCTCTTTTACACAACATTCATTTCGTACATCGGCACGCAGGCCGGCCACACATGAAATCCAAACACCACTCTTCGCATGGCCTTCAAAGGCCAACAGCAGCAAGCTAGCCATTCCACTTATTCATTTCAAGCCGCGGCACCTGCAATTCCATATCCAAGCCAACACAGAAAACAAAGTAACAGTCAGCATTTGGCTGACCCATTATAACGACCCTACCCCCTACCCGGGGTAGTGGTTCCTTCCCTGTATACAGTGCTCATCAAGTATCATCAAATAGCATATCTATATCATTCTCTTTATCCCGCTAGCAAACACATGACATCACAAACGCTGGAATCCACCAGACGTTCCGTGCACTCAGGTCACCTTCTTGGCGTACCGGAATCCACCAGTCATACACCGCCGATCCGAGGTTTTAACTTGTTGGTTGACCGGCCCTAGTCCACCAGTCTCGCAAGCTGGCGACATCCCGCCCAACCACACAGAGGTACAACCTCACAACAACAACCAGAGTAGGTCGACCCACAACATGTGGTGTAGCACACCGGGTTTATCCAAGCTCCCCAGGCAATGTCTACCCATCGACCCCCCTCCTAATCCGATCGACCCACACTATGTGGTGCAGCAAGCCGGGTTTAACTCGGCTCCCCAAGCATTGCCACCAATCGACCCCTCTAACTAACTAGATCAACCCACCCTAGTGGTGTAACAGGCCGGGTTTATCACGAGCTCCCCAGACGTGCTACCAATTGATCATATCATAACCAGGAGCTTTGCCAAAGCCTCCTCACAAACAGCATCACATTCATACATGCATCACAACAGAAATCCATTTCCATCTCATCAAATCCACGGAGTCTCCTCCGGTTTACCCATGAACATCACCAATCCAGACTACCGGTCCAGATGGGCTTCACACAGCATGCCTATGTCGTACTCCATATTTCCGGCTCTAGATGCAGACTCAACAAAGGAATCACTTCCGCAAATCCACCTCTTGGTGGAGGATTCCAAGCACATGCATAAAGGAAGGACTTCGATGTCCAAGAAGGAGATCGTTACCCTTGAAGACCGCTTCGGCGCCATGAAGTAGCCGGATGGAAATCACCGCCTCGGATTCGCCTTCACGAATCCGCTCTCGGATCTTCGCTCCGCACTCCGCAGCTCCTACAACAGCTGGTAGACTCCTCCCTTCCCTCTTGCCTTAGCCTTTCTTCCTCCCTTGCTTAAAAGAAATGAAGAAGAAGAAGAAGAAGAAAAGAGGAGTTAAAACCCCTTTTTCTCGGCCTTCACCACACCTGGACAGAGCCCAACCATTGAATCCAGGAAGAGGGAAACAAACGACTCAGATTCGGCCAGAAAAGCTAAAACACGGCCTGACACGCCCTGTGACACGCCCGTGTCACAGGCCGTGTCCCTCTAAGCGGCAGTCAACCGACTCAAAACCAACAGTACACGGCCATGGGACACGCCCGTGTTCCATGCCGTGTCCCCGACACGCCCTCAGACACGCCCGTGTCTGAGGCCGTGTGCCTCAACGAAAATAATCCCAAAACAACCCGAGACTTCACACGGCCTGGCACACGCCCGTGTTCCTGGCCGTGTGCACCTGGACACACCCGTGTCCCGCAAACACGCCCTAGCTCGAAACGTCGAGTTGAGTTCGACGACCACTGACACGCCCTGTGACACGCCCGTGTCACAGGCTGTGTCCTCACTCGACACTCGACGATCGTCGAGCAAAATTCATCGACATCAAGGCCGATCGTCGACACGGCCCCGACACGCCCTGCGACACGCCCGTGTCGTAGGCCGTGTCTGCTGTGTCGACTCCAAATTTCGTCGACTTCACGACTCGGCACTACCCAGGCCTGACACGCCCTGGGACACGCCCGTGTCCCAGGCCGTGTCACCCAGGCCTGAACCCGATTTTGCTCAAATTGATCCGCTTGACTTCGGGGTGTTACAATCCTCCCTCCTTCCAATAATTTCGTCCTCGAAATTTGACTCCAATCAGCCACAACATCATCAAATCTTACACCCCAAGCCTCCGCACAAACTAACAAACATACAACACAAACAAACATCCCTAACTTCCACTTGTGCACATGCAACCACAGAAGACCTCAAAACAAAACAACATATTTTATTTATCGCCTCACAATCACAAGTGCACCAAGTTTTGATAGATATGTACACCATCTTTTATTCATCACAATTATCGATATAAACATAGTTTACATACACCACCATGGACAATCCATCCAGGTACGATCCAGTCATAGCATCCAAAGGAGCTACTTCATGATTCATCTCCGCTCAGCCTCCCGATTTTGAAATTCACGATTAAGAGACAAATTAAACACCCGAGGCTGAATTTCACCAACTGAGCTTTGTGGCTCTTGCACGTCCATAGCATGCAATCGCGGTTGCGTCCGGGGTGCAGATGACTCGGCCACTGCTTTTCCCTTTTCTTCATATGACGCACCTATCTTTTTCTCACTCTCTGGAGGGGCATTCCGACAGAATTTTGCTATATGTCCTTGCTGCCCGCATTTATAGCATATACGTGTATCCACACGTCCTGACCCATAAGTCGCCCCCGAAGAAACAGTCGACGGAGCTGATTCCGCCGGCCTAAATCTTTTCTTCTCTTGTCGTCGAAACTCCGATTGATCCAACTGCGACACTTTCAACTCTGACTTTTCCACTGCCAGTCGCTTATTCGCTTGTACTCGCTTCATATCCTTCTCCAATGCACGAGCTGTATCGACTAATGCTTGGAAGCCTTGGCTCACTGAACTCGGAAGTGTCAACCTCAATTCATCCCGCAAGCCTTCAAAAAACCGATTTGTCTTTCGTGCTTCCTCCGTAAAGTTCGATCCCGCATATCTCCCCAATCTTGTAAACTCATGCAGGTAAGTATCAATATCTCGCTCACCCTGCACCAAACGGAGAAATTCATTTTCCATCGCAATCCTCTGCGACACTGGCACATACTTGGCTAAAAATATGTGGGAAAATTCCTCCATGGAAACCTCCGTTAAACCTCGACCTGCCAAGTGATGCACTTCAATCTCATCCCACCACAATCTCGCATCTCCTTCCAACAGAAAAGTGGCCAACATCACTTTTTGTTCCTCGACCGTCCGGATTGCGGTCAGGATCCTTTTTACCCTTGCCAACCAATCTTCTGCCTGTATTGGGGAAAGCGCTCCACCAAACGTCGGTGGATGAAAGTGCATAAAACGTGTCAATGACTCGTCACTTGCTTGCGCCTCCACCACCACTGCAGCATGCTCTTGCCTTCCACCAGGCCTTGCCTGTCCAATAGGCTGTGCTTGTAACACTGCAAGCACTGTCTCCGTCACCACCCGTATGGCTTCTGCCGAGGGAGGCATAGGCGCTTCCACGGGTGCTGCACTCTCAGCAGACCGCTGGGGCTCCGACGGCCCAGCTCCATCCCTCGCCACCTATCAATGTACAGAACACCATTAATATTTCCAATCATAACGGTACTGCTACATTGACTACACACTCACGCACATCATGTGCATGACATACATTCCTAGTGGACATTCATGAGTTCATTTCTGTTCTCTCCTCCCAAACAATCTAAACCTAGCTCTGATACCACTTTGTAACGCCCCCACCTGTCACATGACATATAACGGTGGGTCCGGCCGGGGCCCCACGCCATATCTCACAGACAAGCGAAGGAATCACGTGTGGAAATCAAAATCGACGCGTATCCTTAACTCATCCATTCTAGCGCAGCATTTTTTTGTTACCATGAACTCCAACCAGAATGTCCACCAATATTATATATATATATATCACAACACCAGGAATGTATACAACCCACACACCCTGGCCTTATGGCCTTACAGGTTCCTCTTTTACACAACATTCATTTCGTACATCGGCACGCAGGCCGGCCACACATGAAATCCAAACACCACTCTTCGCATGGCCTTCAAAGGCCAACAGCAGCAAGCTAGCCATTCCACTTATTCATTTCAAGCCACAGCACCTGCAATTCCATATCCAAGCCAACACAGAAAACAAAGTAACGGTCAGCATTTGGCTGACCCATTATAACGACCCTACCCCCTACCCGGGGTAGTGGTTCCTTCCCTGTATACAGTGCTCATCAAGTATCATCAAACAACATATCTATATCATTCTCTTTATCCCGCTAGCAAACACATGACATCACAAACGCTGGAATCCACCAGACGTTCCGTGCACTCAGGGCACCTTCTTGGCGTACCGGAATCTACCAGTCATACACCGCCGATCCGAGGTTTTAACTTGTTGGTTGACCGGCCCTAGTCCACCAGTCTCGCAAGCTGGCGACATCCCGCCCAACCACACAGAGGTACAACCTCACAGCAACAACCAGAGTAGGTCGACCCACAACATGTGGTGTAGCACGCCGGGTTTATCCAAGCTCCCCAGGCAATGTCTACCCATCGACCCCCCTCCTAATCCGATCGACCCACACTATATGGTGCAGCAAGCCGGGTTTAACTCAGCTCCCCAAGCATTGCCACCAATCGACCCCTCTAACTAACTAGATCAACCCACCCTAGTGGTGTAACAGGCCGGGTTTATCACGAGCTCCCCAGGCGTGCTACCAATTGATCATATCATAACCAGGAGCTTTGCCAAAGCCTCCTCACAAACAGCATCACATCCATACATGCATCACAACAGAAATCCATTTCCATCTCATCAAATCCACGGAGTCTCCTCCGGTTTACCCATGAACATCACCAATCCAGACTACTGGTCCAGATGGGCTTCACACAGCATGCCTATGCCGTACTCCATATTTTCAGCTCTAGATGCAGACTCAACAAAGGAATCACTTCCGCAAATCAACCTCTTGGTGGAGGATTCCAAGCACATGCATAAAGGAAGGACTTCGATGTCCAAGAAGGAGATCGTTACCCTTGAAGACCGCTTCGGCACCATGAAGTAGCCGGATGGAAATCACCGCCTCGGCTTCGCCTTCACGAATCCGCTCTCGGATCTTCGCTCCGCACTCCGCAGCTCCTACAGCAGCTGGTAGACTCCTCCCTTCCCTCTTGCCTTAGCCTTTCTTCCTCCCTTGCTTAAAAGAAATGAAGAAGAAGAAGAAGAAGAAAAGAGGAGTTAAAACCCCTTTTTTCTCGGCCTTCACCACACCTGGACAGAGCCCAACTATTGAATCCAGGAAGAGGGAAACAAACGGCTCAGATTCGGCCAGAAAAGCTAAAACACGGCCTGACACGCCCTGTGACACGCCCGTGTCACAGGCCGTGTCCCTCTAAGCGGCAGTCAACCGACTCAAAACCAACAGTACACGGCTATGGGACACGCCCGTGTTCCATGCCGTGTCCCCGACACGCCCTCAGACACGCCCGTGTCTGAGGCCGTGTGCCTCAACGAAAATAATCCCAAAACAACCCGAGACTTCACACGGCCTAGCACACGCCTGTGTTCCTGGCCGTGTGCACCTGGACACACCCGTGTCCCGCAAACACGCCCTAGCTCGAAACGTCGAGTTGAGTTCGACGACCACTGACACGCCCTGTGACACGCCCGTGTCACAGGCCGTGTCCTCACTCGACACTCGACAATCGACGATCGTCGAGCAAAATTCGTCGACATCAAGGCCGATCGTCGACACGACCCCGACACGCCCTGCGACACGCCCGTGTCGCAGGCCGTGTCCGCTGTGTCGACTCCAAATTTCGTCGACTTCACGACTCGGCACTACCCAGGCCTGACACGCCCTGGGACACGCCCGTGTCCCAGGCCGTGTCACCCAGGCCTGAACCCGATTTTGCTCAAATTGATCCGCTTGACTTCGGGTTGTTACAGCGCAGCCCTCACAGGCTGTCAACTTTGTTTCACGTCCTAGTAAGCCTTCTCGGAAGCTCCCGACACCTAAGGGTGATACCCCAGCACCGTTGGCGGTCAAAAAGCCTTCTCTCAAAAGGAAGAAGGACAAGTGCCACAACTACGGCAAATGGGGTCACTAGGCCGCTGAATGCATGGGTCCAAAGAAACAAAAAGGAGGAAGCCCCACAAAATATGACGAACATGGTGGTCGACAACTCTGATCTCATGTCCTTCGTGGCTATGATTGGGAGTAGTCACTGTAGTGTGTCGTCTGAGTGGTGGCTAGACAGTGGTACTACCTGGGTGTCATCACAAATGACAGGGGGCTTCTTTCAAAAGTCACAGCGATCAAGGACAGAGTTGAAAATTGCAATAGAGGAGCGACTGATGTTACTTATGATGGGACTGCAGAGCTAGTCCTCTCTTCAGATAAAACTTTAATTTTACAACATGTTAAAGTAGTTCCAAATTTAACTAAGAATTTGATTTCTATGAGTTTGCTTGATAAAGATGGAATGTCTTTCACAACCATGAACGGTAGAATATCATTAACTGTTAATTCTCACTACTTTGGTTGCGCTTACTTGATCAATGGTATGTATAGACTTAGCCTAGATAACAAGTGCATAAACCAAGTGAGTTCAACTTTGATTGATCCGAAGCTATTACACAATAGACTTGGATATATTCACTATAAGAAAATGCGAGATCTAGCTATCAGTCAAAACATCCCATTAGATTTTTCTATTTAATTTGATAGGTGTGAGGTTTGTGCCTAGACTAAGATCACTAGAAACTCTTTCAAGACAGTTTTTAGGAGCACACAACTTCTGGAGTTGATACATTCCGACCTATGTGATTTTCATAGTCACGCCACTAGAGGGGGAAGGAAATATCTAATTACATTCATCGAAGATTTTTCCAGATATTGTCATGTTTACCTATTGAAATCGAAAGATGAGACATTCAAGAGCTTCAAGATCTTCAAATCTCGAGTAGGAAATCAGTTAAATATAAAGATTAAGAGACTTAGAAGTGATCGAAGATGAGAGTACACTGCAACTGAGTTTAAGGAATTTTGCGCCTCTGAGGGTATAATCCTAGAAACCACATCTCCTTACTCGCCCCAGTAGAATGATGTTGCTGAGCGTAAGAATAGAACTTTAACAGAAATGTTGAATTCTATGCTCCTCACAACTGGCATGCCTAATTCTTTTTGGGGGGAAGCAATACGATCTAAAGTTGCATTAATGTGGGCAGAAACCATCGACGATGAGATTAACTCGCTGCTACAAAACAACACTTGACATCTAGTTAACCTGCCAAAAGGAGCTAAAGTCTTAGGTTGCAAGTGGATACTGAAGAAGAAATTGCACAGTGATGGGTCTATAGTCAGATATAAAGCACGTCTACTAGCTAAGGGTTATAAACAACATGGGGAAATTGACTATTTTGACGTATATTCACATGTATGTCACCAATCCACTATTAGGATTCTTCGTGTCATAGCTTCTATCGAGAACTTTATATTTCATCAGATGGATGCGAAGACAGTCTTCTTAAATGGAGATCTTGATGAAGAGATCTACATGGCATAACCTGAAGGTTATGTATATAAGGATCTAAGAGTTAAAGTGTGCAAGCTCGATAAATCGATCTATGAGCTTAAACAAGCACCTAAGATGTGACACATCAAATTTGATCAAGTGGTAAAGACCGTTGGATTTCAGTCTAGTCTCTCAGACAAGTGCCTCAACTACCGTTCAATGTCAAATCAAACAGTCATAATATGCATATATGTGGATGACATGTTGATTCTGGGGTCAGATCTTGCCGCAGTGAAGGATACTAAATTCGCTCTCGCGAAAGCATCTGACATGAAGGACCTTGGTCCTGTAGATACCCTATTAGGTATGAAAGTTAGAGTAAATAATGGACGTGTCACTCTAAGTCAAGCTCATTACTTTGAGCAGATTCTCACTACCTGGGGTTATAAAGACTGTAGGCCTGTTGAAACACCAATCGATCTAAATATCAAATTGAGTCCGAATGAATGGACCAGCGTTGATCAAGAAAAGTACTCAAAGATCTTTGATAGTCTCATGTATGCCACAAGTTGCACTAGACCAGACATTGCTTTCTCAGTAAGCATACTGAGTCGCTTTACCAGTTGTCCAGACAAAGAGCATTGGGATGCCTTAGATCGGCTGATGAGGTACCTAAAAGGTACTAAAGATCACGCTCCATGCTACACTGGTTACCCTCCTACATTGGAAAGATACTCTGATGTCTCATGGTGTTCAGAAGTTAGGAACAGCAAGTTTACAAGTGGATTTATTTTCACTTTCGGTGGCGCTACAGTCACTTGAAAATTCAAAAGACAGACTTGTATAACTTTGTCGCCTATGGAAGCCGAGTTGTTTGTCTTAGCTTCAACTGGTGAAGAGGCAGACTGGATCAAAAATTTGATTCTAGACATTCCCTTGTCTAGAATTCAAGTCAATTCTTTGAGCCTGTATTGTGATAATCAAGCAGCAGTCCAAGTCGTGAAAGATGTCGTTTTTAATCCTAAGAGGCGACATGTACGTCTGAGACACGCTCTACTGAATTATCTGAAAGAACAAAACATTATCACTTTGATCGATATGCGATCAAATGATAATCTGGCTGATCCACTGACGAAAGGAATACCTAAAGACCAATCAATCAAAGTAGTGGGGGAAATGAGACTCAAAGCGATTTAAGTTCGGCCTTAGTTCAAGGTTAGGCGATTAAGTTCAGCCTTAGTCCTAATGTTTTGATTTTTCCACTTTCTTTTGTCAAAGCAAGCGTGTTGTGCTCCGCTGATGTTCAGAGTTGCTGAGTACGAATCTGGTGAGTTGTTTCATTCCACTTTTGATGTTAAAAACTCCATCTGGGTTCATCTTCCTTGTCTAGGAGGAGAGTGTTATCCACATTTGATAACACAGTCCGACTAGTTTTGGCTCTTCTTCTGTTTATTGGTTTCATTGCACATTTGATGAGTTCCAATTGATTTTATAAGAATTGTAACCGTGACATTCCACACAGGAACACATATACAGCTGCGGTGTCCAGAAGTCCATAACATCGTTTCTTTGAAAACAGATAATGAATTCTGAGGTAGAACCTAAATACTCTACACATGTTTACTCATACTGTACTACATTCATATAAGTAGAACTAGATACTTGTATATTTTCTAATGTTGAATTCATTCTGAATGAACTTCTCTGTTGGAAATTACAGGAGCTGCTGCCGATGGAGGAGCACTTGCAGGTTGGGATCCAGAGGAAGATGACCTGCCGGACGCTGACTTTTAGAGTGTTTGTTTGGTTTTTTTGCCTTTGGTTTAGAACACTGTTTAGCTTTCCTTTCTATTCATCTGTTTTTTGGACTATTTCTATTATTTTTTAGTTGATCATGAGACACTAGGTGTGCTAGTACCTGATTCTCTGGTTGTATTTTTGAATTTGACGTGTTGTTGCTGAGTTTATGCTTTATTTTTATGCGTACATACTAACTTCTGTTTCTTTAAGTCAAATTTATTCTGACAGATGTTGTGGACACGGTTGTGTATTGAGTTGAATTCTGTTTGAACTTTACACACACCAACCCTTTTTCTGACGTCGGTCTCACCGCGGACATATGAGAAGATTGTTAGGATATTTAGTTATATGTCCGCGCGTGTCAGGACCGACTCGGAACGACCCATTGTGTTTCGTGTCACTAGAGTGTAACGGCTTTACGCTGGAGATACTATATAAGGTCATTTCACATCAATGAGCCTTAGTGTATTATCTTGAGTGGAGCCTCAACAAGGTGACACGCTGAGACTCGTCAGTAACAGATATGAGAGCAATTTCTAGGCTTTTTGCTAGCTTTAGGTAACTTTCGCTCCTATCTGGAAGGGTGGTTTTCGATCATTTTGTTTGGGAGATCCTTTGGTGTTCGGCTCAGTTGGGGCTCTGCCCCAATGTGATCGAAGAGCAAGACTCGTAAGATGCCTACTGTGGATTTGCCGAAGCAATCCACTGATGAAGAATTTGCAGTGCAAGTCGATGCTTCCTCAGATTTGCCCGCTCCTGGTGATGATTCGGTAAATGATTCCCCTTGATCGAGCGAGGAGGTAGAGACGGAAGGAAGAGGCCTCAGTTGTGCCGCTTCAGCGAGGAGGTAGAGACGGGAGCGTCGGGCGTGAGTGAATAGACTGGGTTGCGATTTAAACCTGAAAAAATAAATCGGGATCCGGATAGCCTAATGCGAGTGCGGTTGACAGTCCCCTTTTTAATTCTCATTTTTCTATTAGATCGTGATTTAACTCGCAAGTGCTCCAATCCTTCCCAACCTTTTTTTCCCTCCTCCTCTTCTCCCTCACCAAGATCAATCTTCTTCGGATCTTCTCTACCGAAATCGGTTGTCTTTCCTACCAGCTCTCTCCGGCGACGGGGAAGGAACTTGGCAGTGCTACAGTTAGGGTTGAAACTTCGCTGTCGACCATGAACTTCATCTTCGTCTCCGTCTTTTACTTTATTTCAAGGTATAGCCGTTCAATCTCTCATTATCACAACATAATAAGTTATTTATGATGTCAAAAAAGTGCAGTAATTTTTCGTTCCAATGAGTTTGATCACTCAAGCTACTGAATAGCAAATTAAATTAAAGTTTTTGACCATCAACCACTAATGATAAAAAAAATCTCCATCGAGGGATTCTACTCCCAATTTCACCGACCACAACTACGGCTCCGTTCGGGGGGGGGGGGGGGGGGGGGGGGGGGGGGGGGGGGGGGTATTTTCACCTTCATAAGTCCCCCCAAATGGAGCCTAAATTATGTTTCTCAATGCCAAATTCAAGTCAAGAATGGCATCTGAAACTAATATTAGAAATCAAAGGTGATGATTAATTATTTCTGAATATTATTACAATTAATATCTTAACATCATAAATTGAAATTTTATAACAAATAAATTAATCATACCAAATGTGAAAATATGATTTCTCTTGATCTCCTATTTTCATTCCTCATGTTGAACCTTTTTTGTTTGTATTATTTCACATAGACTGAATGAACAAAGACATGATCAATTTATAGGTGTGATGCTTTCATTCACTATATCTATTCTCAAGATATAATATTTTTCTATTAAATTAAAAATATTCATGATCCCAAAGATTCGATGAGCATCCTCTTGTCATCGAAATTTATTGTCTTGGCTTAATTTATCTCTATTTAATGTTGATTCCATGCATTACGCTTATGCAAAATGATTTAAGTTAGACAAGGTTTTAATTAGGTAAATTACTGCATAAGTTATTTAAATTTAGGTGATTATTACCCACAAGTCAAATTTAGCTATCTGCATCCCAAAATCCCAACAAAAAAAACTCATGTTATATCTTATTAACATTTTTAGTCCCCGACCTAACCGAGACTCTCACCTGCGCACCTCCCCGAAGCTCAATACATACATGCTCTTGGTCATTTCTGCCTCAAACAGTGATACTGCCGCGATCGTCTGAAGCTTCCATTTCCCTAGCTAGTCGAAACAAGCCCTAGTCACTGGAAGCCTTGGCCGCCGGTTTCGATATCCGGAGGCGGTTTGTTGCTCGCTACTTGGGGTTCCCGGCCAACTCCCATGCTTGATCAATCATTATGACACATTTCTTGCTTTCTAGAGCAGTAAAATTAGTCATTGTGTGCGACTGTTCGACATCGCCACCGTCCCTAATCATGTCGGAAACCCACTTTTCCATATCCATGATTGTGATGTGCGTTGTAGCGGTTCTAATCACGCCAATTTCGTCTACTGCGGGGAGCTCTTCTTATTTCTAGTAACTACACCGGCATAGACATCGGGAAAGGTGAGGAGGATTGAGGTTTGGTCGGAATTCGCTGCCAAAAACGATGATGAGAATGGAATAGATGTGTTGATTAGGGTTATTTGGGTCCGAATAACTATTTCTTATAATAGCTCGAGTAAGAATTTCTTGGACTAGAGGTTGCTGTATGGTGTTACTCAGAGGAATTGCTTCAGACACAACTTTGTTGGCGAAGTATTGATAGAAGCCATCAGTAGCGAGTATCAAAAATGCGTCAGTTGGGCTCAACTTGAGATGACAGAGAAACAGGGTGCATGTTATGTAATGGAGAATGCCAATGTATTCTACTTACAATTTGTGATGAAGTTCAATGAATGATGATCAATTACAAAATCAGTATTATGGTTGATTTTTCTTAAAGGTTATATTTTTATTAAGTTTTAAATTAAGATACAACAACCAACGAAATATAGATGCCCACAGAGGCTACAAAATCACTACATGATTCTACAATGACATAGACAAGAGTGAAAAGGCTAGATGGCAAGCTTAAAATTAAATCCTTGGATTCTAGGCTATCTCAGGACTTCCCACGCATTGGTTTGTGACGATGAGGCCTAGATGATGATCCCTTGGCGTATGTTATTTGTTCCGCTTTTTACTACTTTGGTCTTGCCCTTTTTCAATATACTCCTAATCGTGTTGTTTCTCTCTACCTTTCGAGTTGTCTGTCTGATTTTTGGTATCTTCTTTTGGTTAGTCTGCAAGATCCATAAAATTGGTGCGCACTGAGACTGCCCCTCCCCGCAGCCGCCACCCGCAAGGGCGGCCCTTCCCCGACCGCCCCTCCTTGCGGCCGCCTCCCACGACCGCGTTCTCTCCCGTCGCGGCTCCTCCTCCGCCGGCGGACGTCCGCCCCAAGTTCGTCCCCCGCTCATGGCGGGCCTTCGTCGTCGTTCGATCGTCCCGTCACAATCACCATAGTTTGTTACAAGAGTAACCACCCGCGTAACTGCCCACTAACCTCCTTGGCTAGTGAGGAATATTATTTATTTAATTAATGGTCTACATGTAGCCAAAATCATGGAAATAATATGCGTCCGAAACTTATATTAAATGTGGTCTTCAATTAGTAATTTTGGGTCGTTACGGTGTGCGGATAACCGCGTAACAACCATAACTACCTTTGGGGCTTATAAAAAGGTCTCAGGACTTCTCTCATTTCTAACTTTTCCTCATTGCAGTCTTCTTCTTCCTCAGGTCGGAGCTCGGTCAAAATCCTTATACGAGCCTCCTCCAACAGCCGGGCCACCCGAGAATTTGTCTAAGTCTATAATGCTCCTGAGAAGGTGTTCTGCATGCCATTCCGCAAAACCTCCTACGTGCGCGATGCCTCTCAAGTCATCGCCGACGCATCCATGTGCGCCCTGTCACGAAGTTCGCCAGCCAAGCAGCGTCCGAGAACGCTCGTCTCCATCAGAGAATAGAAAAGAACCAACTTTGTGTTAAGCGGCATTTCGCCCACCGAACACTCTACACTCTCTCACCCCCAAGTTGTAACGAGGAGTGATCTGTCGCACTCGGTTCTCCACACAATCTCTAAACTGCCGCCAATAATAAAATTTGACTGACACCGTACCAGTCACGTGGTTTTTTACATAGTTGAGAGTTTTTTCACGTTAAAATTGTCTTGTGTACTTCTGCTTATTCTGTGACTGTGTGTGCACTCGACCGGTCCACGCGCTAAGGCGACCTAGTTTAGTCCGGTCTACCAGGAGGGTTGAGTTGGCCGCAACAGTTTGGCGCCGTCTGTGGGAAACGAAGTTTCCTCAAACTCGAAGAAGTTTTTGAAGACAGTATCCACCACCCAACGATACTCGTGACTGATATTAATGGCGAGAGACGTACTCGCACTACCCAGGGATCTGTCGGACAAGAACTTGATAATGTCGGGCCCTCACATTCCCAGATTAACGCACTTCGACAAGAAGAGACCGTTGTTGTGCCGGACAACGTGCTCACCAGGAGAATCACCCGCATAAAGGAGCTGAAGTGCTCACGCTCCTCAAAATCTGGGAACGACCCAGGCAGCCGCAGCGCCTCCAACACCCGCCGATCTTGCTCCCCCGACTGCAATCCCCATTTCAGAGAATCATCCAGAAGAGAGCTTCGAAGAATACTCGGAAGCCGTAAGAACTTCACACCCCGCCTGTTCGGCTAGGGCTGTCGAAGCAAGGCAGCAGCGCTAACTGGAGGCCGCCCCCGGAAATTCCATCAGAAGACTCATCAGGGAGGAAATCAGAGAATTCATGGCAGGAGAGCGTGGCCTGGTTGGCCCACATGCCGCGTATCTACACCACCCAATAGGGATCAGGTCCTCGCTAGCGCCCGAAGTTCTAGCGCATCCAATCCTGCACGGTTTCAAGCTCCCAAAAATCGAGGTATTCGATGGAACAAATGACCGATCAGAGCATGTCCATAATTTCTCCAATATCATGAGGCTCAACAACGCCTCCGATCAGTTGCTATGTCAAGTATTCCCAACAACTTTCAAAGGACAAACCCGAACCTAGTTCTGCTCTCTGAAGGATGGAGGGATCAACAACTTTACAAATTTGTCTTGACTCTCTGTCAACCAGTTTGTTGCAAACGAGATGGTTGTACGAGACCCCTCTCCTTTCCGGGATCCGACAAAGTGAGGGGGAAACCCTTTAATATTTATTTTGGCATTTCACCACTGAGGCATGACAAATCCCAGGAGTTGAGCCAGAACTCTTGCAAAGCTTCTTCTTAGGAGGTCTCCGCCCCGGAAGCTTCTACTCAACATTAATGAGAGAAACAGTATCAAGTTACCCTGAGCTGGTACAGCGAGTTGAAGCATAGATCGCCGCTAACGAAGAAATAAAGAAACAACAACGGCAGTTCGATAGAAACCTAAAAAGAAGGAAGGAGCAAGAAGCCTCATCAAACATTGGAAAGAGCAGTGAGCATCATAGCAATCCGCGACCAAGACAACATTAGAACTTCACACCCCCCAATGCCTCCAGAACAAACATACTCTACGCAATCACAGAAGATTGCTCCAAGCGGAAAGAGGAAATAGAGCGCCTTGTCAAACATAGGCTGTTAGAAAGATTCTTGCAGAGCCAAGCACCGAATTGACTGGTATTAGGTCAGCCATACGCTCACCAGGAAGGACAGGGGAGCAACCTCTAAGGCAATCAACCAAGAATAAAGCTACCTACCAATCAATAGAGCTATATATGTACCACCATAATACTTACTTTTTTCTATGAATGTTTCATGTAAATTACCGCTTGAACAGACTCGTAACTGTGACACTAATGATTTTTAAAGATTCATGCATTTCAGGCCTATAAAAGGCGAGCGTCATCCACGTCATCAGAACTATGTACACTTCTTACCCAAAAGAAAGGACACCCTCTTATATTAACAGCACCTGCCTTCAGGCGGCGTGCTCAAACCACCTGCCCTCGTGCATCATGCTCGTTAGCAGCACCTGCTTTCAGGCAACGCACTCATTAACAACACCTGCCTTTGGGCAACACGCTCATTAACAGCACCTGCTCTCGTGCAATGTGCTCATCAACAACACTTGCCTTCAGACAGCGCGCTCACAGCACCTGTCCTCGTGCAGCGCGCTCATTAACAGTACCTTCCTTCGGGTATCGCGCTCACAACATCTGTCCTCATGTAGCGCGCTCATTAACAACACCTCTCTTCGGCCAACGCGCTCACAGAACCTGCCCTCGTGCATCACGCTCATTAACACCACCTGCCTTCGGGTAGCGTGCTCACAGCACCGACCCTCGTGCAACGCGCTCATTAACATCACCTGCCCTCGGGCAGCACGCCCACAACACCTGCCCTCGTGCAACGCACTCATTAACAGCTTCTGCCTTCGGGCAGCGCGGTCACAGAACCCGCCCTCGTGTAGCGTGCTCATTAACAGCACTTGCCTTTGGGCAGCGCGCTCATAACACCTTCCCTCGTGCAATGCGCTCATTAATAGCACCTGCCTTCGGACAGCGCGCTCACAGTACCTGCCCTCGTGCAATGTGCTCATTAACAGCACATGCCTTCGGGCAGCGCGCTCACTTCACCTGCTCTCGTGTACCGTGCTCATTAACAGCACCTTCCTCCGGGTAGCGTGCTCACAACACCTGCCCTCATGCAGCGCGCTCATAACACCTGCCTCCTGACAGCATGCTTCGCTCCTGCGACCACTCGCTACTTGGCAAGAAGGGCTCGTTCTCCGTCCCGGGAGAAGAATACAACACCGCCTGTGTCTCGCCCACAATTACGAACATCCAAGAAAGAGGATCATAAACACGCTCAAAGCAACAAAATCAATATCATACAAACAAGATTCAACGATAGAAGAAAAGTTGGAAAGGCAATTCAAAAAAGCACATGAAAGCAGCATACATATCGTCAAAGGATGATACAAAGTACAAGTACAGGAAATACAAAGACAAATACAAAGCCGTCACAAAGCAACAACATTAATAGTCTTGCTCGTTGTTCTCGTTGCCACTGATGATACTGCTTGCTCCTATCCCTCCCTGGATGAAAGCGGCAGACGACATTTTGCAACCTTTCAAGGAAGATGATCTGGGGGGGATAAGAAACAAAACTGTGGTTAAAGGGCTAAAATTAGAAGTGGGGACTGGACCACATCATGTGTTTAACAATAAGGCTTAGTTTGACGGGGTAGATACGCGATGCTCGCGTGGACCTCACTGTCACGCCGCTTCAGCGGTTTCCCGGAATGAATGCCCGATGTCGGGCGGTGTGGCTCTGCCCCGCCGCACATTTCCACAGGATTTCTGTGAAAATCAACCGCACCGCGGGAACCGTGGTGGCGGTCAGGCGGTGCGGTGATTTCCGCGGAAACCCCACCGCCCCCCAAACGAAGCCTAAATTTAAATAAAAATGAAATTCAGAGGATAGAGTAGCTAACAACATCATGTGTTAACTAAAGTTTTTTCCGATCAAGAGTCCCCCACCCAAAATTTAATATAGGTTTAAGTGCCACCAAAACTTCTGCACGCGATGTTTAAGAGAGGATAGGTCAAGATGGAAGGCGGCGAATGTGGGGCTCGTGGATTGTCATTGCCCTGTAGCAAGAGGTGTTAAGAGGAAGTGGCTCGAGATCAGGAAAACTGCTTTAGGTCATGTAAAGCTAATGGACGATAATGCCCTCTTAAAAGATGGACAAATCATGTTTCTAACTAGTGATGAATTGGCGGCGGAGTGTAACACCATGAATCCAATGAGACGGTTTGATGAGGGCTGGGATATCTTTGTTGGTGGTGAAGTTCTCTAGCAAAACATCTTATGGCAAGTTTAAAGGCTGTCAGACTTCTATGTGCGGAGAAATGAACTTAATCTCACGCTAGAGTTATAGGAAAATTTGAAATATTGTTGGGCTTGAAGAAAGGAGTGAAAAAATAAGAAGAAATTTTATTTATCCAAAAATTGTTCTTTACAACTTGAGAGAATACATATATATAGGAAGAGAGAGAAGAAAAACTTCAATCCAAGATGTGAGACTAAACAAAGAGAACAAGAGGGCCACAATATGGGCCAAAGTAATTGGCCAAATTACATGATTTTTTCTAACATTCCCCCGCAAGCTGGATCATACAAATCGTAGACATCAAGCTTGAATAAAAACTGATGATACAATGGTCGTGTAAATGTCATGTTGAAGATGTCAGCAACATTCCTAGAAGCAGAAACTTGCTTCAATTCTAATTTCTTCAATTGAACCTTCTCCCGAACAAAGTGACAGTCAACTTTAATGTGTTTGATTCGCTCATGGAATACTGGATTCTTGGCAATATGTATGGCAGTCTTACTATCTCAGAAAAGAGTTGCTAGTGAAGAAAGTTGA
>CM077159.1:196948579-197011160 GCA_039583875.1 Platanthera guangdongensis
AAAGCGGCTGCTTAGATCCGTCGCCTGGTGTTGATCGGCCGCCTCCGGTGGAGATCCGAACTGTGCATTTAGATCCGGCCGCCGAAGTCCTTTTTTTCATGCTTCTACTACAGATCGAGATCGAGGTTTCTCGCCGTTCTCTCGATCGGAGAGATCTACAGTTTACTCTGCTGCCTCTTGCGTTTTTTTTATTTCGACCATCGCTGATTTGGAAGGAGTCGCCGGAAGGAGATCTGTGCCGCTGTTTCTTCAGCCGCCCGCAGGAATTTTTCTGTTTGCTGGGAAGAGATGGATGCCTCTATCGATAAAAGGGGTCGATCCAGATCTAATTGATCTGAGTTGTTTTTTTTGTTGCCTGGTTATTGAATCCAGACCTTGAAGGAGGGCCTTCTTCTACTAATCCCTACCAGATATCATCTCTGCCATCCTTTTGAGGGGATTTGTCCAGAGCATTCAAATCCTGTTGTTGTTGTTGGAGTTTTTTGGTGCTCATAAGTCTTGGACTCATCTCATAGGTCCAAGATCCTTCTATAGCAGGAGAGGAGCAAATTATTTCTCTAGATTGGATTCGAAGATTTTCTGACGTCTTCACACGGCTCAGGTGACTCCGTTCTAGAATTTTTATAAAATTCTGTTTGAATCTAGAACTATGTCGAAGAAAAGCGCGCTCGACACCATAAAACTGCAATCGTTCGACGCCTCCGATTTTCTCAGTTGGAAAATTCAAGTCCAACTAGGAATGAATGAACACGAGATTTTCTATACTGTTCAGAGCGATTTCGCTTCTACCGTCGAGGACATGGACGACTACCAGTGGAATAAGGATGAAGATTTCTGCAGGGATTACCTGTTGAATTCCCTGAATCCCCGTCTCGCGTTGACCTACCACGCTTACAAGTCTGCAAAAGAGATATGAGATTGACTGAACGCACATTTCTAGAAGGAGTAAGGACTGTCAAAGTCGCTCATCGGAGAGATGTTCTTCAACTTTAGATTCAAAGCAAACATGCCTATCACTTCTCAACTCTTAGAGCTGGTCAACGTATGCCAGAAGCTGGATGATGACCATTCGAAGATGGACGACAGCCTTTTTGTGTACATGATTCTGAGTAAGTTGTCTTCTGAGTGGCTCTTCTTCAAGACCGAGATGCACAGACTGAAAGAGAAGATTAGTTTGGACGAACTCAAAAGGTTCATCCATATTGAGGACCAAAACCTTGCTGGGAAAAGCTTGGAGTAGGTTGTGCATGTAACGCCCCCACCTGTCACATGACATATAACGGTGGGTCCGGCCGGGGCCCCACGCCATATCTCACAGACAAGGAATCACGTGTGGAAATCAAAATCGACGCGTATCCTTAACTCATCCATTCTAGCGCAGCATTTTTTTGTTAAAATGAACTCCAACCAGAATGTCCACCAATATTATATATATATCACAACACCAGGAATGTATACAACCCACACACCCTGGCCTTATGCCCTTACAGGTTCCTCTTTTACACAACATTCATTTCGTACATCGGCACGCAGGCCGGCCACACATGAAATCCAAACACCACTCTTCGCATGGCCTTCAAAGGCCAACAGCAGCAAGCTAGCCATTCCACTTATTCATTTCAAGCCGCGGCACCTGCAATTCCATATCCAAGCCAACACAGAAAACAAAGTAACAGTCAGCATTTGGCTGACCCATTATAACGACCCTACCCCCTACCCGGGGTAGTGGTTCCTTCCCTGTATACAGTGCTCATCAAGTATCATCAAATAGCATATCTATATCATTCTCTTTATCCCGCTAGCAAACACATGACATCACAAACGCTGGAATCCACCAGACGTTCCGTGCACTCAGGTCACCTTCTTGGCGTACCGGAATCCACCAGTCATACACCGCCGATCCGAGGTTTTAACTTGTTGGTTGACCGGCCCTAGTCCACCAGTCTCGCAAGCTGGCGACATCCCGCCCAAACACACAGAGGTACAACCTCACAGCAACAACCAGAGTAGGTCGACCCACAACATGTGGTGTAGCACACCGGGTTTATCCAAGCTCCCCAGGCAATGTCTACCCATCGACCCCCCTCCTAATCCGATCGACCCACACTATGTGGTGCATCAAGCCGGGTTTAACTCGGCTCCCCAAGCAATGCCACCAATCGACCCCTCTAACTAACTAGATCAACCCACCCTAGTGGTGTAACCGACCGGGTTTATCACGAGCTCCCCAGGCGTGCTACCAATTGATCATATCATAACCAGGAGCTTTGCCAAAGCCTCCTCACAAACAGCATCACATTCATACATGCATCACAACAGAAATCCATTTCCATCTCATCAAATCCACGGAGTCTCCTCCGGTTTACCCATGAACATCACCAATCCAGACTACCGGTCCAGATGGGCTTCACACAGCATGCCTATGTCGTACTCCATATTTCCGGCTCTAGATGCAGACTCAACAAAGGAATCACTTCCGCAAATCCACCTCTTGGTGGAGGATTCCAAGCACATGCATAAAGGAAGGACTTCGATGTCCAAGAAGGAGATCGTTACCCTTGAAGACCGCTTCGGCGCCATGAAGTAGCCGGATGGAAATCACCGCCTCGGATTCGCCTTCACGAATCCGCTCTCGGATCTTCGCTCCGCACTCCGCAGCTCCTACAACAGCTGGTAGACTCCTCCCTTCCCTCTTGCCTTAGCCTTTCTTCCTCCCTTGCTTAAAAGAAATGAAGAAGAAGAAGAAGAAGAAAAGAGGAGTTAAAACCCCTTTTTTCTCGGCCTTCACCACACCTGGACAGAGCCCAACCATTGAATCCAGGAAGAGGGAAACAAACGACTCAGATTCGGCCAGAAAAGCTAAAACACGGCCTGACACGCCCTGTGACACGCCCGTGTCACAGGCCGTGTCCCTCTAAGCGGCAGTCAACCGACTCAAAACCAACAGTACACGGCCATGGGACACGCCCGTGTTCCATGCCGTGTCCCCGACACGCCCTCAGACACGCCCGTGTCTGAGGCCGTGTGCCTCAACGAAAATAATCCCAAAACAACCCGAGACTTCACACGGCCTGGCACACGCCCGTGTTCCTGGCCGTGTGCACCTGGACACACCCGTGTCCCGCAAACACGCCCTAGCTAGAAACGTCGAGTTGAGTTCGACGACCACTGACACGCCCTGTGACACGCCCGTGTCACAGGCTGTGTCCTCACTCGACACTCGACGATCGTCGAGCAAAATTCATCGACATCAAGGCCGATCGTCGACACGGCCCCGACACGCCCTGCGACACGCCCGTGTCGTAGGCCGTGTCTGCTGTGTCGACTCCAAATTTCGTCGACTTCACGACTCGGCACTACCCAGGCCTGACACGCCCTGGGACACGCCCGTGTCCCAGGCCGTGTCACCCAGGCCTGAACCCGATTTTGCTCAAATTGATCCGCTTGACTTCGGGGTGTTACATTCCTCCCTCCTTCCAATAATTTCGTCCTCGAAATTTGACTCCAATCAGCCACAACATCATCAAATCTTACACCCCAAGCCTCCGCACAAACTAACAAACATACAACACAAACAAACATCCCTAACTTCCACTTGTGCACATGCAACCACAGAAGACCTCAAAACAAAACAACATATTTTATTTATCGCCTCACAATCACAAGTGCACCAAGTTTTGATAGATATGTACACCATCTTTTATTCATCACAATTATCGATATAAACATAGTTTACATACACCACCATGGACAATCCATCCAGGTACGATCCAGTCATAGCATCCAAAGGAGCTACTTCATGATTCATCTCCGCTCAGCCTCCCGATTTTGAAATTCACGATTAAGAGACAAATTAAACACCCGAGGCTGAATTTCACCAACTGAGCTTTGTGGCTCTTGCACGTCCATAGCATGCAATCGCGGTTGCGTCCGGGGTGCAGATGACTCGGCCACTGCTTTTCCCTTTTCTTCATATGACGCACCTATCTTTTTCTCACTCTCTGGAGGGGCATTCCGACAGAATTTTGCTATATGTCCTTGCTGCCCGCATTTATAGCATATACGTGTATCCACACGTCCTGACCCATAAGTCACCCCCGAAGAAACAGTCGACGGAGCTGATTCCGCCGGCCTAAATCTTTTCTTCTCTTGTCGTCGAAACTCCGATTGATCCAACTGCGACACTTTCAACTCTGACTTTTCCACTGTCAGTCGCTTATTCGCTTGTACTCGCTTCATATCCTTCTCCAATGCACGAGCTGTATCGACTAATGCTTAGAAGCCTTGGCTCACTGAACTCGGAAGTGTCAACCTCAATTCATCCCGCAAGCCTTCAAAAAACCGATTTGTCTTTCGTGCTTCCTCCGTAAAGTTCGATCCCGCATATCTCCCCAATCTTGTAAACTCATGCAGGTAAGTATCAATATCTCGCTCACCCTGCACCAAACGGAGAAATTCATTTTCCATCGCAATCCTCTGCGACACTGGCACATACTTGGCTAAAAATATGTGGGAAAATTCCTCCATGGAAACCTCCGTTAAACCTCGACCTGCCAAGTGATGCACTTCAATCTCATCCCACCACAATCTCGCATCTCCTTCCAACAGAAAAGTGGCCAACATCACTTTTTGTTCCTCGACCGTCCGGATTGCGGTCAGGATCCTTTTTACCCTTGCCAACCAATCTTCTGCCTGTATTGGGGAAAGCGCTCCACCAAACGTCGGTGGATGAAAGTGCATAAAACGTGTCAATGACTCGTCACTTGCTTGCGCCTCCACCACCACTACAGCATGCTCTTGCCTTCCACCAGGCCTTGCCTGTCCAATAGGCTGTGCTTGTAACACTGCAAGCACTGTCTCCGTCACCACCCGTATGGCTTCTGCCGAGGGAGGCATAGGCGCTTCCACGGGTGCTGCACTCTCAGCAGACCGCTGGGGCTCCGACGGCCCAGCTCCATCCCTCGCCACCTATCAATGTACAGAACACCATTAATATTTCCAATCATAACGGTACTGCTACATTGACTACACACTCACGCACATCATGTGCATGACATACATTCCTAGTGGACATTCATGAGTTCATTTCTGTTCTCTCCTCCCAAACAATCTAAACCTAGCTCTGATACCACTTTGTAACGCCCCCACCTGTCACATGACATATAACGGTGGGTCCGGCCGGGGCCCCACGCCATATCTCACAGACAAGCGAAGGAATCACGTGTGGAAATCAAAATCGACGCGTATCCTTAACTCATCCATTCTAGCGCAGCATTTTTTTGTTACCATGAACTCCAACCAGAATGTCCACCAATATATATATATATATATATATCACAACACCAGGAATGTATACAACCCACACACCCTGGCCTTATGGCCTTACAGGTTCCTCTTTTACACAACATTCATTTCGTACATCGGCAAGCAGGCCGGCCACACATGAAATCCAAACACCACTCTTCGCATGGCCTTCAAAGGCCAACAGCAGCAAGCTAGCCATTCCACTTATTCATTTCAAGCCACAGCACCTGCAATTCCATATCCAAGCCAACACAGAAAACAAAGTAACGGTCAGCATTTGGCTGACCCATTATAACGACCCTACCCCCTACCCGGGGTAGTGGTTCCTTCCCTGTATACAGTGCTCATCAAGTATCATCAAACAACATATCTATATCATTCTCTTTATCCCGCTAGCAAACACATGACATCACAAACGCTGGAATCCACCAGACGTTCCGTGCACTCAGGGCACCTTCTTGGCGTACCGGAATCTACCAGTCATACACCGCCGATCCGAGGTTTTAACTTGTTGGTTGACCGGCCCTAGTCCACCAGTCTCGCAAGCTGGCGACATCCCGCCCAACCACACAGAGGTACAACCTCACAGCAACAACCAGAGTAGGTCGACCCACAACATGTGGTGTAGCACGCCGGGTTTATCCAAGCTCCCCAGGCAATGTCTACCCATCGACCCCCCTCCTAATCTGATCGACCCACACTATATGGTGCAGCAAGCCGGGTTTAACTCAGCTCCCCAAGCATTGCCACCAATCGACCCCTCTAACTAACTAGATCAACCCACCCTAGTGATGTAACAGGCCGGGTTTATCACGAGCTCCCCAGGCGTGCTACCAATTGATCATATCATAACCAGGAGCTTTGCCAAAGCCTCCTCACAAACAGCATCACATCCATACATGCATCACAATAGAAATCCATTTCCATCTCATCAAATCCACGGAGTCTCCTCCGGTTTACCCATGAACATCACCAATCCAGACTACTGGTCCAGATGGGCTTCACACAGCATGCCTATGCCGTACTCCATATTTTCGGCTCTAGATGCAGACTCAACAAAGGAATCACTTCCGCAAATCAACCTCTTGGTGGAGGATTCCAAGCACATGCATAAAGGAAGGACTTCGATGTCCAAGAAGGAGATCGTTACCCTTGAAGACCGCTTCGGCACCATGAAGTAGCCGGATGGAAATCACCGCCTCGGCTTCGCCTTCACGAATCCGCTCTCGGATCTTCGCTCCGCACTCCGCAGCTCCTACAGCAGCTGGTAGACTCCTCCCTTCCCTCTTGCCTTAGCCTTTCTTCCTCCCTTGCTTAAAAGAAATGAAGAAGAAGAAGAAGAAGAAAAGAGGAGTTAAAACCCCTTTTTTCTCGGCCTTCACCACACCTGGACAGAGCCCAACCATTGAATCCAGGAAGAGGGAAACAAACGGCTCAGATTCGGCCAGAAAAGCTAAAACACGGCCTGACACGCCCTGTGACACGCCCGTGTCACAGGCCGTGTCCCTCTAAGCGGCAGTCAACCGACTCAAAACCAACAGTACACGACCATGAGACACGCCCGTGTTCCATGCCGTGTCCCCGACACGCCCTCAGACACGCCCGTGTCTGAGGCCGTGTGCCTCAACGAAAATAATCCCAAAACAACCCGAGACTTCACACGGCCTAGCACACGCCTGTGTTCCTGGCCGTGTGCACCTGGACACACCCGTGTCCCGCAAACACGCCCTAGCTCGAAACGTCGAGTTGAGTTCGACGACCACTGACACGCCCTGTGACACGCCCGTGTCACAGGCCGTGTCCTCACTCGACACTCGACAATCGACGATCGTCGAGCAAAATTCGTCGACATCAAGGCCGATCGTCGACACGACCCCGACACGCCCTGCGACACGCCCGTGTCGCAGGCCGTGTCCGCTGTGTCGACTCCAAATTTCATCGACTTCACGACTCGGCACTACCCAGGCCTGACACGCCCTGGGACACGCCCGTGTCCCAGGCCGTGTCACCCAGGCCTGAACCCGATTTTGCTCAAATTGATCCGCTTGACTTCGGGTTGTTACAGCGCAGCCCTCACAGGCTGTCAACTTTGTTTCACGTCCTAGTAAGCCTTCTGGGAAGCTCCCGACACCTAAGGGTGATACCCCAGCACCGTTGGCGGTCAAAAAGCCTTCTCTCAAAAGGAAGAAGGACAAGTGCCACAACTACGGCAAATGGGGTCACTAGGCCGCTGAATGCATGGGTCCAAAGAAACAAAAAGGAGGAAGCCCCACAAAATATGACGAACATGGTGGTCGACAACTCTGATCTCATGTCCTTCGTGGCTATGATTGGGAGTAGTCACTGTAGTGTGTCGTCTGAGTGGTGGCTAGACAGTGGTACTACCTGGGTGTCATCACAAATGACAGGGGGCTTCTTTCAAAAGTCACAGCGATCAAGGACAGAGTTGAAAATTGCAATAGAGGAGCGACTGATGTTACTTATGATGGGACTGCAGAGCTAGTCCTCTCTTCAGATAAAACTTTAATTTTACAACATGTTAAAGTAGTTCCAAATTTAACTAAGAATTTGATTTCTATGAGTTTGCTTGATAAAGATGGAATGTCTTTCACAACCATGAACGGTAGAATATCATTAACTGTTAATTCTCACTACTTTGGTTGCGCTTACTTGATCAATGGTATGTATAGACTTAGCCTAGATAACAAGTGCATAAACCAAGTGAGTTCAACTTTGATTGATCCGAAGCTATTACACAATAGACTTGGATATATTCACTATAAGAAAATGCGAGATCTAGCTATCAGTCAAAACATCCCATTAGATTTTTCTATTTAATTTGATAGGTGTGAGGTTTGTGCCTAGACTAAGATCACTAGAAACTCTTTCAAGACAGTTTTTAGGAGCACACAACTTCTGGAGTTGATACATTCCGACCTATGTGATTTTCATAGTCACGCCACTAGAGGGGGAAGGAAATATCTAATTACATTCATCGAAGATTTTTCCAGATATTGTCATGTTTACCTATTGAAATCGAAAGATGAGACATTCAAGAGCTTCAAGATCTTCAAATCTCGGGTAGGAAATCAGTTAAATATAAAGATTAAGAGACTTAGAAGTGATCGAAGAGGAGAGTACACTGCAACTGAGTTTAAGGAATTTTGCGCCTCTGAGGGTATAATCCTAGAAACCACATCTCCTTACTCGCCCCAGTAGAATGATGTTGCTGAGCGTAAGAATAGAACTTTAACAGAAATGTTGAATTCTATGCTCCTCACAACTGGCATGCCTAATTCTTTTTGGGGGGAAGCAATACGATCTAAAGTTGCATTAATGTGGGCAGAAACCATCGACGATGAGATTAACTCGCTGCTACAAAACAACACTTGACATCTAGTTAACCTGCCAAAAGGAGCTAAAGTCTTAGGTTGCAAGTGGATACTGAAGAAGAAATTGCACAGTGATGGGTCTATAGTCAGATATAAAGCACGTCTACTAGCTAAGGGTTATAAACAACATGGGGAAATTGACTATTTTGACGTATATTCACCTGTATGTCACCAATCCACTATTAGGATTCTTCGTGTCATAGCTTCTATCGAGAACTTTATATTTCATCAGATGGATGCGAAGACAGTCTTCTTAAATGGAGATCTTGATGAAGAGATCTACATGGCATAACCTGAAGGTTATGTATATAAGGATCTAAGAGTTAAAGTGTGCAAGCTCGATAAATCGATCTATGAGCTTAAACAAGCACCTAAGATGTGACACATCAAATTTGATCAAGTGGTAAAGACCGCTGGATTTCAGTCTAGTCTCTCAGACAAGTGCCTCAACTACCGTTCAATGTCAAATCAAACAGTCATAATATGCATATATGTGGATGACATGTTGATTCTGGGGTCAGATCTTGCCGTAGTGAAGGATACTAAATTCGCTCTCGCGAAAGCATCTGACATGAAGGACCTTGGTCCTGTAGATACCCTATTAGGTATGAAAGTTAGAGTAAATAATGGACGTGTCACTCTAAGTCAAGCTCATTACTTTGAGCAGATTCTCACTACCTGGGGTTATAAAGACTGTAGGCCTGTTGAAACACCAATCGATCTAAATATCAAGTTGAGTCCGAATGAATGGACCAGCGTTGATCAAGAAAAGTACTCAAAGATCTTTGATAGTCTCATGTATGCCACAAGTTGCACTAGACCAGACATTGCTTTCTCAGTAAGCATACTGAGTCGCTTTACCAGTTGTCCAGACAAAGAGCATTGGGATGCCTTAGATCGGCTGATGAGGTACCTAAAAGGTACTAAAGATCACGCTCCATGCTACACTGGTTACCCTCCTACATTGGAAAGATACTCTGATGTCTCATGGTGTTCAGAAGTTAGGAACAGCAAGTTCACAAGTGGATTTATTTTCACTTTCGGTGGCGCTACAGTCACTTGAAAATTCAAAAGACAGACTTGTATAACTTTGTCGCCTATGGAAGCCGAGTTGTTTGCCTTAGCTTCAACTGGTGAAGAGACAGACTGGATCAAAAATTTGATTCTAGACATTCCCTTGTCTAGAATTCAAGTCAATTCTTTGAGCCTGTATTGTGATAATCAAGCAGCAGTCCAAGTCGTGAAAGATGTCGTTTTTAATCCTAAGAGACGACATGTACGTCTGAGACACGCTCTACTGAATTATCTGAAAGAACAAAACATTATCACTTTGATCGATATGCGATCAAATGATAATCTGGCTGATCCACTGACGAAAGGAATACCTAAAGACCAATCAATCAAAGTAGTGGGGGAAATGAGACTCAAAGCGATTTAAGTTCGGCCTTAGTTCAAGGTTAGGCGATTAAGTTCAGCCTTAGTCCTAATGTTTTGATTTTTCCACTTTCTTTTGTCAAAGCAAGCGTGTTGTGCTCCGCTGATGTTCAGAGTTGCTGAGTACGAATCTGGTGAGTTGTTTCATTCCACTTTTGATGTTAAAAACTCCATCTGGGTTCATCTTCCTTGTCTAGGAGGAGAGTGTTATCCACATTTGATAACACAGTCCGACTAGTTTTGGCTCTTCTTCTGTTTATTGGTTTCATTGCACATTTGATGAGTTCCAATTGATTTTATAAGAATTGTAACCGTGACATTCCACACAGGAACACATATACAGCTGCGGTGTCCAGAAGTCCATAACATCGTTTCTTTGAAAACGGATAATGAATTCTGAGGTAGAACCTAAATACTCTACACATGTTTACTCATACTGTACTACATTCATATAAGTAGAACTAGATACTTGTATATTTTCTAATGTTGAATTCATTCTGAATGAACTTCTCTGTTGGAAATTACAGGAGCTGATGCCGATGGAGGAGCACTTGCAGGTTGGGATCCAGAGGAGGATGACCTGCCGGACGCTGACTTTTAGAGTGTTTGTTTGGTTTTTTTGCCTTTGGTTTAGAACACTGTTTAGCTTTCCTTTCTATTCATCTGTTTTTTGGACTATTTCTATTATTTTTTAGTTGATCATGAGACACTAGGTGTGCTAGTACCTGATTCTCTGGTTGTATTTTTGAATTTGACGTGTTGTTGCTGAGTTTATGCTTTATTTTTATGCGTACATACTAACTTCTGTTTCTTTAAGTCAAATTTATTCTGACAGATGTTGTGGACACGGTTGTGTATTTAGTTGAATTCTGTTTGAACTTTACACACACCAACCCTTTTTCTGACGTCGGTCTCACCGCGGACATAGGAGAAGATTGTTAGGATATTTAGTTATATGTCCGCGCGTGTCAGGACCGACTCGGAACGACCCATTGTGTTTTGTGTCACTAGAGTGTAACGGCTTTACGCTGGAGATACTATATAAGGTCATTTCACATCAATGAGCCTTAGTGTATTATCTTGAGTGGAGCCTCAACAAGGTGACACGCTGAGACTCGTCAGTAACAGATATGAGAGCAATTTCTAGGCTTTTTGCTAGCTTTAGGTAACTTTCGCTCCTATCTGGAAGGGTGGTTTTCGATCATTTTGTTTGGGAGATCCTTTGGTGTTCGGCTCAGTTGGGGCTCTGCCCCAATGTGATCGAAGAGCAAGACTCGTAAGATGCCTACTGTGGATTTGCCGAAGCAATCCACTGATGAAGAATTTGCAGTGCAAGTCGATGCTTCCTCAGATTTGCCCGCTCCTGGTGATGATTCGGTAAATGATTCCCCTTGATCGAGCGAGGAGGTAGAGACGGAAGGAAGAGGCCTCAGTTGTGCCGCTTCAGCGAGGAGGTAGAGACGGGAGCGTCGGGCGTGAGTGAATAGACTGGGTTGCGATTTAAACCTGAAAAAATAAATCGGGATCCGGATAGCCTAATGCGAGTGCGGTTGACAGTCCCCTTTTTAATTCTCATTTTTCTATTAGATCGTGATTTAACTCGCAAGTGCTCCAATCCTTCCCAACCTTTTTTTCCCTCCTCCTCTTCTCCCTCACCAAGATCAATCTTCTTCGGATCTTCTCTACCGAAATCGGTTGTCTTTCCTACCAGCTCTCTCCGGCGACGGGGAAGGAACTTGGCAGTGCTACAGTTAGGGTTGAAACTTCGCTGTCGACCATGAACTTCATCTTCGTCTCCGTCTTTTACTTTATTTCAAGGTATAGCCGTTCACTCTCTCATTATCACAACATAATAAGTTATTTATGATGTCAAAAAAGTGCAGTAATTTTTCGTTCCAATGAGTTTGATCACTCAAGCTACTTAATAGCAAATTAAATTAAAGTTTTTGACCATCAACCACTAATGATAAAAAATCTCCATCGAGGGATTCTACTCCCAATTTCACCGACCACAACTACGGCTCCGTTCGGGGGGGGGGGGGGGGGGGGGGGGGTTTCACCTTCATAAGTCCCCCCAAATGGAGCCTAAATTATGTTTCTCAATGCCAAATTCAAGTCAAGAATGGCATCTGAAACTAATATTAGAAATCAAAGGTGATGATTAATTATTTCTGAATATTATTACAATTAATATCTTAACATCATAAATTGAAATTTTATAACAAATAAATTAATCATACCAAATGTGAAAATATGATTTCTCTTGATCTCCTAGTTTCATTCCTCATGTTGAACCTTTTTTGTTTGTATTATTTCACATAGACTGAATGAACAAAGACATGATCAATTTATAGGTGTGATGCTTTCATTCACTATATCTATTCTCAAGATATAATATTTTTCTATTAAATTAAAAATATTCATGATCCCAAAGATTCGATGAGCATCCTCTTGTCATCGAAATTTATTGTCTTGGCTTAATTTATCTCTATTTAATGTTGATTCCATGCATTACGCTTATGCAAAATGATTTAAGTTAGACAAGGTTTTAATTAGGTAAATTACTGCATAAGTTATTTAAATTTAGGTGATTATTACCCACAAGTCAAATTTAGCTATCTGCATCCCAAAATCCCAACAAAAAAACTCATGTTATATCTTATTAACATTTTTAGTCCCCGACCTAACCGAGACTCTCACCTGCGCACCTCCCCGAAGCTCAATACATACATGCTCTTGGTCATTTCTGCCTCAAACAGTGATACTGCCGCGATCGTCTGAAGCTTCCATTTCCCTAGCTAGTCGAAACAAGCCCTAGTCACTGGAAGCCTTGGCCGCCGGTTTCGATATCCCGGAGGCGGTTTGTTGCTCGCTACTTGGGGTTCCCGGCCAACTCCCATGCTTGATCAATCATTATGACACATTTCTTGCTTTCTAGAGCAGTAAAATTAGTCATTGTGTGCGACTGTTCGACATCGCCACCGTCCCTAATCATGTCGGAAACCCACTTTTCCATATCCATGATTGTGATGTGCGTTGTAGCGGTTCTAATCACGCCAATTTCGTCTACTGCGGGGAGCTCTTCTTATTTCTAGTAACTACACCGGCATAGACATCGGGAAAGGTGAGGAGGATTGAGGTTTGGTCGGAATTCGCTGCCAAAAACGATGATGAGAATGGAATAGATGTGTTGATTAGGGTTATTTGGGTCCGAATAACTATTTCTTATAATAGCTCGAGTAAGAATTTCTTGGACTAGAGGTTGCTGTATGGTGTTACTCAGAGGAATTGCTTCAGACACAACTTTGTTGGCGAAGTATTGATAGAAGCCATCAGTAGCGAGTATCAAAAATGCGTCAGTTGGGCTCAACTTGAGATGACAGAGGAACAGGGTGCATGTTATGTAATGGAGAATGCCAATGTATTCTACTTACAATTTGTGATGAAGTTCAATGAATGATGATCAATTACAAAATCAGTATTATGGTTGATTTTTCTTAAAGGTTATATTTTTATTAAGTTTTAAATTAAGATTCAACAACCAACGAAATATAGATGCCCACAGAGGCTACAAAATCACTATATGATTCTACAATGACATAGACAAGAGTGAAAAGACTAGATGGCAAGCTTAAAATTAAATCCTTGGATTCTAGGCTATCTCAGGACTTCCCATGCATTGGTTCCACAAATGGATTCACCACACTTGGGGGTGAAGACATATAAGGGCAGACCGCTACCTGACTCATCACCAGAGGAATCCTAGTAGGGTGAGCTACTAACACAGTCACCTCCATCGGAGGTGGAGACACCGCAGAGATACTATCAACTTGCAAAGCCACCGGATCCTGAACATGAACTTCCGGTAAGTTTTTGTTAGTCTTCTTACAATCACCAATAACAGGACCATGTTTGTGACAAGCGGAGCAATAGAGTAGGTTTCTTTCAAAAGTAATTAGGAAAGAGTGAGTAATATGATTTCGATCAGCCTCAATTATATATCCCCATGAAGGTATGTGAGGATAGAAATGATTTTAGGTTGAATTTGATACAAACTCGAGCATGATCAAAGAGTGTGTCGTGCAACTCATATGAACACCCAAAGCAATGCCAAGAGGTTTGACAAGGATGCACAGAATGCCTCATCAAAACAATGTTAAGGAAGACCCCAAGTATTTATCCATGTAGGGACAACATCTATCTTACCGGAGAATAATTTGTAGCTGCCACTAACAACGGAGGGCAGACACTGATGCCATGGGTCTAGCATCCAATAAGGATCCCCACCCACCCCCGTCAGACAGTAGTCAAATGAGCATCAATTCCAGAACGCTCGCCCAGGTAAGCAACTTCAACAATCTAACAATAAGGATTTTCAATGGGGCAAGACACGGGAGATCCCTCCACCGAAGATTGGACGCTATTAGGCAATCGCACATCTGCACTCCCTGACCATAACCGACATCTACTTCTCCCATCACACCGTGCATCCATTCGACCCGTCGACAGACATAAAGAATATGAAACGCTAAAAGCTGGACCCACTGGCCAAAAAAAAAATAAAACACATTGAGTTATACATTGAATCACATTTATAAATCAAGCACCATCCATTCACAAACAATGTGGGACAAACTCAGCACAAACCCGTCACACATCAGAAACAATCAGTATGAATTTTCAGAGCAATTTTTGCTGAGATTTTGAAATGCGAGCAATGATACTAGTGTAGAGTCTTTTGGGTACTTTCATATGAAAAGCTAGCTCAATGTTGATGGGATTTTTTTATAATAAAAAAGTATGGAACACGATGAGAACAGAGTTATGAACTATTTATATAGGACTTATGAACAGAGTATGGGCTAAATTATTAAGAGAACTATTTATATAGGACTTATGAACAACAGAGAAAAGCAGATTAAAATTACCTTGAAATCCACAGACCGTGCATTACGTTGACATGAGCAGTCGGAAGCATCTCACGTCGACATGAACCAGATATCGAAACGAACACTCGTCGACAGGCATCAGAGGGCATCACGTTGACAAGAATCACAAATTGGTAGGTCATCACGCCGATATGTATCCATTATCGTAAGTCATCACGTTGATATGTATCCATTATCGTAAGTCATCACGTTGATATGCACCCAATATCGATAGGTCATCACGTCGACACCCACCAGAATCTACAAAGCATCTCATCGACAAGTCAGATATCGGCAAGAATATTGGTCGACATAGCTATAAACAAGCATACATATAATCAAACCATGGATTTTACTTCAACACCCCCTTGAAATGAAATCCAGAAGTCAGTCCGAGCAATCCATAAAGGCAGACAAGCAGACCCTTGGACTGACACTTCGTGAAGATGTCTGTGACTTTTTCCCGACCCCGAATATGCTCCACGACAAGAGAACCACCAAGAACCTTCTCACAAATGAAGGAGTGCTCGATCTCGATATGCTTTGCCGCGCGTGATAAACAAAGTTTTTATCAAGCTTCAGCGCACTTTCATTATCGCCACGGAGTAAAATAGTCTTCTGATCCTTTTTAAAAAACATCCTCCACCAACCTGCGCAACCACACACACTCCTGAGCCACTAAGATGACGCCTTGTATTCAGCTTGAGTGGTGGAGATGGACACCGAGTGACGCTTTTTACTGTACCACGAGATAGCCATTGATCCGTACATATAGACATACCTCGACGCCCACTTTCGATCGTCAGCATCTCCACCATAATTAGCATATGTGAGCCAGTGCAGTTTAAAAGTTGTGCCCCTTTCATACGACAACACAAAGTCCAGGGTTGAGCCAATATACCTCAAGATTTTCTTCGTCGCCTCCAGATGAGGCTTTTTGGGCTCCTGCATGTACCTGCTAATAAGGCCAACCAAAAAGGCAATATCTGGTCTTGTAATAGTCAAGTAGATCATACTGTCAATTAGTTCCCGGAAGGGTTTGGGATCTGAAAGGATCACACTATCATCCCGACAAAGCTTTAGTCCAGTCTCAAGTGGAGTTGAGATGCTCATCCCTTCCTTCATACCAAACAGCTCCACGATTCTTTCAGCATATCCTTTCTAAGATAGAAGCAACCCTCTTTCGGTCCTCTCCACTTCCAAACTAATGAAATGGTGCAGCTTACTCAAATCCTTCATCTCGAACTGGATAGATAGCTCCACCCTAATCATTTTCACCTTTTCGTCATCATTTCCTGTGATGATCATGTCGTCAACATATAACAATACCAAGACATGAAAACCTCCCCTCTTCTTGACAAACAAGCTGGAATTAGAATCCGCTTCGTAATAACCGTAAAACAGCAGATACTCTGCAATCTTTCCAAATCACGTTCGAGGCGCTTGTTTCAAACCATGGAGAGCCTTCTTTAACTTACATACATTCTCCGTATATGACTTTGATACGTCCCCATGTAGTTGCACCATGAAGATATCCTCGTCGATCTCACTATAAAGAAAGACATTTTTCACGTTGAGCTGCCACAACTTCCAACCTTGACACACCAACCAATGCAATCACCACTCGAACCGAAGTCATTGGGCTGAATGTCTCTTCATAATATTCTCCGTACTGTTATGAAAAACATCGAGCAACAAGGTGAGTCTTGTACCACTCCACACTTCCGTTCTCCTTCTTCTTGACCTTGTACATCCACTTGCAAGTGACAGGAATGATGTCATCCCTCACAAGTCTCGTTCTTCTTGAGGGATGACATCTCCTCATCTATAATATTCTTCCACTCCTCTCCAATGACATACTCAAAGCATGATGACTCCCGCTCGTCCAGAGGTCCTGCAAAGAAACATGAAACAAAACTCACCATGTTCCCTTCTCTATACCTAGCTGGTGGTATGATGGTCCTCTTCGACCTTCTCAAGGCCGAGCCACTTTCCACCACTTCCGCTGCATTCTCCGTATCAGCTCCCCCCATCAGAGTGACCGGGGGCATCACTCCTGCTTCTGGAACCTGGAGCACTTGAACTTGATGGAGTAGGAGCTCCTTGAGACACAAACAGTTCCACCAGAAAGTCATCGGCGACTTCTTTCCTTCTTCCTTCTTCTTTACTCTCATGCAGCTCTACAGTAGAACAACCCTGATATGACGTCAGCTCGTCAAATATCACATCCTGCGAGATAATAAACCACTTTGTCTCCAGATCCATTCAATTCCATCTCTTCTCCCTATAATGGACCCAGTGAAGACACACTTTCATGCATGTTCATCCAGCTCGATCCTAAGGGCATTTGAGATATGCATAAAATAGGTGGAGCTAAACTCCCGAAGATGTTTTACACTCGGGATATTCATTTCTATCCCTTCTTCCTCTCATTGTACCCAATAAAGACACATTTTCATGCATTTGCATCCAGCTCGATCCCAAGGACATTTGCGATATGAACAAAATAGGTGGAGCTAAACACCCGAAGATATTTTACACTCGGCTTCTCCTTGAACATCGACTCATAAGGAGACTTCATGTTGACAGAGCTCAGTGACATCCAATTGATAACATAAGTGGCACAAGTCATTCCCTCCGCCCATAAGGCCTTGGGTATGCCTTTGACATGTAGCCAACTGTTGCAAGTCTTCGCCAAGTGTCGTATCTTCCTCTCGGCCACTCCATTTTGTTGTGAAGTGCAGACACAAGACAACTCCCGCTAAATGTCGTGCTTCCTATAAAAAATAGGGAACTCATTAGAAGTAAGCTCTCATACATTATCCGTTCTCAACTCTTTGATCTTTAGATTCAACATCTCTTCCACTTTCTCCTTGAACTCCATGAACTTCTCAAACTCTTCTGATTTCTCCTTCAAAAAATACACCCACTTGTACCAGCACCAACATGTACTTATTTCCCGAGTATGTGGGAGTGACACACGATCCCATCAGATCACTATGGATGCACTCTACCGGTGTTTTGCACCTGAAAAGGAATTTGTCAAATGGGAGAAATTATGCTTTCCCAAATTGGCAACCCTCACAAACATGGCCATCACCATAGAAGGATAGGCTAGGCAAGCCTCTCATTAGACCCTTCACCACCATCGTCTTCTGCTTCTCCATCCCTTCATGACTCAACCTTTCATGTCAGATAGCTGCACTATTTATTATTGGTCTTCATCTTGTTAACATAGGAGTTTGCAGTTAGAACAAAAAAATCCTTCACACGCCGCACGATGTGAGTAATATCTGTCTTCACTGAAGTAAAGTTCCGCAAGAACTTCACCTGCTTAGGCCCGAAGAGAACATATTAGCCTGCATCCATTACATTGGTCACTAGAAAAAGGTTCTTCTTCATCACCGACATATGATAAATACTCTTCAACTTGAGTGCACTCTGCTCAAGGTAACCGTACCCTCCTCCATTGCATGCACTGAATCATCCGTCGTGATGATAACATCATTCCCTTCGTAAGCCTAAAGGGAGGATTTTGATTCATTGTCGGTGAGGTGATGACCGCACCCAGAATCAACAATCCAGTCATCCTGAAAATTTATGGAGGCCAAGACATCCACTGGCGTCGTCTCCATCTCTGCCAAGAAAAAGTTCCCTCATTCTTCTTAATCCTTGGATCCTTCCCCTTTCTTTGCTACATGCTCTAGATTGAGATTCACCTTGCAATCTTTCTTGAAGTGACCCGATTTATTGAACCTATAGCATCTGGGCCCCTTTTTGCCTCCATCAGCCTTTGGAGGAAACTTACCTCATCTCTTTGAGATAAGGTAGGACTTGCTCTCATGTTCTTCTTTCTTTTACCCCAACTCTTCTTCCCTGAGTATAGAATCACTCTCTCCTCTAGAAATAGAATAACTCGACATCTGTCTTGCCAAGCTCTCTTGTGAAGCCAACAGATTCTCCAACTTCAACAAAGATGACTGATCAACCCATCCCTGCACCAAGGTGATAAATGACACATACTCCTACCGCGACCCTCGAATAATATGTCGCTTTAACTTGGCTTCCAAAATTGGCTCCTCTAAATCCAATGCCGATATCTATGCGCATATGTTCTTCATCTTCAAAAAAAGACTGAAATCGACAACTCCACTTGATTAGCCTTGGCCAACTCATTCTCAAGGAATTGCAACCTAACAACATTCTTTTTGTTGAACAATCCATCTAAAGATGGCCAAATCGCCGATGCTGACTTGCACCCGATGATGTGATCAAACAAATCTGGAGATATTGTCTATTTGAGCGTGAACTCGGTCTTCACATTTATCTTCTTCCATGCTCTCACCTCCGCTCCGATGTCCCCGGACGCAACAACTTCCTCCTGTGCATCACCGCCAGAAACCTTCATCGATCTTCTCCCAACAAATAACTCTTCATACATGATTTCCATTTCTTGTAATTCGTATGTGTGAGCAACTTAATCTCAAGACCACGAGCATAACCGCCTTCCATTCCGGTATACCGATTTTCTTCTACCACTGGAATTTAACAGAGACGGCAAAAAGAAATCACCGAGAACCTAGATCTGATATCATGTAAAATAAATTTGTGCCCAGAATGTGCACTAAAACACTAGAAGAAAATCACCAAAAAATAATATACTTGAAATCAAGAACAAGAGTTGCAACAATCACACAAATAAAGTCCAAGATATACACCAAGACATCCATGAGTATAGTTTTGAATCAACTCCAACAAAAAACAAGAACATAAATCTTAAAGCAGAACACAGCCGGAATACCACAGCAAAACTGAAAATCGCCAAGCAGAAATTTGAATCTGGAGTCACGAGACACTTGTGAACCAGATCTGGAGTCGAGAGATAGATTCAAAATCCTGACTGGAGATGCGAGATATCAGATATCGGAAGCAGTCTAATATGGATCCAATATACGACCGCATGAATCAGACCTTAATACGGTCGGATTCATGCGGGCCGTAACGGCTTGACCGGTAAAAATAAGTCCTTCCAAACGAACCCTAAGGCTCCGTTTGGGGGGACTTATTTTCACCGGTCAAGCGGTTACGACCGCATGAACCGAACCTTAATTAAGGCCCGGTTCATGCGGTCGTAACCCCTTGACCGGTGAAAATAAGTCCTCCCAAACGGAGCCTAAGAAGAAAAAACGCTGATCGTCTGAACCTCAAGTAAAAAGCAACGCAATATGCACCTCTATATGTATATAGAGGATCGGAAAATTGGCCCCACCATTCAGCGGGCTTAAGTATTTCTCTCCTATTTCCGTTGGGTGTTGTCTTTGACCATTGATATCTATTATTTCTCTCCTATTTCTGTCGAATGTTGTCATCCACCAGTTTTCCTGCGTTATATTTGAGCATTTTTGATTTTTTTTTCCCCTGAAGTTAGGACTTAGGATTGCTGTTTTCCAGTTATTTTCTGTTAGGATTTGAGGTTAGTAGACGTATAATCTGCAGATCTCTGTTTTTTTGTATTTATATTTGATGTGATAGTTACAAAGAGAGAATTTTATCCTTCTGATCTCTGTTTTTCTGAAGTTAGTAGATCTACTATCCTCCAGATCTGAAGTAGAGTAGTCATACTCCTTCAAATCCTTATTTAATATCAAATCATTGATTAATTTCACATATCTGTATGAAGCAAATGATTACAACAACAAAACAAAATGCTAGAGCTTTTATCTCACTATAGTGGGGTCGGCTATATGAATCCTTTGTGTTCATTGTGCAATATCTTTTGTTATAATCTCAGTAATATCGAGGTATATCATGAATTTCCTTATAGTTTCATTCCAAGTCTTTATTAATCTACCCCTCCCTAATTTAACATGCTTAGTGACTAGAATCTCACAATGCCTAATAGGTGCCTCTAATGGTCTCCTTTATACGTGTTCAAACCATCTTACTCGAGCTTCTCACATCTTCTCTGCAATTGGTGCTACACCTGTCTTATACCTAATACATTCATTCCGAATTTTGTCCAGTCTTGCGTGTCCACACATCCACCTAAGTATTCTCATCTCTGCAACTCCTATTTTTTGCTCATGCACACAATTCACTGTCCAACACCCAGAACATGAGGCAAATGATTAATATCAAAATATTAATTTGGTCTTGAGAATGATTTTCTGAATATATCTGAAGTCCTTTTTTTCATACAACTAAAAAATAAATGGGAGATGCCTTTTTCTGCACTTTCATTCACAATTATGTTATGTTCTTACTATTGCTTCTTTTAGATGAAGCTTCAGTATGCTCCGCATATCACGAGAGTTGGGAGGAAAAGTTGGGCACCGTGTTCAGTTTGGTGGTTGCAACTGGTGATGATGTATGGATGTCAATCAGATATATAATGCACTCGGGCAATTTCATATCATATTTTTAATTGGAGAATTAGCATGAAACATAGTTTTTACTAATATTTTTTCAATTATATCAATTTTTAGATGAAGTACTTGAACATTGACGGACGGTTGTTTTGAAGTTATTTAGCACTGTTTTAATTTCTAAAATTATTATGTCGAATATTTTATTAGAGAAATCACGTTTAAACATTTTTTAGTAATTTTGTTTATTTATTATAATATTTAGGCAGACATTTTTATTTCTTTAGGATAAGAAATTGTTATAAACAAGTTTTTTTTAATTTAACAGCCCCAGCAGTTCTATGTTACCAAACAGAATAAAACTATGTTTGTCATTTTGACATCACGAAAAATACAATTTCTCCAAACAGCGCAATGCACTTAATTGCATTTGTGATTGTAGTTTCCACCCACTACATTCATGACCTCCACCATAACCACTATGGTTATGACCTCCATCCACTGCGCCAAATAGAGTCATAATCTTCATACTATACAACTGATATTTTGACTAATCTTTAATACATTTATCTATTGGGTGACATGAAAATAACGGAAAAGAAATTATATCATAGTTTTGTGAAAATCTTAGAAGGCAGTGAGAGATTGTGACCTTTAGTGTTTGCTATTCCTCTTCCATTTGCTCGAGTCATAGGCTCAGTTTGTGGGGACTTATTTTCACCGGTCAAGCGGTTACGATTGCATGAACCAGATCTTAATTAAGACCCGATTCATACGGTCGTAACCGCTTGACCGGTGAAAATAAGTCCCCCCGATCGGAGCCTTAAGCGTTCTCCATTGGCTTATTGCTGCTTCAGCCCCTCACCACCTTCATTCCCCAAAGCTGATTGTTTGACTCCTTTACCTTCCTCACTCATGGAGGACTCTACTGGAATCAATTCAAGTACGAGCTAGAGCTAGGGCTTTAATTTCCGACTCTATTTAGGAACGGAACCCTCAAATCTCCTCGGCCCCTTGGCTTTCTTGACTCACTAAAGCAAATCTTAAGCTAGGGCTCGGGCCAGGCTAGGGCCTATCCGACCAGGCAAATATTTTATCTCGGGCCCTACAAGGCCCCCATGCCCGGCCTGGCCCAGGGTAGCCTAGGCCCAAACCTAGCCGGGCTTTTCCCATGCCGGGCCCGGACCCGGTTTTTTTTAAACACCCCTAGAACAACTGAACCTTTGTACTGACTTAGTCCTCTGGAGAGTTTATTCCTAGGGCAAGGCATCCCAAGTGTAGCCACTCACTCTGATTAGGTTTGATTGCTTCTCTACTCCTCTCCTTTTTTCTGATTTAACTGTTCTTCAACGATTTGTTTAACTGGTGTCCCTACCGCTATGCTCTTATAATTCAAGTATTCTGTTTTTCAGAGTTTCTTGCTCATCAGTGTTACTTTTTATTTTTAGACATGCTTTTTCAATGGCAAGGAAGCTTTAATTATTCCAGTATTCAACTTTTGAGAATTTGTTGCGCATTATTCTGGAATTTTTTTTATTCCATTTTCTTTTAATTGCTCTTAAGACCTATATTAATCTCTCGAGCTGTATCTGCCAGAAATAAATGGCCACCTCCACTTGAGAAAGCAACAAAATAGTTGTAATCAAAATGTATCCATGGACTCCATGTGGGCTTGTGCAAATAATGTATATCTCTGAGTTTAGAAGACACTCAACTACCTTCTCTTTTCAGTCTTGAGATGGTTACAAATTTTATTTTAGAAAAATAGAAGAGGAAAAAAGGCTGAATTTGTAGAAGACACCCAATCTCCTTCTCTTTTCGGTCTTGAGATGGTTACATATGTTATTTTAGAAAAATAGAATAAGAGGAAAAAGGCTAAATTTGTAGAAGACACCCAACCACCTTCTCTTTTCGGTCTTGAGATGGTTACAAATCTTATTTTAGAAAATTAGAAGAAGAGGAAAAAAAAGGTTGAATTTGTAGAAGACACTCAACCATGAACCAGTTTCTCTTTTCGGTCTTGAGATGCCTACAAATGCTATTCTGGAAAAATAAAAGCAGAGGAATGAAAACATACCAAATGTGAAAATTGATTTTTTTTCTTGAACTCCTAGTTCTAATCTGCATATTGAAGATTTTTTTTGTTTATTGTTTTTTCATAGAGTAAATGAACAAAGACAAGATCAATTTATAGGAGTAATATATGTTTTCATTCACTATATATATTCCCAAGATATAATATTATTTATTAAATTAAAAATATTCATGATCTCAAAGAATTGACGATCATCCTCTTGTTGTCCAAATTGATTGTCTTGGCTTAATTTATCTCAATTTAATGTTGATTCCATGCATTATACATATATAAAGTGATTTAGGTTAGAAAATGGATTTAATTAGGTAAATTACTATAGAAGTTATTTAAATTTACGTGATTATTAATCGCGTTCAAATTTAGCTATCTGCACCACAAAATCCCCACCAGAAATCATATTATACTTCTATTAATATTTTTAGCCACAACCTAACTAAAACTCTCACCCACAATCCACCCTGAAGTTCCATAATCACCCACCCACAGACATCGCTGCGTCAATCGGCGACACCGCCCCGTTCATCTCTAGCTAAAGCCCTAATCGTCGGAAGCTGCCACTACCCTAGCTAGTCTCCGCAAGCCCTAGTCTCCGCAAGCCCTAGTCGCCGCAAGCCCTAGTCGCTGGAAGCCCAGGCCACTGGTTTTGAAGCCCCAAAAGTGATTTGTGGCCGCCTGCTTGGGGCTCCCGATCCGAGTCCCATGCTTAATCAATCACGATGCCCCATTTCTTGCTATCTAGAGCAACAAAACTAGTCCATGTGAATGCCAGTTCTACATCGTCTCCAGCCTTAATCTCGTCGGGAGCCAATTTTCCATATCGATCTATAACCACAATGTGAGTTGGTGCGGCCTTCAATCACCCCGATTTCTTCTACGGAGGAGAGCTCTTCATATTTTTAGCAGCCGCACTGGCGTAGACATAGAAAAGGCCGTGGTTGAGGTTTGGTCTTAAGTTGCCGCCGTAAATGACAGTGAGAATGGAATGGATATGTTGACTAGGGGTGCTTCTTAGTGCCCCTGGTACAAAACTATTTCTTCGAATACTATAGTAAGAATGTCTTCAAATAGATGTTGCACAAGATCTTTGTCCGGTTTACTCTTAAGAAATTGGTTGACTTCTGAGACACCTTCTTTGTTGGTGAAAATGTTGATGGATTCCATCGATAGAGAGTATTAGGAATGTGTTTAATTGGTTGAGTTTGAGATGGGAGATAGATGGGTGGCATGTTATGTATGCATGGAGAAGTGCAAATATATTCTATTTTGAATCTCTGATGAAGCTTAATGAATGATGATATATTATTCACATTTCCCTTCTATTTTTCCATTGATTAGCATGTCGAGTAATATATCAGAGTAATTTTTTTATAATAATATAGATGGATGCATAAAACATCCCCCACCACCCACTCTATTACAATGCTACAATCGGTCAGGATTGCATCCGTACTAATCCAAGGGGCTTCAATCGTCCAACACATTGATCCAACAAGGTACACAATCACACACCAGGAATTAACAAGCCAAAACAAGTTTCGAGGAGAAGCCACGGTTATGATGCTACCACCACGTGTAATAAAGATAGAGTTGTAATTAAAGGGTATTAAGATCAACGGTATCATCTGTAACGGCTAGTAGAAATGGTTTGCTATATATATGCCTGTAAAATACGTTGCATTGGTTAAGAAAATACGAATAAAATTCTTATTTCTCCAATCCTGATCCCTAGTTTTTCTTCCCTATCATATCTCCGGCCAACCCTCCCCGGGCTTCTTCCGGTCCTCAGTTCCTATTACTCATGACCTGATTGTAATATTTTGGTGCTCGCGTTTGCTCTCAACCTCTCATTAGTCAATTTATGGTAGACAACACGTGCTCAAGAGATACCATTCACCAGATCTATATAGCTATGAGCTCAAAGAAGCCTTACAAGACGAGAACAGGATACCCATACAACTCAATTGCATGATTCACATAAAGATCATCGGTATTGAAATGCAAGCAAAAGAACATCTGTTAGCATAGCAAATATGGGACACACAAGAGCAGGAGTCCGATCAACTCATTGCTTTTTAAAGGCAGGTCCTGCAGAAATTCGATAAGCTACAACACCATCGATACCGACATATTCAAATATCGCCTCATCTTCCAACAGAATTCTTGGGCCAACACCATCGCCAATATCCCAGGTTATTTTTGTTGAAGTTTTGAGGTAAAATCCATGGTTTGATTATATGTATGTATATAGCTATGTTGACCAACAGTCTCGCACATATCTGGCTTGTCAACGAGAAGCTCTGTAGATTCTGGTGGGTGTCGACATGATGACCTACCGATATTGGATCCCAATCGACGTGATGACCTACAGATATTGTATCCACATCGACGTGATGACCTACCGATTTATGTTGCCTGTTGACGTGATGTCCTCTGATGCCTGTCGACGAATGTTCCTTCTGATATCTGGTTCATGTCGACGTGAGATGCTTCCGACTGCTCATGTCGAGATGATGCGTGATCTGCAGACTTCAAAGTTGTTTTAATATGCTTTTCTCTGTTGTTTATAAGTCATATATAAATAATTCTCTTAATAATATAACCCTAAGTCAGTTGTCGCCCCCGCAAGAAGGAATCGCCTCTCTTGATCTCCCGTGAAGAAGCCGTCGTTGTTCCTGCCGCCGTAATAGTCTCGCATCTCCGGTCAGGGTTTTGAATCTATCTCTCGACTCCGGATCTGGTTCGCAAGTGTCTCGCAACTCCAGATTCAAATTTCTGCTCGGCGATTTTTCAGTTTTGCTGTGGTATTCCGGCTGTGTTCTGCTTTAAGATTTATGTTCTTGTTTTTTGTTGGAGTTGATTCAAAACTATACTCATGTATGTCTTGGTGTATATCTTGGACTTTATCTGTGTGATTGCTGCAACTCATGTTCTTGAATTCAAGTATATTATTTTTTGGTGATTTTCTTCAAGTGTTTTAGTGCACATTTTGGGCACAAATGTATTTTACATGGTATCAGCTCTAGGTTCTCGGTGATTTCTTTTAGCTGTCTCTGTTAAATTCCTGTGGTGGAAGAAAATCGGTATACCGGAATGGAAGGTGGTTATGCTCGTGGCCTTGGGTTTAAGTTGCTCACACATACGAATTACAAGAAATGGAAATCATGTATGAAGAGTTATTTGTTGGGAGAAGATCGATAGAGGTTTCTGGCGGTGATGCACAGGAGGAAGTTGTTGCGTCCGGGGACATCGGTGCGGAGGTGAGAGCATGGAAGAAGATAAATGCGAAGACCGAGTTCACGCTCAAATAGACAATATCTCCAGATTTGTTTGATCACATCATCGGGTGCAAGTCTGCTTCGGCGATTTGGGCATCTTTAAATGGATTGTTCAACAAAAAGAATGTTGTTAGGTTGCAATTCCTTGAGAATGAGTTGGCCAAGGCTAATCAAGTGGAGTTGTCGATTTCACTCTTTTTTTGAAGATGAACATATGCGCATAGATATCGGCATTGGATTTAGATGAGCTGATTTTGGAAGCCAAGTTGAAGCGACATATTATTCGAGGGTTGCGGAAGGAGTATGTGTCATTTATCACCTTGGTGCAGGGATGGGCTAATCAGTCATCTTTGTTGAAGTTGGAGAATCTGTTGGCTTCACAGGAGAGCTTGGCAAGACAGATGTCGAGTTGTTCTATTTGTAGAGGTGAGAGTGAGATTCTATACTCAGGGAAGACGAGTTGGGGTAAAAGAAAGAAGAACATGAGAGAAAGACCTACTACCTTATCTCAGAGAGATGGAGGTAAGTTTCCTCCAAAGGTTGATGAGGCAAAAAGGGACCCAGATGCTATAGGTGCAATAAATCGGGTCACTTCAGGAAAGATTACAAGGTGAATCTCAAGCTAGATGTCACAACCCGCATTTTCTCAACGAAGAAATCGTATCAAAGCAAGAGAAAACATGTGCCGTGATGCCACGTCGTGCAGATGATAACTGCACACGCTCAGGCATAACATCATCATGGTAAAAACAACTCTCAGAGCAAGTTTTTGCAGTTGAAGTTCATATTTAAGTATGTTTGTCTGTACCGGGTAGTTTTGCTCTAGCTGATGGGCTAGGTTTTGTCTAAAGCTTGTGCGATTTTAGGATGGCGAGACGTCCTGCGACGAGATCGACCCCCCAATCCGAGGGTGAGACGTCAGGAGCGCAGAGCGATGCGTTGGTAGAAAGCCTGCGGCAGAGTTGAAAGATATAGTACCTAAACACCTAGAGGGGGGGGTGAATAGGTGACCTACTTCTTTTTAAACTTTAATGGCAGCAATCAGTTAAGTTCACAGAATTCTAACTATTTTATCACAGCAAACACACAGCATACACAGCAAATCACAATCACAGCAGACACAGAGATCTATAGTAGTTCCCCAAGCTTTGGGTACATTCACTTTCCCCCTTCGCCTATCTAGCAGTGTACTAGATTCGGCCAAACTTCTCCACTGTCTCAGAACCCAAACTGGTTCCTACACCTCAGGCCCAAAGCCTTACAACTCAGCTTTTCTACAAAGCCTACACTCAGCCACAAAGGCCTACACTCAGCCAACAAGGCCTACACTCAGCCAACAAGGCCTACACTCAGAGATTTCAATCTCCTACACTCATGCTCTCAAGCCCTACCCTCAGCCTTTATAATTACAGGCTTACAATTCACTCAGATCTAAAGGATCCTACAAGATAAAAATGATTATAAAAATAATAACTCAACAACTCAGAAACAAGTGAGGGGAGTTGAGAGTTTTTTGATGAGTTCTTGGAAGAACTCAGCTGGATTCAATCTAACTTAGCTTTCTTCAAAGCTTCTTGAAAGTAGAACTGAATAAGACTGATTCCTTCTGCAGTTGATCCTTGACCTCTGCTTCTTAAGATCCAGAATGAATCTGAATCCTTCTTCTCAGCCTAGTTCCAATGGCTGATTTCTTCGCTGGAGCCCTCTCTCTCCAACTTCTTAGATCTGCACTTGGACAGCTAGATCTTCTTGATTTGATACTTGATCAATAACTCTGTGTACCACTTTAATAACTTGTTCAAAAACAATCTGAACAACAACAACAACAGTTTTTGTAGACTGTATGAGTCTATTTATAGGCCTTCTTCATGGTAACCGGCTGGTCTGGTCCATAACTGAATTCTGACATCTCTGACAGGTGCTGTAGACCGGCTGGAACGGCAGCTGTCAAGTCATCCAGTCAGTTCTTGAAAATCTCTAACTGTCTGATAGTGTCGAGACTTTCTGTCTTTAAGTGTCGACACTTATAGACCAAGTGTCGACACAATTCCTTGTGTTGTAGATACTATGTCTCGACACAGATCCTTCTTCATGTGTCGACACTGAAATTGAGTGTCGACACAAGTACTTGATCTTCTATCTTTTGCTGAATTCTTCTAAGTGTCGACACATCTCCTCTGTGTCGACACATCTTTATGTGTTGAATCTGTTAAGTGTCGACACTGCTTCTTGGTGTCGACACATAGTTTTCTATGTTGATACTTGCTGAGTGTCGACACAGCTCCTTGTGTCGACACTTGATTCTTCTGTTGAGACTTCAGCTGAGTGTCGACACATTCCCTTAGTGTCGACACTTGTACTTAGAATATTTTGTTGATCTTGCTGTTCTTTGCTAAGTGTCGAGTCTTCAGCTAAGTGTCGACACATTGTTCTGGGTGTCGACACTTACTTCCAGTGTTGACTCTTCTGTTGAGTGTCGACACATTGTTCTTGGTGTCGACACTTACTTCAAGTGCTGACTCTTCTGCTAAGTGTCGACACATTGTGCTGGGTGTCGACACTTGTACTTAGTCTCTGCAGACTTTTGCTGAGTGTCGACACAGCTCCAAGTGTCGACACTTTCTGATGTAGACACAGCTTCACTGGGTGTCGACACTGCTGTTAAGTATCGACACTGCTTTACTGTACTTTCTTCATTGAGTGTCGACACAGCTCCTTGTGTCGACACTTTGTGTCTGGTGTCGACTCTGCATCCCAGGTGTCGACACAATGACTCCAAGTGTCGACACTGCTTGTCTGGGTATCGACACAAGCTTTCTTAAGTGTCGACACTTTCCTTCTGGGTGTCGACACATGGACTTAGAAATTTTTGCTTCAGTCCTGCAAATACTTAACCTGCACAAGTAACTCAAAAACACATCAAATACATTTTGATGTATATCATTGAGTTGGGTGAGGCTTTTTCAAATCAGATACATTTAACCAATGTACCCAACAATCTCCCCCTATTTGGAGAAGTCATAACCCTTAGTCAATGATATACATCATTCATAATTAAAATTACAAAATGATGTAAAGCAGGACAATGTACAGCAGGGTAAACATAAACATGTATCAATTTCACATGTATACGAATTCATCATTACAGAACAAATAAGAAATAGACATATTCACAGAACAAACATGAAATAAATTAATCATATATTGTTCAAATATCTGTCTTATACAGTTTCAGAAGTTCACAAAATGTTTTTCATCAAGAAAATTACAAAGTAAACTTCAAGAAAATTTTAAATCTATTTATGTTATGGTTCCTTAATCACTATGCCTTTGCCAGCTTGAACTTTAGCTTGGACAGCAGCATCAGCAGTTTCAGCATCAGCAGGCTTCTTGCCTTTCAGATCTTTCTTCTTAAGCTCTTCAGCTTTGATCTTCTGTCTTTCAAAATAATGGTATGACTTTGTAAAGTACTTGCTAGGCTCCAAAGCAGTAGGAGGTAGCTTTCTCATCTTTGCCTTCCTTCTATGTTGAACTATGGCCTCCTGTCTGGTTTCATGTTTTCTCCATTCAGCTTCAGAGAACCATTTGTTCTTGTCTTGAATGTTATCCTTGGCAGCTTTCCAGGCAGTTAATATAATATTCCTAGAGGTAGGGCTCCACTGTTCAAAGTCTGGTCTTTGTTCTGCTTGTTCCCTAAACCTCTTCTTAGACAACATTGTCTTTTCTTCTTTTTGTAGAGCTTCTTCTTCTTTCTGAAGAGCTGCTTGCATAGCTTCAGACATAGGCTGAACCACTTTCTCCAGAATAACATTAGACTTCCCTTCAGTTGGGCTATACATGTGATGAATATCAGCTTGCACCATTTCAAAATCTGGTGGAGGATAGATCACTTGAGCTACCTCTGGTTGCTCACCTCCAAGATATGCAGGTTGAATGTCAGATTCAGCAACATTGTCATCATCACAAAGTGGAGGATAGCCCAGTGTAGCTCTGATGGAATTAGATATCCATTTGGCATGATCAGAGCTAGCTTTGACTAAAACTCTCTCCCCCTTTATGACTTCTCTAGCCATATGATCTCTGACATCATCTTTCTGGAATCTGATTTGATTATCCAAGAATCTGACTCCATCTTTAAAGAAAGGTTTGAGCTTTTTAAGTTGTTCAGATATGGTCTTCTGGGAGTCTTGAATAGTAGTCTTAACAGCATTGATTTCTTCTTGAAATACCTTGTCAAAGTCAGCTTTAACAGCAGCAGTAGAGGTAGAAGGTTCAGCAGCCTTGTTCTTTAACTCAGTGACAATAGCATTATGGGAAGCAGTCAAATTGTCATTCATTCTTAGCTGATTTTCAAGCACATACCCTTGCTTCAATGCTATGTCATCCACTTGGGCCTTTATCTTTTCCTGGTGTGTTGCCAAGTACACCACTGCATTTCCACCTTTGTGGAAGCATTCAGTCATCTCCTTCTTGTTAAGGTTCATTTCAAACCTTATAAACTTGATATCTTGGGCAAGATCAAACTGTAAAGACTTCTGCCCTTCATCTACATAAGCCTCTATGGCTTTTCTATGTTCATCCAGTTTTATCTGCAGGGCAATCATTAAAGCACTATAATCAACAGATGGTGTTTGCTGAACTATAGGCTGTGGTGCAACTGTTTGGAGAGCCTTCTTGTAACTCTGGCTTCTTCTCCTGAAGACATAAAGTTTTTTTTCTTTGCCCTTTCAGCTTCCTCATCTTCTGAGGCAGAGGTGCTGGCTATATCCACCCTCTCCTTAGGGCTTGAAGGCTTCTCAGTTTGCACATCAGGTGTCTTCTCAGTTTCTTGCCTTATAGGCACTTCATGAACTTGCACTTGCTCCCCCTCAGCAGCAGCATTCTCTTCATCAGCAGTAGCCTTGTCCATGTCAAAGTCATGTTGATCTAGATTTAAAAATAAATCCTCCATAGTGTATTCTTGTGGTGATGGAGCTGGAGGAATACTAGGTTCTTCAACCACTGAATCAGTAATATCTTGAGCAACAGCAGATGTGTCTTCTATGACAGCATCTGTTACTTGACTATCCAGCTAAGTTTGCTGATGAACATCAGACAAATCAGCATCTTATATAAGAAATTCTAAAGTATTTAGGTCAGTGAGTACCTCTAGTATGGTGTTGGTGGCTTGTTCACTTTCCAGTGTAATTGGTTCTTCTACAACTGGAAGCTCCCCCTGGCTGTGATCCTTATGGATGGGGCTAGCTTGAGGTAGCTCCCCCTGGATCTCAGCAGCATCTTGAGGAGCAGGAGACTTCACTGCAGGCTCTTCCTCATGCTCATCTGGAGTGAAGACAACCTGTTCGTCACTATCAGAACTGCTAGTGGACACTTGAGCCACTGGAGCTGTTTTCCTTTTCTTCTTTGGAGGAGTGTCTTTCTCAGAAACTGTCTTCTCAGGGGTTGGCAGTTCCTTTGACAACACTTTGTCCCATCTAGAAAAGATCCTCAGATCCATCCTTCTCATATGATTTATCTTGCTTCCAGCAGCAGTACTCATTACTTCAGGTATTACACCAGCAAGATAAAGACTTAAGATTCTGTCCAGTTTGGGCTTCTTCAAGCTTTCCTTGATCTTTTCAAACACTATAACTGACCAATCAGTTCTTAAAGTGAAGATTATCATAGTCATTATACTGAACATAGAGGCAGACACTCTGTCATGCCCTCCTGGCTTGCTTAGGATGACCTTTCCAACAATTTCAGAGAGGAATTTTCCTTGATTGTTCATGTCTTTCCTGTTGAAAACAGAACCAATCTTCATTTTAGAATCAAGGTCACACCAGGTTAGAGCTTCCCTGGTCTTGGTAGCAGTAACCTCATCTTCTTCTTGTGTCCTTGGTAGCTGGAGAATCTTCCTCAGACTTTTTGGTGATACCTTGACCTTCTCTCCATGAACTCTGGATTTGATTTTGTATCCAGATTCGTCTACTTTGGCTCCATTGAGGAATTCAATTACCTCTTTCTTCTATATCTTAGTCGGTTCAGACACTAAATATTCTAACCCAGAATCGGCAACTAGGGTTACAACTGCCTGGATTTCTTGATCAGCATCAATGAAAGCGCCGCGCACCAGCTCATATCCTTCGTTGACGTTCTCCTCTAGCTTAAGCGCCATTAGGGTTTGTAGAATTTGTCTTGAGAGAAGAGAGGTGTCGACACAGAAGTTTTGGTCTCGAAACTTTGAAAGCGTGTCGACAAACAAAGGCAGAACCCTATTTATACCTTTCTGATTTTGAAGATGAACAGGCGGGACAGCTAACTTAAAATGTGTCGACACTGGCAATAAGTGTCGACACTGACTTATAATGTCTTGACACATATGTGTCGACACAAGTTTAGTCAACAGATTTTATGTGTCGACACTTCGTTATGTGTCGACACAACATAACTCGACACATTGTCGAGACTTTACTTAGAAAATTCTGAGTAAATACTAAGTGTCGACACCACTTTGGATGTGTTGACACCTACTTGGCATGTGTCGACACTAATATTCTAAAGTGTCGACACCAACTTCCTAGATGTGTCGACACCTATTTCCTGAAGTGTCGACACTACTATTCTGTGTCGACATAGACTTGTCTATGTGTCGACACCTTTTTACTTAGCCATTTTCAATACTATAAACTTACTCTAAGTTTATCATTCCTATTTCAATTTTAAATCTATTGAACTTAGCTTCTTCTAGGGGCTTAGTATACATATCAGCTAATTGTTCATCTGTTTTAACATATTCTAATAAAATATATTCTCTTTATACATGCTCCCTAAGAAAATGATATTTAATTTCAATATGTTTTGTTCTACTATGGGATACAGGATTATTAGCTATTGAAATAGCACTTGTAGAATCACAGAAGAGTGGAGTTCTACTTACCTGAAATTCATAGTCCTCTAGCTGATGTTGTATCCACAGAAGTTGAGCACAGCAACTTCCTGCAGCCACATACTCTGACTCTGCTGTGGAGATAGCCACACTGGTTTGCTTTTTGCTACTCCATGAAATTAGTCTCCCACCTAGGAATTGACAGGTTCCAGTAGTGCTTTTTCTATCTTCTTTGCATCCTGCAAAGTCTGCATCTGAATAACATGTTAGATCAAAATCTCCATTCCTAGGGTACCAGAGGCCTAGATAAGGTGTGCCCTTTAGATATCTCAATATTCTCTTGACTGCAGTCAAATGAGACTCTTTAGGGCAGGCTTGATACCTTGCACAGACACATGTAGCATACATGATATCTGGTCTACTAGCAGTCAAGTATAATAGGGAGCCAACTATCCTTCTATACAAGGTTTCATCTACAGGTTTCCCTGCATCATCCTTGCTAAGAGACATACTTGACCCCATAGGAGTCTTCATGGTACTGGATGAATCCATACCATACTTCCTTATGAGTTCTAGGGTGAACTTGGACTGACATATGGATAAACCACTCTTAGTCTGTTTAACTTGGAGACCCAAGAAAAACTTCAGCTCTCTCATACTACTCATCTCAAACTAACCTTGCATAAGTTTTGCAAACTTTTTGCAAATGCTGCTTTCAGTAGACCCAAATATAATGTCATCTACATATATTTGGACTAGTATAACTTTGCCTCTAGATTCCCTAAGGAATAGAGTATTATCTATTTTCCCCCTTGAGAACTTGTTCTCAATGAGGAAACTAGATAGGGTTTCATACCAAGCCCTAGGGGCTTGTTTTAACTCATATAAAGCTTTCCTAAGTCTATAGACATGATGAGGTAGAGTTGGATCAACAAAACCTGAAGGTTGTTCCACATAAACTTCTTTTTTAAGATTACCATTCAGGAATGCTGACTTGACATCCATTTGGTAAACCTTGAATCCTTGATAGGTTGCATAGGCTAAGAACATCCTTATGGCTTCCAGTCTGGCTACTGGAGCAAAGGTTTGATCAAAGTCAATACCTTCTTCTTGCTTATATCCTTTAGCAACCAATCTTGCTTTATTCTTAATGATGACCTCTTGTTCATCCATCTTATTCCTGTAGATCCACTTGACTCATATTATATTGTGGTCTTTAGGCTTAGGAACTAGCTCACAAACCTTGCACCTCTTGAACTGATTAAGCTCTTCTTGCATTGCTTCAGTCCATTGTGGATCTAGTATGGCTTCTTCAAACTTCTTAGGTTCAACTTGGGATAGAAAGCTGGAGTAGACTGCTGCATTCATGTATTTGCTCCTGGTTTGTACTCCTTGTCTTGGATCTCCAATAATCTGCTCAACTGGATGATCTCTAAGATGCCTATTGGCTGGAGGCATCCTAACTTCAGGTTGAACCTCTTCAGCATCTCCATCATGCTGTATTCCTTGTACTTCATCAGCAATTGGCACATGTAGTTCTCCCCCTGGACAACAGCTACTCTCCTCTACTTGCTGTCTTGCAGCAGGTACTTCTTCTATAGTAAGCTTGTCCATTTTCTTTGTTAAACCTGTGGGGCTGCATACAGTACTAGACAACTCATTGTTAATAAGTTTAGTCTCATCAAAAACTACATGCACAGATTCTTCTACAACTTGTGTAGTCAAGTTGTAGACTCTATAAGCCTTACTGTTATTGTTGTACCCAACAAAAATTCCCTCTTGGGACTTGGCAGCAAACTTAGTCAAGTAAGACTTCCCATTGTTAAGTATGAAGCATTTGCAACCAAAGATCCTGAAATAGGATAGGTTTGGTTTCCTGTCTTTCACAACTTCATAGGGGGTCTTGTTGAGCCATTTAGTGATGGTAGCCCTATTTATAACATGGCATGCAGTATTAACTGCTTCAGCCCAGAAATATTCTGGCAGTGATGTATCACTTAATAGGGTCCTACCAGCCTCTATCAAGGTCTTATTCTTCCTCTCAGCAATGTCATTTTGCTGAGGTGTTCTAGGTGAAGAGAATTCTTGAAATATCCCAAAGTCTTCACAAAGTTTTGTCATGCTATCACACTGAAACTCAGTACCATGGTCACTTCTAATCTTGACCACTGTACTGTCTAGTTCATTCTGAATTTACTTGACAAAGTTATGGAAGACACTAGGTGTTTCAGATTTCTGTCTTAAGAAGAACACCCAGGAAAACCTTGAGTAGTCATCTACAACTACAATGGTATAGACCTTCCTACCTAAACTGTGAACTGGCATTGGACCAAAGAGATCCAAGTGCAAGAGGTATAAACACCTCACAACATCTTTGTTTTCTATGCTTCTAAAGGTGCATTTAGTCTGCTTGCCCTTTTGACAAGCTGAGCAAATATCATCTTTAACACACTTAACTTGAGGACCATTCCTCACTAACTATTTGCTAAAGAGTTTGCTAATTGTCTTGTAGTTAAGATGGGCAAGCCTCTTGTGTCATTTGACACAATGAGAGACTGTCTCATCAGCTACAAGACACACTGGAGAACCACTGTTCTCAACCATAATGTCTAAGCAATAGACATTCATTTTCCTATAACCAGTCAAAATGATCTCTTGATCACTTGACCTCTTGATATGACAACCATTTTTAACAAATGAGATGTCATACCCTACATCACTTAATTGACTTATACTTATTAGGTTGTGTTTCAACCCTTTAACATAAGCCACTTGAGTAATGGTAACTAAGTTGCTAGAAATGTTATCAAACCCTTTGATGATTCCTTTTTCAGAACCACCAAAGGTTACTTTTGGACCATCTTTGATTGGAATGTAGTCTCTTAGTAATCCTCTAGTTCCAGTCATATGTCTGGAACATCCACTGTCCAAGTACCATGTTGGGGTATGGCCACTTGGACTCACCTGCAAAACAGATTAATGAACCTTAGAACCCAAAGAATTCTTGGGTCCTTGGTACTTGTTAGTTTGCAACTTGACAAAGCTACCTACTGGCTTTCCAACAGGTAGTTTGGTACTCACTTTGGCACTAGCATTGTGTCAACAGTCCACTGCAAAATGGCCAACTTTGCTACAACACCAACATTCAAACTTGTTGTACCTTTGCTTAGGTACTGTCTTTGCTGTCTTATCTACAGCAGACTTGTTGAATGTTGGGGCTTTGCCCTTGGACTTGTACTTGGACTGCTCAGTCCTTGCAGGTTTAATAAAGCCCAGTCCAGCCTTGTCTTTATGATGAACAAATTCATCAATTAAAGGTAGCACTGACTTAGGTTTAGAAAACCTAGCAACAAGCTCTCTCTCTTTCTGAAGATTGATCTCCAGACTCTTGATTTGATCATTCTTAAAGGTGATAGTCCCCATCTGAATCACTGTTATGTGTTTCAGCCTGACTATCTCATTAAGTTTTTGATCAAATTGCTTCTCAGAATCTGTTGCAGCAGCTTTAAGATCAGCTATTTCCTTTGCCTGACTTTTGGCTAGGGACTTGCTTTTCTTGTAAGCTTGCAACAGCACTTTATATTCATCTATAAGCTGATGAATATCATCCTCAGACTCAGATACACTTCCATCACTTGATGAAGATGAATCTGATTCTGTACTAGAACAAGAAACTGAACTTAGAGTTGAACATTGTACCTTACTGGGTCCTGGCTGCTCCAGGATTTTGTCATGCTCTGTCAAAGCCATTAGCCCATGTCATTGACTATCTTCTTGTTCATAAATAGACTCCATTATCTGCATGAATTCTTCTTCTTCTTCTTCAGCAAACAGCCGTATGTATGCCTCAGCATCAAACTCAGTTTCTGAAGAAGAGATATCTGATAGAGTCTTCTCTTTCTTGGCAACAAAAGACTTCTATTTCTTGCCTTTGAAATGAGTATTCTTCCTGTCACTAGACTCTTTTCTCTTTTCAGGACAATCTGCAATAACATGGTCTTGTCTATTGCAGCAATAGCACACTATTTTTGAAACAGTTGCCTTGCTAGATCTAGTCCTCTTCCTGTCCTTCTTTGAGGCTTTTTTATCCTGATAAAGATCTTCTTTTCCTTTTGAAGTAGAAAGCCTTGACCTCCACTGTTTCTTCTTCAAGAATTTCTGAAAATGTCTTGTGAAGGCAGCAAAGTCTTCATCACTTTCACTGCTTTCAGATTTTGTGCTGACTGACTCATCTGACTCTGATTCAACTACCTTTGGAGGTGGAGTTGATGACTTATTTCTGCACTTTCTGGAGGCTTCTGTTTTGAAAGCTACAGTTCTTTCCTTGTGTTCAGTTCTTGTTGATTTCTCCTCCTCTTTCCTCACTGTCAACTGCATTTCATAAGACAATAACTTGTCAAACAGCGTAGGTGGAGGAATTTCTCCTAACTTAGCCATTTCTCTAATGACACAAATCGTTGTGTCTCAATCTTTAGTTAGGGACCTTAGGAACTTGTCATTTAGTTCATAATTGCTGAACTCTCTTTCATATGACATGAGTTCATTCACTATTCTGTAGAACTTCTTATAGCACTCAGTTATGCTATCACTCTTTCTTTGTCTAAAACTTTCATACTCCTGATTTAGCAAGGATTTTCTATCTTGTCTAACCTCTTCAGAACCCTCCATATACACAATAAGAGTGTCACACATCTCTTTGGCTGTCTTACAGTGTATAAGATTCTGAAATGTTGCATCATCTATGGCACTCACTATAATGTTTTGTGCCCTTTTGTCCATGGTGGCTAGGGCAATCTCATCCTTAGTCATCTCAGAGAAATCCTTTGGGGTTCTCTGATTTGCATCTACAACTGATATCTTCATGAGCACATAAGGCCCCTCTTTGACAGTGATATAAATCCTAGGTTCTGAGGCCTCCATAAACAGCCTTACCCTTTCCTTCCAGATCTCAAATATCTCTTTCCTGCATAGAGGTAATTTCATGGAACTCAATTCCTTGTGATTCTCAGAGGAACTCATGGTTCTTGATTTTCTTGAATCTGTAATTTACCTTTGACTGAATCTGCCAATCAGGATCTCCTTACACTGTAAGTCCTTTTTAAGGAACCTCCCTCTGATACCACTTGAAAGATATAGTACCTAAACACCTAGAGGGGGGGTGAATAGGTGACCTACTTCTTTTTAAACTTTAATGGCAGCAATCAGTTAAGTTCACAGAATTCTAACTATTTTATCACAGCAAACACACAGCATACACAGCAAATCACAATCACAGCAGACACAGAGATCTATAGTGGTTCCCCAAGTTTTGGGTACATCCACTTTCCTCCTTCGCCTATCTAGCAGTGTACTAGATTCGGCCAAACTTCTCCACTGTCTCAGAACCCAAACTGGTTCCTACACCTCAGGCTCAAAGCCTTACAACTCAGCTTTTCCACAAAGCCTACACTCAGCCACAAAGGCCTACACTCAGCCAACAAGGCCTACACTCAGCCAACAAGGCCTACACTCAGAGATTTCAATCTCCTACACTCAGGCTCTCAAGCCCTACCCTCAGCCTTTATAATTACAGGCTTACAATTCACTCAGATCCAAAGGATCCTACAAGATAAAAATAATTATAGAAATAATAACTCAACAACTCAGAAACAAGTGAGGGGAGTTGAGAGTTTCTTGATGAGTTCTTGGAAGAACTCAGCTGGATTCAATCTAACTTAGCTTTCTTCAAAGCTTCTTGAAAGTAGAACTGAATAAGACTGATTCCTTCTGCAGTTGATCCTTGACCTCTGCTTCTTAAGATTCAGAATGAATCTGAATCCTTCTTCTCAGCCTAGTTCCAATGGCTGATTTCTTCGATGGAGCCCTCTCTCTCCAACTTCTTAGATCTGCACTTGGACAGTTAGATCTTCTTGATTTGATACTTGATCAATAACTCTGTGTACCACTTTAATAACTTGTTCAAAAACAATCTGAACAACAACAACAGTTTCTGTAGACTGTATGAGCCTATTTATAGGCCTTCTTCATGGTAACCGGCTGGTCCGGTCCATAACTGAATTCTGACATCTCTGACAGGTGCTGTAGACCGGCTGGAACGGCAGCTGTCAAGTCATCCAGTCAGTTCTTGAAAATCTCTAACTGTCTGATAGTGTCGAGACTTTCTGTCTTTAAGTGTCGACACAATTCCTTGTGTTGTAGATACTGTCTCGACACAGATCCTTCTTCATGTGTCGACACTGAAATTGAGTGTCGACACAAGTACTTGATCTTCTATCTTTTGCTGAATTCTTCTAAGTGTCGACACATCTCCTCTGTGTCGACACATCTTTATGTGTTGAATTTGTTAAGTGTCGACACTGCTTCTTGGTGTCGACACATAGTTTTCTATGTTGATACTTGCTGAGTGTCGACACAGCTCCTTGTGTCGACACTTGATTCTTCTGTTGAGACTTCAGCTGAGTGTCGACACATTCTCTTAGTGTCGACACTTGTACTTAGAATATTTTGTTGATCTTGCTATTCTTTGTTAAGTGTCGAGTCTTCAGCTAAGTGTCAACACATTGTTCTGGGTGTCGGCACTTACTTCCAGTGTTGACTCTTCTGTTGAGTGTCGACACATTGTTCTTGGTGTCGACACTTACTTCAAGTGCTGACTCTTCTGCTAAGTGTCGACACATTGTGTTCGGTGTCGACACTTGTACTTAGTCTCTGCAGACTTTTGCTGAGTGTCGACACAGCTCCAAGTGTCGACACTTTCTGATGTAGACACAGCTTCACTGGGTGTCGACACTGCTGTTAAGTGTCGACACTGCTTTACTGTACTTTCTTCATTGAGTGTCGACACAGCTCCTTGTGTCGACACTTTGTGTCTGGTGTCGACTCTGCATCCCAGGTGTCGACACAATGACTCCAAGTGTCGACACTGCTTATCTGGGTGTCGACACAAGCTTTCTTAAGTGTCGACACTTTCCTTCTGGGTGTCGACACATGGACTTAGAAATTTTTGCTTCAGTCCTGCAAATACTTAACCTGCACAAGTAACTCAAAAACACATCAAATACATTTTGATGTATATCATTGAGTTGGGTGAGGCTTTTTCAAATCAGGTACATTTAACCAATGTACCCAACAAGAGTAATGAGGAGTTATCGAGGCAGGTAGTGGCTATGCAGGCTCAGATTCAGTCCCTTGTAGCAGTGGTGGCGGGACAGACCCCGAGAGCTCAGGACCCCGCTGAGGGGGTAGCTGTTCCTGCCCCTCCTGCTCCTCCCGTGCCTTTGGTTGTGGTGCCCCCGGAGATGACGTTCATATCCCAGTTTCAGCGGCTGAGACCCCCTACCTATGATGGGCAGGCAGATTTCATGATTTTGGATGACTGGCTGATTACCATTGATGAGATGTTCTCTTACTCAGGGATTACGGACGATCAAAGAGTGATGCTCGCTGCCTACCAGCTCAAGGGCTTAGCAAAGAATTGGTGGCTGAGGGAGAAAGATAGCTTAGTGGCAGGTTGCACTTGGGAGTCATTTAAGGTGATGAACTCTGTTGAAAGAGAGTGTTGTCAAGGGTTGCGGGTTCGATACCTAGCGCCAACAACGCGCCTTGCTGAAAAACAGGCGGGAGAGGCGTTGGGGTGTATTGGGCTGCAGCCCTGTAACGGGCTTGGTCTAAATGGGCCGGACGTTACAAAAAAAAGTGCACTTTTTTGTAACGATCCGGCCCTTTAGACCAAGGCCGCCCGGCCCACCAGTAGCGCATGGACCTTTAGACCACGGACCACGGTGGTATAGCCGGAATATACCAAGGCCTGCAGGCCGTACACCCCAACGCCTCTCTGACCTGTTTCTCAGCAAACAGCGCGTTGTTGGCGCAGGGATTCGAACCCGCAACCCTTGATAAGAAACCTTCAACAGTTCTCATCACCAACTGAGCTGGCTCAGTTGGTGATGAGAACTGTTGAAGGTTTCTTATCAAGGGTTGCGGGTTCGAATCCCTGCGCCAACAACGCGCTGTTTGCTGAGAAACAGGCCAGAGAGGCGTTGGGGTGTACGGCCTGCAGGCCTTGGTATATTCCGGCTATACCACCGTGGTCCGTGGTCTAAAGGTCCATGCGCTACTGGTGGGTCGGGCGGCCTTGGTCTAAAGGGCCGGGTCGTTACACTAGAGCATGTGGCGGAGAAAGGGGAAGGATCCAAGGATTAAGAAGAATGAGGGAACTTTTTCTTGGCAGAGATGGAGACGACGCCAGTGGATGCCTTGACCTCCATATATTTTCAGGATGACTGGATTGTTGATTCTGGGTGCGGTCATCACCTCACCGACAATGAATCAAAATCCTCCCTTTAGGCTTACGAAGGGAATGGTGTTATCATGACGGCGGATGATTCAGTGCATGCAATGGAGGAGGGGCGGTTACCTTGAGCAGTGATGAGAGTGCACTCAAGTTGAAGAGTATTTATCATGTGTCGGGGATGAAGAAGAACTTTTTCCCAGTGACCAATGTAGTGGATGCAGGCTAATATGTTCTCTTCGGGCCTAAGCAGGTGTAGTTCTTGCGGAACCTTACTTCAGTGAAGACAAATATTACTCACATCGGGCGGCATGTGAAGGATTTTTTTATTCTAACTGCAAACTCCTATGTTAACAAGATGAAGACCAATAATAAATAGTGCAACTATCTGACATGAAAGGTTGGGTCATGAAGGGATGGAGAAGCAGAAGGCAATGGTGGTGAAGGGCCTGATGAGAGGCTTGCCTAGCCTATCCTTCTATGGTGATGGCCATGTTTGTGAGGGTTGCCAATTTGGGAAAGCATAATGTCTCCCATTTGACAAATCCCTTTCCAGGTGCAAAACACCGCTGGAGTGCATCCATAGTGATCTGATGAGACCGTGTGTCACTTCCACATACTCGGGAAATAAGTACATGTTGGTGCTGGTATAAGTGGGTGTATTTTGTGAAGGAGAAATCAGAAGAGTTTGAGAAGTTCATGAAGTTCAAGGAGAAAATGGAAGAGATGTTGAATCTAAAGATCAAAAAGTTGAGAACGGATAATGTAGGGGAGTTTACTTTTAATGAGTTCCCTATTTTTTGTAGGAAGCACGACATTAAGCGGGAGCTGTCTTGTGCCTGCACTCCACAACAAAACGGAGTGGCCGAGCGGAAGATAAGACACTTGACGAAGACTTGCAAGAGTTGGCTACATGTCAAAGGCATACCCAAGGCCTTATGGGCGGAGGGAATGACTTGTGCCACTTATGTTATCAATAGGATGTCACTGAGCTCTGTCAACATGAAGTCTCCTTATGAGTTGATGTTCAAGGAGAAGCCGAGTGTAAAACATCTTTGGGTGTTTAGCTTCACATATTTTGTGCATATCGCAAATGCCCTTGGGATCGAGCTGGATGCAAATGCATGAGAATGTGTCTTCATTGGGTACAATGAGAGGAAGAAGGGATAGAAATGAATATCCCGAGTGTAAAACATCTTCGGGAGTTTAGCTCCACCTATTTTATGCATATCTCGAATGCCCTTAGGATCGAGCTGGATGAAAATGCACGAAAGTGTGTCTTCATTGGGTACAATGAGAGGGAGAAGGGATGAAAGTGAATGGATCTGGAGACAAAGTGGTTTATTATCTCGCAGGATGTGATATTTGACGAGCTGACGTCATATCAGGGAGGTTCTACTGTAGACCTGCAGGCGAGCAAAGAAGAAGGAAGAAGGAAAGAAGTCGCTGATGACTTTCTGGTGGAGCTGTCTGTGTCTCAAGGAGCTCCTACTCCATCAAGTTCAAGTGCTTCGGGTTTCAGAGGCAGGAGGAGCGATGCCCCCGGTCACTCTGATAAGTCTGATGGGGGTAGCTGATATGGAGAATGCAGCGGAAGTGGTGGAGAGTGGCTCGGCCTTGATAAGGTCGAAGAGGACCATCATACCACCATCTAGGTATAGAAAAGGGAACATGGTGAGTTTTGTTTCATGTTTCATGTATCTTTGCAGGACCTCTGGACGAGCGGGAGTCATCATGCTTTGAGTATGTCATTGGAGAGAAGTGGAAGAATATCATAGATGAGGAGATGTCATCCCTCAAGAAGAACGAGACTTGTGAGGGACGATATCCTTCCTGTCACTTGCAAATGGATGTACATGGTCAAGAAGAAGGCGAACGGAAGTGTGGAGTGGTACAAAACTCGCCTTGTTGCTCGAGGTTTTTCATAGCATTACGGAGAAGATTATGAAGAGACATTCAGCTCAATGACTTTGGCTCGAGTGGTGATTGCATTGGTGGGCGTGCCAAGGTTGGAAGTTGTGGCAGCTCGACGTGAAGAACGTCTTTCTTTATAGTGAGATCGACGAGGATATCTTCATGGTGCAACTACCTGGGGATGTATCCAAGTCATATCCGAAGAATGTATGTAAGTTAAAGAAGGCTCTCCATGGTTTGAAACAAGCGCCTCAAGCGTGATTTGGAAAGATTGCAGAGTATCTGCTGTTTTACGATTATTATGCAGCGGATTCTAATTCCAGCTTGTTTGTCAAGAAGAGGGAAGGTTTTCATGTCTTGGTATTGTTATATGTTGACGACATGATCATCACAGGAAATGATGACGGAGAGGTGAAAATGATTAGGGTGGAGCTATCTATCCGGTTCGAGATGAAGGATTTTAGTAAGCTGTACCATTTCATTAGTTTGGAAGTGGAGAGGACCGAAAGAGGGTTGCTTCTATCTTAGAAAGGATATACTGAAAGAATCGTGGAGCTGTTTGGTATGAAGGAAGGGATGAGCATCTCAACTCCACTTGAGACTGGACTAAAGCTTTGTCGGGATGATAGTGTGATCCTTTCAGATCCCAAACCCTTCCGGGAACTGATTGACAGTATGATCTACTTGACTATTACAAAACCGGATATTGCCTTTTTGGTTGGCCTTGTTAGCGAGTACATGCAGGAGCCCAAGAAGCCTCATCTGGAGGCGACAAACAAAATCTTGAGGTATATTGGCTCAACCCTGGACTTTGGATTGTATGAAATGGGCTCAACTTTTAAACTGCACTGGCTCACAGATGCTAATTATGGTGGAGATGCTGACGATCAAAAGTGGGCGTCGAGGTATGTCTATATGTACGGATCAATGACTATCTCGTGGTACGGTAAAAAGCAGCACTCGGTGTCCATCTCCACCACTCAAGCTGAATACAAGGCGTCATCTTAATGGCTCAGGAGTGTGTGTGGTTGCGCAGGTTGGTGGAGGATGTTTTTTTAAAAGGATCAGAAGACTATTTCACTCCGCGGCGACAACGAAAGTGTGTTGAAGCTTGATACAAACTTTGTTTGTCACGCGCGACAAAGCATATCGAGATCGAGCACTCCTTCATTCGTGAGAAGGTTCTTGGTGGTTCTCTTGTCGTGGAGCATATTAGGAGTCGGGAAAAAGTCACAGACATCTTCACGAAGTGTCAGTCCAAGGGTCTGTTTGTGCGCCTTTATGGATTGCTCGGACTGACTTTTGGATTACACTTCAAGGGGTGTTGAAGTTTTGAAGTAAAATTCATGGTTTGATTATATGTATGCTTGTTTATAGCTATGTCGACCAATATTTTTGCCGATATTTGACTTGTCGATGAGATGATCTATAGATTCTGGTTGGTGTCGACGTGATGACCTATCGATATTGGGTGCATATCAACGTGATGACTTACGATATTGGATATATATCGGCGTGATGACCTACCAATTTGTGATTCTTGTCAACGTGATGCCCTCTGATGCCTGCCGGCGAGTGTTCGTTTCGATATCTGGTTCATGTCGACGTGATATGCTTCCGACTGCTCATGTCGATGTAATGCACGATATGCGGATTTCAAGGTAATTTTAATCTGCTTTTCTCTGTTGTTCATAAGTCCTATATAAATAGTTCTCGTAATAATCTAGCCCTAAGTCAGTTGTCGCCCCCGCAAGAAGGAATCCCCGCTCTCGATCTCCCGTGAAGAAGAAGTCACTGCTCCTGCCGTCGTACTGTTTCGCATCTCCAGTTAGGGCTTCAAATCCGTCTCTCGACTCCAGATCTGGTTCACAACTGTCTCGCAACTCCATATTCAGATTTTTGTTCGGCGACTTTCAGTTTTGATGCGGTATTCCTGCTTTGTGTTCTTCTTTAAGATTTTTGTTCTTGTTTTTGTTGTAGATTCAGAACTATACTCTTGTATGTCTCGGTGTATGTCTTGGACTTCATCTGTGTGATTGCTGCAACTCTTGTTTTTTATTACAAGTATATTATTTTCCAGTGATTTTTTTCTAGTGTTTTAGCACATATTTTGGGCACAAATCTATTTCAAATGGTAACAAAACTAGGTTCTAGTTCTCGGTAATTTCTTTTAGCCATGTTTGTTAAATTCCTATGGTGGAAGAAAAACGGTACACATGAATTGAAGGGGGTTATGCTCGTGGTCTTGGGATTGAATTGCTCACAGACGAATTACAAGAAATGGAAATCATGTATGGATAGTTATCTGCTGGGAGAAGACCTATGAGAGGTTGTTGGCGGTGATGCACATGAAGAAGTTATTGCGGTCAGGGACAACGGTGCGGATGTGAGAGCATGGAAGAAGATAAATGTGAAGACCGAGTTCACGCTTAAACGAGCAATATCTCTAGATTTCTTTGATCACATCATTGGGTGCAAGTCAGCGTCGACGATTTGGGCATTCTTAGATGGATTGTTCAACAAAAAGAATGTTGTTAGGTTGCAATTCCTAGAGAATGAGTTGACCAAGGCTAATCAAGGAGAGCTGTCGATTTCAGTCTTTTTTTGAAAATGAAGAACCTATGTGCGGAGATATCGACATTGGATCCGGATGAGCCGATTTCGGGAGCTAAGTTTAAGAGGCATATCATTCGAGGATTGCGGAAGGAGTATGTGCTATTTATCACACCAAGGTGCAGGGATGAGCTACTCAACCATCCTTGTTAGAGCTAGAGAACCCGTTGGCTTCACAGGAGAGCTTGACAAGGGACGAGTGTGGTCAGCAATAACTCGGCGGCATGCACATCTTTTAAAGGTTACTTAAACACTTGCTTCCGCATCAAAGACTTGGGAGTCATCAAGTTTTTTTTGGGTCATTGAAGTTGCCCGATTTGCTCAGGACATTCTCCTATGTCAGCGGAAATATTCCTTGGACATCCTCACCGAAACCGGTCTACTTGGGGCCAAACCCATAGAGATGCCAATAGAGCGTGGCCAAAAGCATGCTTTGGGCGTGGGGGGAGTTTGCTGATGAGGTTGCATTCTGATGGCTCGTGGGTATCTTAATCTATCTTACTACTACCCGTCTGGAGATCTCCTATAATGTGCATGCCCTTTCCCAATTCGCTTTCGCTCCTCGAAAAGAACATTTTGAGGCTGCTTTATGCGTTGTTCACTACCTCAATGACAAACTACGACAAACACTACTTGAGCTTTAGTGACAGAAAGTCAATTTTCTAGTAGTGAAAACACATTTTACATGTCAATTGTGATCAGTGTTGTATATGTTGGTCGATATGTCCGATATTTCGGCCAACATAAAGGATTTGGAGATAAAACTGCACGACGCAAAAATATCGTTTTTGAAAATATCATCTGATATATTCGTTTAACCCGATATATATCGGGCGATTAATCGCGACCGATATATCGTCAAGAGTATTAAAAATGTTTTTTCTATTTTTCGGAAAGACCAAACACCAGTTAAAGCGTTGTCGTGCGACCTTGAGGTCACAGGTTCGAGTCCTGGAAGCAGCCTCTTACAAAAACGCAAGGCAAGATTTGCCTACATTTTAACCTTGTGGTGGGATCCATCGCCAGACCCTTGATGCGCGGGGATGCTTAGTGCACTGGTCTTCCTTTCGTGCATCTCTCTAAATCTAGTGTCGACTATTTTCTCATCTCACTCTCATTTAGTGATCTTTATCTCGTTTATTGCAGTCGACAACTCTTTTATATGTAATTTATAAACATACATTATGTGTATATATGTTTATTGTGTAATTTAAAAACACACATTATATATACAATGAAGATCAGATTTGTTTCTATCAATGAAATCTAGTTTGTGTGTTTCAGAGCACACAACCGTGTGCGAATTAATGGCAAAACAACAGAGAACCCCCCCCCCCAAAACGCATCTAACTGTGTGATTTTACGCACGAGTTGCGATCGATCATGCGCGTTAAAATGAACGATGGTGCACGGATAAAACGCACCACCGTGCGGCGCTAAAACGCACGATCTTGTGCGACTAAAATGCATGCTCATCCCAGAATTTCTCCGGAAAGCCTCCTCCAAGCACAACTTTTTACAGTTGTGGTTGATTATTTTTCTCCTCCCACTCTCGATCCCACGCGGTGCAAACCTTATCGGCTCCCGACGATCTTCCAGTTGCAAGTCTGTCTCCTCCCAGCGAGTTTCCAGTTCAACGACGATATACCAATTCACGAGTCTTCTCCTCCTAACCGGCTGCCAGTTTGAATTTGTCTCATTCTTCGGATCGTCTTCCTCTTCGACGGGTATGGATCCGTTTCCTTCTCCCGATCTTCCCGTGCATTGGTTTTTTTGCTAAAAGAGCCCGTCTCTTTCTCCCAAGTCCCAACGAGCTTCCAGTTCAAATCCCCTCTCGTTTTTTTTCAATTTTGCTCAAAGATCTGATTTTTTTTTGATAGAAACAGATCTAATTTTTCATTAGATAGGGAACAATGGCGACAAAGGATCCATATAGCCGACCCCACTATAGTGGGATAAAGGCTTGAGTGTTGTTGTTGAGAAACAGATCTAGTTTTTCACTGATAGAAATAGATCCAAGTTTTGTCAAAGAGCAGTTCGAATAGATCTGGTGAAAGAACATATGTGATTTTTCAGCAAACGAGGTTGATTTCTAACAGGTTTGTTGAGGCCTTGTATTTGTTCAAACACACACTAGATTTACACCAGATTGTTCATATAAGCCGTATATTTGCACTGATCAGGAATTCAAATACACAAACCAGATTTCTCCAGTTCATTGGAAAGCCCTTTGCAAAGCCTTCATTTTTATAGTTGATCTACTGAAATATGATGCGAGTTGGGAGGGATTGTTTTCTCAAGCCATCATTTTTTACTGAAAATATGGGTGTAAGTTGAGCCGACAACAGACTAAAACAAAGCTTAAAACGAAACATAAAGAGTTAAAGACGTCTAAATAGTCATCTACGGCGAGAAAAATTAGCATGATTGGTTAATATGACCCCTATTTTCAAACTGTGCTAAGATTCACGATTAGTCCATTAAAAAGTATAAACACTTACTTTGAGGCTGAGGTCGAGGTCGGCAGCCTACAACCGGCCGGCAGGTTGATCCTTTTGAGGTCGAGGAAGCAAGCTCGGCGTGAGGAGAGGATCAGAGGACTGAGGAGGCAAGGTTGCCGAGTCGTGGAGTAGACGGGGACGAGGTCAACACTCGCATGTCGCGCGCGGCTAGGTCTTCATCGCTTCGAGCTTCTGGTTCTCGCCGTCTATGGTTTCAGGTTTTGCCTGCAATTCATCTGTCGATGGTTTTGAGGTACGAGAGTTCTTAAATGAAACGGCAAAAATAACATCGCATAATATTAATTAAAGAAGTGTAACGTAACAGTTACGTTACACTTCTTTAATTAATATTATGCGATGTTATTTTTGCCGTTTCATTTAAGAACTCTCATGGCTCAAAACTATAGACAGACGAATTGCAGGCAAAATCTGAAATCCTAGACGGCGAGAACAAGAAGCTCGAAGCCATGAAGACCTAGGTTCTGTTTGGCTCTGCTTTTTTAGACCTGCACGCCATTACTTTTTTGAAATCTATTTCAAACACCTATTTTTAACTAGTTGTGTTGTGGGTAAATAGTAACAGCAATTTTGTAAGAAAGAGACGTCCACGGCAGGAGAAGGGGGAGAAGAGCAGTGGACGGCTACTGCTTTAACATAAATAAATTACCAATATCATTATTTGTTATTCAAATACTAAATCAATGTTATTAACTTATTATCAAAGGAGTAGTGGACAACTCTTTTTCCAAAACCGATATAACAACAGTTAGTTAAAAATAGGTGTTTGAAACCGATATTATTTCGGAAAAATAATGGCGTGCGCTCTAAAAACATGTGCCAAATGAAGTCTTAGCGCCCAAAGGAGCCAGCGCGGGCAGGGGCAGCATGCCAGTCAAGTCTACACAGCCAATAGCGTATGGTGCAGTTTGCTCGGTTTTGAGGTGATCAAAATCACATCAAATCATACCATTCTTAAGACCGAACTGCACAGTTCCGATCAATTCTATTTGAAATGCAGTACAATACGGTTTGCACATCCCCCATGTTAGTTTAAAATTGAATCACAGATCTTGGCAACAACAGACGGACAACCTGGATCCAGCATAGTTTAATTAGGGTTCAACCTCACAGCGGATTGGCTGTCCAACCGTTATGAGAAAAACCATTGCTTAGCAGAATTTTATGAAATCACGGCCATCCATCTCATTATAACTAGTGGGACGGCCACTGATTTTTGTGATGGAAATATTTCTCATGAATAAAACAAAGGACGGGACTAGAAGCACAAAAAGCTCACCTAAAATCCACAAAAAAGTGGGGTCCACAATAAAATAAAATAAATTGGATACATCTCTCCTTACTTTATTCAACACATGGATAAACACCTAAAACCCTATAAGAGGCAAAATATCACATAAAGCGTAAATATTGCACATAAAAGTCGGTGGATAAACAGAAATATATGCACTTAAATATGTTGTTCCTTAAAAATGATAGCTTTCTTGCCGAGTATTACTAGTGATGGAATTTCCAACTAAAAAACTAACCTTTAATAAATATATTTATCATATTTCATAATTGGAAAATTTTGAAACAAGCGGTAAGAGAACTGAAGATCACCGTGAAGAACCAGAAAATACTTTGAAGTTAGATCTTAGAACTGAACCTGGTTGAGGAATCGGGTTGCAGCAGAAGCTCACCGTGAGTAGTGAACTTGGCAGTGAACTGGAGTAAGAGAAATGAAGATCACGGAGATGCCCTATGGTCCGCGATGTGAGAGGGAACTGGAGTAAGAGAACTGAAGATCACCGTGAACTGGAGTAAGTGGGATATGCGATGCTAGATGTGGAATGAGAGAACTGAAGATCACCGTGAACTGGAGAGGAAAGAGCTAGATGTCGGAGCTGCTGTCGGGGGCGAAGAAATGGAAAGCAGGCCGGCTCGACGGAGACAGAAAAGAAGCGCCAGAGACGTTGCTGGAGCCGTTGCCGATGCCGTTGCCGGAGCCGTTGCCGAAGCCGTTGCCGGAGCCGTTGCCGGAGCCGTTGCCGGAGCCGTTGCCGGTGTCGTCAGAGCTGTTGTCGGGGGCGAAGAAATGGAAAGCAGCCGGCGTTTGAGAAGAAAAGAAAGCAAGTCGGGGATTTAGGTTATGAAAAATGGATGTGGGCCCCACTCTTTGTCATATTTTGGTGGAGTTTAGGTACGCACAGTGTTTTCCTAAAACAAAAACGCCACCGCATGGATCTATTTCCAGGCATCGTCACGGCCACCTCGGGACAGCCATGGAAATAAGCTCCGGATAAAAGAACCTAGATCTATGCCCACGGAAGAAAATGACCTTCCATAATTTTTAGAGTTCATTTCCATACTTTTTAGAGGCATCAAGATGAATTTTCCCATGGATTCCTGATCATGAAAGCTGTAGGAGACATCCCCTAATTTCTAATTTTGTTGATGTTCTTATTTTCCATAATTTTTAGAATTCATTTCCCCATTATCCATTTTTGCTGACATCTCCTAATTTTATAACAAATAAATTCAAATCAGACCAAATGCAACAATTGATTTCTCCTCATCTCCTTCTAGTTTCACTCCTCATGTTAAAGTTTTTTCTTTTTGTTGATTATTTTTACATAGGCTGAATGAATATCATGTCCAATTTATAAGCTTAATGCTTTCATTCACTGTATATATTCACAAGATATAATATCTTTTTATTAAATTAAAAATATTCATGATCTCAAAGAATTGATGAGCATCCGCTTATTGCCCAAATTCATTATCTTGGCTTAAATTATATCTATTTAGTGTTGATTCCATGCATTATACATATATATAAGATAATTTAAGTTACAAAATGTTATCAATTAGGTAAATTACTAAATACATTATTTAAATTTAGATAATTATTAACTACAACCCAAATTTAGCTATCTACACCCAAAACTCTTGCTATACTCCTATTACCATTTATAGTCGCAACCTAATCTAAACTCTCATCCACGATCCTCCCCGAAGCTCGATGCCCACATGCCCTTAGCCGTCACTGCGCCGATCGGCGATACCTCCCTGATCGTTGATAGCACGATCGGCGATACCTCCCCGATCGTTGATGGCTAAAGCTCTAGTCACCTGAAGATGCCACTGATCTGGCTAATTTTTGCAAGCACTGGTCACAAGTTTTGAAGCCACAAAGATGGTTTGTGGACGCCTGCTTGGAGCTCCCAACTTGAGTCTCATGCTTAATTTATCCATTGTGACGGAGTCGGATGATCATCTTTGTCGAATGAAGGAGGCGAGGGGGCTGAAGCAGTGAGAAGCTATTTTACTGCACGTAACATAGTAACTGTTGGAGTTGTGCTCGAAGCATCCGCGTGACCGTCTAGTTTCGAACGGACTACTCGTTGCCCCTAGCATGCGTATTTATAGGCAAACCCTAAAGACCCGACTACGGGTTGTTGGATTCTTATCGGATCCTAACCGCAACCCATTAAGCACCGGTCACACATATTTCAATATACCTCAACAATCTCCTTCTATATTGTAAATATGTGTTAGCACAGTACATGTTACTTAAACAAGAGTTAATAACGACAAAAAAGTGAGTTTTTAGAAAGCATAAATATGAGTTTTAGAATACAGAATATCTAAACTCAAACACATAGTCCCAAACATAGCAATAGGAAATCTGAAAGAAAAAAAACTCAAACTGAAAAAATGATCTCCGCAAACAGCAGATCATTTTCATCCGAGTCGAAATCAACTTTATCTCCTCCAATCTCCATTTGATCTGCAAACAAACAACATAAGAATGTCATGAGATAAATCTCTATGAATTCTAACATTTACCTATCAAAAAACTAAAGTTATTAGTGCTAGGAGTAAAATAACATAATACTCTAAGTAGGAAGAAAGTGTCACATATCAGCATCTCTATCTAATTTACACAAAATTAGAAAATTGATTTCATAGAATCAAACCATGTTCCATCGATTATTAAGATTATTATTCATCATTTCACAATTGTATTATATCATCAAGTTTGGAATGATACAACAAGTTGTGACTATCATATCATCAAATTTGGAATGATATAATTAATAATCATAACATCGGGACTCATATCAGCAACTTCAGTATTCGTTTTTAGAATGATACCCAATTCAGCCTTTGAATAAAATAATTGTGTAAATCATCAATTTTGGAATGACTGACAACTAATCATCTCTAGCTTTAATCAGATAGCATCTGAAATACTTAAGTGTGTGAAATCCTAAATGCTTGAATGTAAGCAGACTACGGTTCTAAAATTTAAAACATAAGTAAGATATTAAGTCCTCCCAAATGAACTTTAATCTCATCTCCCCCGATGTTTTAATTGTTAGAACCTTTCATAAGCCCTTGGTAAGGACATCTGCTACATTATCTTTCGATCTCACGTCCAAAAGGGAGATTATCCCCTGACTGATGAGTTATGTCAACCAGACATGTTTCATCCTTACTTGTCTTCGCTTTCCATTAAACAACGTATTTTTAGCAATGGTCTTTCTGGCTTGATTGTCACAATATATCGAAATAAAGTACTTTTTCAGACTCGTCATTGGAATGTACATTATCAGATCTCTTATTCACTCTACTTCTTGTCCAGCTGAAGCGAGAGAATAGAGTTCCGATTCCATAGAGGATAGTGCAATACAGGTCTGCCTCTTTGACTTCCAAGCTACTGTTGTTCCACCTAGGGTAAACACAAAATCACTAGTGGATCTACTATAAGCAATTTCTGAGCACTAGGAGACGTCAGAATACCCCTCAAGCACAGGAGGATGTCTACTGTAACATAAAACATACTTCTCAGTATACTTTAAGTATCGCATTAGCCTTTTTAAGGCATCCCAGTGGTCCTTCCCAGGGTTACTTGTGAATCTACTCAACATGCCGACCGTAAAGACTATGTCAGGTCTAGTGCAGATTGTAGCATACATAAGACTTCCTATGAGTTTGGAGTAATCCAACTGTCTAATAGGTGAACCTTCATTTGATTTCAGTCTATTGTTGTAGTCATATGAAGGCTCAACCTTTTTGCTACTAACGTAACCACACTTTTCTAGTAAATTTCTAACATAGTGACTCTGACTTAGGGTAATACCCTTTTAAATGAAGTTCACTTCCATACCTCGGATGGTCTTCACCACTCCCAAGTCTGTCATACTAAATTAAGCAGTCAAGATAACTTTTACGTCTTCCACCTCAAACTGATCAGTGCTCAGAATTACCATGTCGTCAATTTCGGTATTTGCTTCAATCCGTAGAGTTATTTAATCAACTTACAGACCTTATTCTCTAGACCTTTCATGACAAATCCTTCAGGTTGGTGCATATAGATCACCTCAGTCAAATATCCATTAAGAAATGCAGTCTTGACATCCATCTGATGAACAACAAAATGTTCAATAGATACTAACGTGAGAAGTATCCTAATTATCGTAATGTGACAAACAAGTGAGTATATATCAAAGTATTCTATATCACTCACTTGAGTGTAGCCCTTAAAAACTAGATGTTCTTTGTATTTAGTGATACTCCCATCAGGATTAAGCTTCTTCTGCAGAACCCACTTACTTCAATGGTTCTAGCCCCTTTAGGCAAATCGACCAAAGTCTAAGTGTAGTTTTGCAGGAGAGAGTTCATCTCATCATCTATGGTTTCTTTACATAACAGAGAATCCCTAGATCGCATCGCCTCCTTATAGGTTGATAAATCAGCTTCAACTTGATAAGTCACAAAGTTTGTACCGAAGCTTTTAGACACTCGTTCTCTATTAGATAACCTTTTAGATGCTAAACCATTAATGTCTATAGGCTCAGTGTCAAGGTTTCTTATTTCTGGCTTAACAATGAGCTCAGTAGTAGTAGCTGGCAGACCTGGAAGCGTTAGGTTTTTATCCTTAAGGAACTTATCCTCAAAGAAAACTACATCTCTAGATTCTATTACAGTATTAGTCGAGAGATCTAGAAATCTATCTGCAACATTATACTCTACACATCATAGATAAACGCAAGTGTTCGTCTTAGGTTTCCTCTTCTAGAGTCTGATATACTAACATAAGCGATACAGCCACATGTCTTAAGATTGTCAAATCTAGGAGGTCTCTAAAAACAAAGCTCATAGGGTGTTTTAGTCAACTTTGCATGAGGTATTTTATTAAGAATATGATTTGACGTGAGGACGGCTTCACCCCAGTAGGCCGCAGACATGCCAGCAGTCAACAACATAGAATTCAACATTTCTGTTAAAGTCCTATTTTTCCGCTCAGCGATACCGTTGGATTATGGTGAATACAGAGTAGTCGTTTCAAGAATTATGTCATTGCTGACAAGAAAATCTCTGAACTCCCCCGAGATGTACTCGCCTCCTCTACCATTTCTTAGTCTTTTAATTTTTATGTCTAGTTAATTTTCAACCCTATTTTTGAAAATACGAAATTTTTCAAAAGCTTCATCTTTGAATTTAAGTAGGTAAACGTGACTAAACCTAAAGTAGTCGTTGATAAAAATTATCAGATACTTCCGTCCTCCTCGGGTGACAATACTCTTGTATTCACAAATATTGGAATGTATTAACCCTAGTAATTGTGTGTTCTTAGAAGCCTGACCAAAAGGTGTTCTAATTATCTTAGTTTGAGCACAAATTTCACATTTGTCAAACTTAATGGTTGTGTCTAAGGAATGTTATGAGTTCTAGCTAGTAGAAGTAGTTTCCTATAGTTCGCATGTCCTAGTCTTGTATGTAAAGTTTTAAGATCTATCAAATTTGAACTAACCTAATCGACACCTCGTTTGCTAGACTCAGTCCATACATCTCATTGACTACATACACACAAACAAAGTAATGTGAGTGAATCATAAGGGTTACTCAGCCACCACTAATGTTAAACGACATACCCATATCGCATAACAGACTAATAAAAATTAAATTAGCAGCTAACGTGAGTATAGATTTAACATTCTTTAAAAGTAAACGCGTACCTAAAGTGAGAGTCAGTGTAGCATTCTCCACCCTCAGCACATCAGCTACATCGCCATTTACAACAGTGACAGTCTTTTAACTTCTTTGACGTCCTCCAGAAGCGCAGAATTGTTGCAGACGTGGCAAGTAGCACCTGAATCGAGCCACCACTCTGAACTGGCCTTGCCCTTTCCGACCATTACAACAAAGTCGGTAGGCACATTCTGATAAACCATATTGGCTTTGTTATCAGTCATGAGTGTACTGGATTCGCCCCTTTTGGGTTGCTTGTACTCGGAAGCACAGTGACCCCACTTGTTGCAATTGTAACACTTGTCTTTGAACTTTTTAATCTTTTTGCTGGTGGCAGCAACTGCGGGTGCACTGGCTGGTGGTCTGGTCTTTCCAGGCTTAGGCTTACGCTTAGGATACGTGAGCATGTTAGCAACAGAGCTCTGCTTGCTAACCATCTCTAAGGCGTGCCTAGTCCGGTTCTCATCCTCAATGCATATGAAGCGCTTGAGATCTTTCAGGCTCACCTGCGTCTTATTCCGATACATTTCAGTTTTGAAAAATATCATCTCAAGAGTAATTTAAAAATTTTCGCTCTTGCAACGAACTCATCTAGTAGAGGGATATTTTCACTGTTCAGCTTGTCCACGAGATTCTCAAAATCTACAACTTGAGGAAGAATCTCTCTGTCTTTTGTGAAGGTGAAAGCCATGAACTTGTCTACCAGTGCATCTTGGACATGTTCTCTTCCTCTCTAAACTGCTCCTCCAGTGCGTGATAGATCTCCTTTGCAGTTTTTAACTTACTGTACATCTCCTACAAGTTTGTTTGAGAAGCAGTTGAGGAGGTAATCACAATAAAATTCTCATCGTGGATCCAGTTATCATCGTCCTTTCCTCCTCTATAAGACTCAAAATCAGACTGTACTGTATAGAAAATATTAAGATATTTCATGTCAAACTGCGTCTTCCGCTTTCAGGTATTGTACTCAGAGTTGAAGAATTTCTCTAGCTTGATCATCGGCACGGAGAATTCCCTTTCAACATTATGGGTTCCTACTAAATGTCTTGGAGCGCCACTAGCAACCTAGAACGAGAGCAGTAAAACAAGAAAGAAATCACCTAGGACGCGAAGACGACGAATTCTTCAGATCCAATCCAGGAAATTGTTTGCTCCTCCAAGTGACAATGCTTTGAGCAATCAATTGGCCGTCTTCAGAACAAGAACAACACAGTAGATCTGGAGAAGCACTGTAGAGGTAGAAATGTAGCCGGTCCTCAATCACCAGACAAAAACTCTAAATCAAAACAAAAGTGTGCTGAAGGTATCTGGCCTGGACTTCCAAAACAGCCAGCAGGGAGGTTTTCCTGCCAGATTACGCTAAGGGAGAGCCTCAGTTTCTCTAAGAAAAACAGTGATTCACCTTCTCCAGGAGCAGCAGTTTCTCCAAAAAAATTGAAAAACTCGCGATCTGCAAAGACAGAGGTCGTCTTCCTCTTGGTTGGCGTAGGAAAACCACAATCGAGGAAAAGTGGCCGATCGATTTCCTTCAGGAGGCATCGGCAAGGAGAAACGCATATCTACAGAGAAGAAGATCAGCGACAGGAAACTCGTAATTTTCGCACAGGAAAAACACAATCTTCCACGATCGACAGTGGTGATGAAAGAACAACGACGGTCGGCGAGAGAAAACTCCACTCCAGCGGCAGGATTCCTTCCTTGCGGCGACCGGCGACAGCGATAATCGGCCCGGGAAACCGTGATGGAATCCAGGCGGCGCCCTCAATCGACAGAGAACGGCGGGCTTTATCCTCCTCCACGAACAAACGCCGGCGCGGAATCACAACTCACAGAAGCAACAGACGGATTTGTCGCAATTTCGCATAGGAGCGACGACTGCGATCCAGAAAATTCGGGATCGGGAGAGACGGCTACGAGAGCGGGAGGGGGGCGGGTTTCACTCCGGTATTAGGGGGAAAAAGGGGGGAGGGTGAGGGAAGAGAGAAAAAGAGGGGAAGGAGAAGGAAAGGGGGGAGAGGGAGAAAGAGAAAAAGGAAGAAAAAATAAAGAGGGGGAGGAGAAGAAAAGGGGGAAAGATGGAGAGAAAAAAAGGAAGAAAAAATGAAGGGAGGGAGAGCCATAAAATCGCCGTTGTTGCGAGCGTCGGCATAGCTTGTTGCAGTGTTTTGTTTTTATAACGTTGACGTAACTCTTAAAGGTTACCACCATGCTTTTTCAAAAACGTCGTGTTTTATATTTGTCAAAAATGGTGATTTTAAAATCGTCGTTGTAGAAGTAATATCAATCTCCTTACAATCATATTAAAAACTTTTGAAGTTCTATAAGACCGTGTACTATTCATCTCCTTACAATCAGCTTATGCTACTAGGTTTGTTGCTTAAGTATGCAAGTGTGATTGTTTCTCCAACTTAAAATAGCTGGCTATAAATTGGAGCAATATAAAATTATATAAGATTAAAAAAAACAAAAAAAATTATATACCAAATATTAAAGTTTTACATTCTTTTCAAGCTAAAAGGGACTATTTTTAATCATACAAAAAAAACAATTACTCCTCAAAATCCTAAAAAAACATAACTTTTAATTTAGTAATACACAAATCAATCAATTAATTTTTTGTAGAAAAAACTCCGTTCCTGCTTCTTCTCATCACAATTGGTGTTTTTGATACTTCTCCTTGATCCAATTGAACTCAACGGTTGTCCCTTGCTTCACTTTCTTCAGCCCCGTGGCAGCCACCTCCTTCGTCTTCTCGATGTCGTTCTTCTTCCCCCCGCTGCTTTTCTTGCTCGTCGGAGCCAGTTCGTCTCTGTAGTCCCATTGGTCGGCCCATGGGTTGTACCGGTGCTGCCCGCAGCGGCAGCGAAAACCCGTCAGACCGACCTTCCGTCGGCACCCGGAGTACCTGTACACCATACTCGTCGTGACGGCAGCCAGCGACGTATCCCCAATCGCCACATCTATCTCCTTATCAGCTGGTACGGCCTGCGGGATCTGGTAATGGGAGGGTTATTCTGGCGCTTTGGGGACGTGGGTTTGGTCTGAGTCGCCTGGAAGTAGCTCTGGTACATTTATAAAATGCTAAATAAGAATAAAAATGAGAGATTATCATTTCTCATCCAAAAAACAGTGTAAGGAATTCAAATTAATAAGAAAAATACCAAAACAAAGCTGAACTTAGTAGTCATGTGTTTGTCAACGAACAGAGGAAACCAAAGCTATAGAACCATATAGACTTGTAAGATTTCCCATTTTGAGATCTTTGGCCTTCTTTGGAGAGAGCATCTCTTTCTTCTACCAAACTCTGTCTAAATCTACATTGAGGATCACATGCACATTTTTCCTTTGTTAAGAAAATCAAAACACACATTCTTATGATATTGCTCTTTGGCATCTTCAGCATGCCCATAACTGCATGTCCTCTATTAAAGTGTGAAATTTCATTTCATAACTACATACATACATGCACACATAACTCAAATTAAATCAACAAATCTATTAGCTGAGAGGAGCATTCTTTTTGCTGGCAATCCAAAAGTGAAACAATTTTTCTCTGCTGAAATATATATATATATATATATATATATATATATATATATATATATATGGGTTTTTAACTCCTCATCAAACTTTCACCAAAGTCTTGATAAATTGACTATAGACTTGAAACATATTGGACATGTATATCTATTGTGATAGGATTCACAGATAAATGAGATGATAGTAACCATGAGCATAGTAGCATGAGCAAGTTAACATAGGAGAGCTAAATACTTACAATCTCATTATTGTGCAAGTTAAGAGCATTATAAACTATTTCTCCAAAGAAGTCCAAAGATCTCAAAATGGGAAATGGAGCAAATACACTGAAAGTCTGAAACAAACATCCACCTAAGCAGTCACTTACAATTGGGACCCTTCACCGGACCCTCGCTGCGCGGGGATGCTTTGTGCACCGGGCTGCCTTTTCCCCTGTTGACTAGTTGGGAAGTTAACTGAGCCTCTGATTTTCTACCATGCATTTCTTTCTCTTTGTTCATCTTCCTGCCTTTCTGTCTATAGATTTCAAACAAAGGTGCACTACTACTATCATTTGCATTTGTATCTTCTCTATCTTCTTTCACTACATTGATAACTCATGCACTTTAGTGAATAACTCCTGCACTTGAAGAAAATCATTAATTATCATGAAATTGAAGATGAAATTTGACAATATTATGTTTAGCAGTGAGTTGTTAATAAGGAAAGCCATGTTTTTGATAGTTTACAGTGTTAACATACATGTACAGGAAAAAGAGTGCCTTGATGTTATTTGTAACTATTCCTGAACGTATTTAGCAGTGGCGTTTTCCCCCCAATGGACATGGAGCAAATACACTGAAAGTCTGAAACAAACAGGTCCAAAGAGAGCTAGACGAGCAAAGAGAAAGAGAAGCAGGGTATAAAACCAAAGGCTCAGATGACTTCCAAACTAGTTGAATAAAAGGAAAAAGGAAGAGAGAAGAAACTCTCATATTTCAATCTCCTTCCAACAATAATGGTAGTTGCATGGGTTGCCTGAGCCTCTCCTCAGGCCATCCTCAATGCGCTAAACATAGTAGAGAAAAACTCTATCTTTGTTTCATTTTGAGGCAGTCATTCTTCATCGCCTCCAAGAAAAATAATAACAAAATTCTTTATATAAAAGCCACATAGTTCAACCTTTGTATGAAAGTTTTTTTCAAAAACTCTCTCATCCGGCACAACAACATACCCAACAAGCGATTGAAGAAAAGGAGAAAGGAAGAGACAAGAAACTCTCATATTCCAGCCTCCTTCCAACTATAATGATAGCTGCACGGGTTGCTGGAGAAGCCTCTCCCCAAGCCATCCTCAATGCTTAAACATGGTAGAGAAAAACTCTTTTCTTCATTTCATTTCAGGTTGTCATTCTTCATCGCCTCTGTACAACCTCGGGCTCGTAAAAGAGCCCTCAAGAAGCAAATAGGTCGAGACGGGCAGATGGGGCCAGGGGGGCCCACTCGCAAGAGGCGAGACGATGGACTCTCCAATGGGCAAAATGCCCCCACCCAGAGGCGAGAGGGCCCCCAGAGGCGAGAGGGCCTCCAGAGGCGAAAGAGCCTCCAAAAGCGAGAGGCTCCGCCCCCCCGCCGGCTGAGAGTCGCCGGCGAGACGGACGGTGGTTCCTTCTCGCCGCAGGTGCCTTTCCTATCGCTAGGGGGAGAGAAGAAGGCTAATTTTTTTTTTTCTGTCAATCAGGGGTTTTTACTCTTCTACCCCGGGTATTTTAACCCTCTTACCCTTATGGACCTGCATATAGCTCCTCAGAACAGCGGAGTTTGGCTGTTGGCAGACCAGCCAAGGGTACCCCCGTAATTTCAGATCGTACAGTTTTGTTATTGGCAGTTCAGATTCGGAATCTATAAATAAGCTCGTAGGGGTTCTTCAGAAGGGACCTTTTTTTCAGACTCGGGAGAGGAATTGACAGTCTTCTGAAGAACTCCAAGCCCAGCTTTTGGCTTGGAGGGGAAGCTCTCTGTGACCTTCCGGGCAAGCGGTGGGACCTCCTGCTGCGGTTTGGGCCAGTTTGTTCTTAGTCCTTCACGACCAGTCGGAGGTCGAGTTTGGGCCTAGTAGGTGTCGGCTACGCCCCAATTTTGTGAACGCTTGTCGGAGTCAAATTTGGCTTTCAACAGTTCTGGTGCGGTGAGTGTGGAAGTAGCCGGTTCAGGAAAAGTTCGAGTTTGGTCCTATGGCAGGAGGTGAAGGAGAAGGATCTGGTTCTGGAGGTTCCCCTCCAAGTAGAAGAGGCGACAAGAAGATGCTGGAGGACTTCAGGCGAGAGGTCATGCAAACTATAAGCTTGGCCTTCTCGGCAAGGAGTGGGCGCGCCTAGGGGCGAGTGGGCGGCGCGTCCTCAGTCCCAATCGAGGTGGTTCCGCTTTTTAGGTGAGAACGCCCCTGGTCAGCGCCGGGAAGGAGGTCCCCACGGAGGCTGGCGAGAGGGACGTGGCGGCGCGAGAGCTCTTCCCAGGCCAGCGTCCCGGGAAGGAGATCCCTGCAGAAGACGGCGAGAAGGAGGCAGCTGTGCGAGAGCTCTTCCCTGGGCACGGTCTCGCAGATCGGGCCCAGCAGCCGAGGCCGCGAGACGTGCCCTCCGGCAAGCAGTCGGCGAGAGCCGTTTTGTGAACTCGTCATCTCGGCTCCGGTACCGGAGGGGTTCCGGGAGCCGACATGTCCTACTACTCAGGGAGGATGATCATGTACAACATGTGCAGTGGTTCGAAGATGTGGTTTCGATAAGACAAATGACGATGCGTTTTAAGTGTCGTCTGTTTGCCATCACCTTGAAGGAGAAGGCGCGAGACTGGTTCCATCAGTTACCGGCAAGGTCGATTTATTGTTTCGAGGATCTGCGGAGGGGTTTCTTATTGAGGTTTTCAACATCGAAGAAGCGTAAGAAGGAGGCGGAGTGCTTGTTCTTGGTGAGGCAGAGCCAGGATGAAACGTGGGTCACTACGTAGATCGGTTTCAGGAAGAGATCCTCCAGGTCCAGGAAGTCCC